>JARHVA010001684.1:2850000-3025000 GCA_037957365.1 Torreya grandis | reverse complement strand
TTTAAGTAGGAATGTGAATCGATGATAAATGTCTACAATTTTAGATATGAATCATCTTATTTCTTCTAATGTTCCATGTAGACTACAAAATTCTTTGAGATTTATAGGTGGAGGTATATTCATGATAGACGATAATTTTGAAGGATCAAGTTCTATGACATAGTGTGAAACAATGAAGCCTACCAACTTTCCCAATGTCATCCCCAAACCACATTTCTTTGGGTTCAAGTTAAGCTTATATTATCTCATTCTCTTAAATATATGAGGAATTAGTTTTGGATTCTTTTCTCTAGATTTCAATTTGAAGAGTATTCCATCAACATAACCCTCCATCATATTGTGAAGCATATCATGAAAAATAATAGTCATTACTCTTTGTTATGTGTATTTAATGTTCTTTAGACTTAAAGGAATCACTTGATAACAAAAGGTACCCCAAGATGTTGTAAATGGTGTTTTATGTTGGTCTTCAAGAGCTATTACGATTTGATTATATTCTAAAAAGCTATCTATTAAAGATAACATTTCTTGATTTATTGTAGATTCATGATCATATCTATATTTGGAAATGGGAAGTAATCCTTGGGATATTATTTGTTAATTTTTTTTTAGTCTAGACAAACCTTGATTCCTTTTGGATTCTTTGGTACTAATACGATGCTGGATATACCTTTTACATAGTTAATGGGGAAAATGAAACCAACCTATAATTGCTTCTTTAACTCTTCCTTTACTAACAATGTTACCTTGGGATGCATCTTTTGAAGTTTTTATTTAATGGTTTTTCATCTGGATGGACCACAAGTTGATTCATAAATAACAAAGGATCAATTCTTGACATACCTATATAAGACCAAAAAAATACATAAGATAATTCTTTAAGCAAGAAAGTGAGTATTTCTTGTTCTTATTAAGGTAATGAAGATGTAAGCTTGACTATTTTTGGATTTTATTTAGTTGAAATTTTGATAGTAATAGTGTCCTTATCTAGGAGAGTTAACTCTTCTTGATACTTTTGGAGTGGTGGAGGAAGATTGAGTTCTACCTCTATGTGTTCTCCATGTGATGTTTATGTTCAACTAATTTGGTTGTGTGATATTTGTTCCCCAAAATATATAGAATCGTCTTAATGAATGGATAATCCCTTATTATGGTCACCTACTAGAATGTGTTCCCAAATATTTTTAGATTTCTTAATCATTTTGAAAATAATCATGTTTAGGTGTTTCATGTTGGTCCATTGGATTGAATATGGATATGTGATGTCAAGTGTCAAAACAACATTTTCATGGAAAAGGTTTGTTAAATATAGGTCTTCAAAGTGGCTATAAATGGAATCCATTTCACTATCTCAAGAATATTCCTTTAACTCACTATAAGAGTCACTTTAAAAAATCATGGAATTTATATTGAGTGGATTAAACCATAGTCTATGAGAGGCTTCATTAGATTTTAATGTGATAAGTTCTATTAATCCTTGTTTATAAATACCAAGTCCCTTGCATTTATAATCCATTATTTTACACATAATGGATTAATCTATGGGGTATTTATTACTAGTGAAACAAGTATTTAGTTCATTGGATTAAACCTAGGAGGGATTTGAATTTTCAATGTGTTCATAAAAAATAAGACCACCTTCTTAAAATAATTATTTGTTTTTTGAACTAATTGTCTATTCAATAATGAGGTTTGACTTGATTATATGGATAAATATGAATGTTTCTTGTATAATTATAATAATGGATCTTGTATTAACCCATACCGTTATCAATTATTTTAAATTGGGATGGAAGATATGGAGTAGCCTTATAATTAGATGGTTGATTAGAGGCTTGACTAGTAGATGGTGTTTTCATGGAAGTGGAGGTATATGGTGTGTTTAATAAATCAACAATAGGAGGTGTTTTAAATAAATTAAATTAGGATGGATGTATTTTTAAAGCATAGGTGAGTCCTTAATGAGAGTAAATTTGTCTTTATTATCAGGGAGATAATTTGATTTTTTATAATGACCTTATAATAGTTTATAATATTAGAAGGTTTAGGGATCACTTGGAATGGTTGTGTCCATGATATCATGCAATAATTCAAAAAATTAGTGTAAAGTGTAGAGTATGATGTTCATTTAATGTATCCATGGATGTAAAAGGAGTATATTTTAGTCTAAATCAAGATCAAACACATGGACTAATGTTTCTTGTATAGGCCCCACCATCAAGGGAAGATAAATAGTACCCATAGACTCTTGCTCATTATGATCATATGAATTGATTGTTACTATGTTAGATTTTAATGTTGTTAAATATTTTATACTCTTAATAACCTCAATGTACATAGATTTAAAGTCAATACATTATCTATAAACACCCTCTTTACCTTCTGTGGGTAAGAAAAGTTAACATGTTATGGGTGTGCAAAGTTAATGGGTTGTTTGGGTTAGTTATAAAGTTAAGATTTATTGGGGTTGGATTTGTGTTAAAACTAGAATTTTTTTGTTTGGGATTGTTGAAGTTTAAATATGGATTGGATTGGTTTCAATTTGTGTTAAACTAAGTGTTGGTTTGATCTAGGTTGGTCTAGTTTGGGCTGGTGTAACATTTAGGATTATTTTTAAGGTTAAGTTTGGTGTTAAGGTTTGGGTTATGTTGGCTATGTATTGTGCTAAAATTTAGGTTAGGTTATTTTGGGGTTGGAATAAAATTAGGGTTGGACTAGTTAAACAAACTAGGGTTGTGTTGGATCAACATACCCCCCACTTTCTTCATTTTACAAATGGGGGACCCTTATGAATGTTTAAAAACATCTTAACCTTAAAAGATTACTTAAAGAGGTTATTTTTTTAGAATTTGAAGATAATCGACTTGAAAGGGATATCATTTATACATGATGAATGATAATGATTATGTTTTTTGACTAACTTTGATAATGGTTTGGCTTTGAAGATTGAATTTTAGGTCCAATAAAGAAGGATAGGTTTCCTTTGCAAGAAACCCTAAATTTTGAATTCAAAATTTGGAGGGAATACTTGTTTGGGTTTCCCAAATAACTCAACTTATCAAAATTTTATAATTATATATATTTAATCAGGTTTTCATTGGTTCATTGCTTAGTTAGGTTTTATTTGGTCAACCCATTACTTGTTTGGGTTTTCCAACCTTTTCTACTTTGGGTTCTTTGTCATTAGTTACTTGCCTCTATAAGTTTGAAGTCTTGGCCTTAAGAAAGATTTTTAGTTTATTAATGATTTAAAATTCATGAATTTTTATGGATCTAATGGCTCTTTCTATCTCATAGATCTAATCAGGTTGTGTGAATCAAGTGCAAGAAAATGGGGCCACTAAAACACCAAAGTACCATTTGAAAGCTTGATTTTAAGACACTTTCTTGAAGTGACCCTTCAAAGTTTATTGAAATGTCCCTTAAAAAAATTTGTCTCGATCCACTTTGGTAGAAAGTACCCTTCAGAGAAATTACTTTGAGCATTATTTATTACATATATTTTGTATAAATCAAATCAACACTTTGAATTTTTTAAAACCTACCCTTCCTAAGAATTGGTTAAAATGATTTCCCAAGAAAGTGACCCTTCAAAAAATGTCTAAGGGAAACTATGTGAAGTCTTTATAGGTTCCTTGTTTTATGCCTAACCCTAATATTTTTTCTTTAATGAGACTAATCACTAATTAGTACATAGATCACTATCAACATCCCATGCTTCATCATAGGATTTGATTCAATAATGCAAAATCTCTAAAGACTTTTCAATATAATACATTAGATGAGATTAAATCTAATAGCCTTGTGTCTACCATTCTTGAAGAAGCTCTCAAAAACATTGAATGACAAGCATGAGGCTATCAAATTTAAGCTCATCTAATATACTATGTTGAAAAGTCTTCAAATATTTTTCACTATTGGATCAAATCCTATGATGAAGTGTGGGCCATTTATTGTGATCTATGTACTCATCAATTATTAGTCCCAAAAAAGAGCAAATATTAGGGTTATGAATAAAATAAGCAAACTATAAAGACTTCACATAGTTTCCCTTAAACATTTTTTAAAGGGTAACTTTCTCAAGAAAGTGTCTTAACCAATTCTTCTAAAGGGTAGGTTTGAAAAAATTCAAAGGGTTGATTTTATTTGGATTAAATATCCACAATAAATAATTCCCTAAATAATTTCTTTGAAGGGTACTTTCTACCAAAGTGGATCGAGACAACTTTTTTGAATGGAAACTTCAAGAAAATCTAAAGGGTCACTTCAATAAAGTGTCTTAAAATCAATATTTTAAAGGTTACTTTGGTGTTTAGTTGGGCCCATTTTCTTGCACTTGATTCACACTATCTGATTAGATCTATGAGATAGAGAGAGCCTTTAGATCCACAAAGATGCATAATGTTTAAATAAGTAATAATCTAATAGGCTTTCTTAAGGCCAAGACTTTGAAATTATAGAGGAAAGAAGATAATGACAAAGAACCCAAAGTAGAAAAGGTTAGAAAACCTAAAAAGGTAATGGGTTGACCAAAGAAAACCTAACTAAGAAATGAACCAATAAAAACTTGATGAAATACAGATACTTATAAACCTTTCATAAGTTGAGTTGTTTGGGAACCCAATCAAGTCTTCCCTCCAGCTTTTAAATTCAAAAGTTAGGGTTTCATACAAGGGAAACTTAGCCTTCTTTATTGGACCTAAAATTCAATATTCAAAGACAAACCATTATCAAATTTAGTCCAAAAACATAATCATTATCATTAAGCATGTATAAAGCATATCCCATTTGAGTGGATGATCTTCAAATTCTAAAAAAGATAACCTCTTTCAAACAAGATTTTAAGGTTAGGAGTTTTAAAAAATTCATAAGGGTCCCCCATTTTCAAAACTAATAAAGTGGTGGGTATGTTGATCCAACAAGTTGGTTGGATAAGGTGGCTTAGAATTAGCTTATTTTAAGTTATAATTTTGGTGTGATTGAATCACATAGTTCAAATGGGTGTTAGGGTTGTATGGTTGTTTATTAAATGGATTGGTGTTGGTTATTTCTTGATTTTAATGGGATGGAACAAAACCTACAAGATAATGTGAATTGGAAAATGAATTTGCACATTTCCTAAACTAGCATATAGATTTAGATTAATGGGTATGATTGAAGCAATACCCATGCTTGGATTGCATGATGATTGGTTGATTGGTGAGATGTAAAGACTTATATTATGATTTATTAGTGAGTTAAAATGAATATTCAAGATTTAATTATAGATTGGTAAACTTGAGTTAAAATTCAAGTTTTGGTTGTTGGATTTTTTGATGGATAAACCTGAATGAACATTCATGTTTGGATTGATTAGATTTGTGATTAGTAAACTTTAATGAACATTCATGTTTAGATTGGTTATATTTATGATTGGTAAACTTGAGTAGACATTAAATGTCATATTTAGTTGATTGATATTTTATAAACCTAAATGAACATTCAAGTTTGGATCGTATGGAGGGAGAAAAGAAGATGAGTTGGCATTCACACTCAAATTGGGATGGGTGTTAGAATTTGGATTAACCAATAGATTTATTGTTTCATTGGGTTAAATATTCTCATTATCTTGGTTGACATGATGATCATGGGTTTCCATAGAAAACCCATGACTCATTTGGGAAGATTCCTTATGAAGGATGTCTTTCTTTTAATCCTAGGAGACTTGGGGATTAGGATTGGAGGAAATTAAGAGAGCATTAATAACCTCTAAATATATTTTTGATATGAATAGGTTATGAATGAATGGAAATTATACTTTTTATCAATTAAATACTTCATGTTTTGGACAAATAAATAAAGTGGAAATTTATCCCCTAAGCTCAAAACTTGAAGAAAATTTTCATCTTTGTTGGTAGTGATGTATACATTGAATAAAGAAGGAGTCAAAATGGATTTGGGGATACCCTCATCTTTGTATACTCCCCCTTATTATTTCTCATGGCCATGAATTTAATTTATTACTACATGATGACTTTGGTGGTCTTAGATACCAAATTAGAAATGGTTATTGGCAAAAGGCTCTACCATTTCTCTAGGATTGTTAAGCATATCCATGTGCCTTGTTATGGGTGACATTGCTAGATAAAATGACATGTCTCAATAAATTTTTTACAAAGGACTAAAAAAGGACCAAAGTGACTAAAAACTTTGATTGAAAACTAAATAATTTTGAATTTTTTCTTTGAAATGTTTGATTTTAAAGTTTTATGGATAAAAGACTCAAAAATACATTTGGTTTTCAGTCAAGAATTTTTAGCATATGGTAGATTAAAAGGAAATAAATAGAAAATATCTATGTTACCATTCATGCAATCATAAAAATGGTGAAAAATATAAGAAATAGAAACTTGAGTAACCTGTAGGCTTCCCATGTCAATGACTTGCGCATTTATTTATTTGTGGTCTAATATTTCATGGCACTAACAATGGAGTATATTTTAATTCCCATGGCCCACTAACCTTAGTTTCAAGGGTACATGGGAAGTAAATTATCATCAATAACCACTAAATGATTTACTATAATTTAAACAAATATAATGGCTTACCTAGGATTAAGGTTAAGGTATACAGAAGTTCAGATACAAGAGTATTTGATATACCTTTAGATATAATGAAGAAAAAATACATGGAAGAAGTTGATTTAATAGATGCATATTATTGGGTTTAGTCCTAACATGCCAAACATAGTCATAGGGGTCTCAATATGTTGACATTAGAAAAATCAAACTTTGAGTTATGTTATCTAGGGCATAGGTATTAGAGAATGGAAACCCCTCACTTCACAAAATTATTAAAACACACAATTTCTTAGCCAAAAATGATAGATCTAACTCAATTTATATACCCTATCGGTACATAGGTTTTGGATTACTACACGATGATGGAATCTATGGTCACTATATGCACTATGAAAATAAAATAAAGATATATATACTTGTTTATAATTCTCAAGTATCATTATGAATCTAAAACTAAGAGAAAACCATATGCACAAGTATCATCTTGGGTAACATAACATACATGTGTTGTTTTTAATTCTCAAGTATCACCACCAATGTGATGTGGATAAAAGATCATACACAATATGAGTAAGACACACATAAGTGTTTAAAAGGGAAATAAATTTAACTCTTAAAAAATAAATGTTTTCTAATTGCTAAATTAAATGAAAAACTAAAATAAAGTCTTTTTATAAAAAACTAAACAAATAGAATGTTATCAATTAAGGAAAATTTCATTTTTTTATTTTTTTAAAGGTTTTTCTTTGACATGTAACCTACAATCAAACTATTATAATTTTTGGTTTTAGCTAAAAGTAAAGGCAACCTATAAAAAGTTAGAAAAACCTAATGGAAAACACATAAAAAAACAAATCTAAAATAATTTTGAAAATACACAATTAGATAAAGCTATGAAATTATTAGTTTTTAGAAACCATGAAACTAAATGGAAAACAAAAAATAATTTAGAATGATTTCTATATTATCTTATATGATTTAAATGACACTATTGATGATTTAGCTATTATTTTTCACAATTTCACTAATGTTGTACATGATTTCACCAATTATGTTTACAATTTCATTGAAGTTGAGATCAATTTCATTCGTGTTGAAAAATAGGGAAAATAAAGAAAAATTAAAAGAAACAATTTCACAGTTAGGTTAAGTGATTTCACTAATAAATAAATTTATTTCACTAATGGAATAGAAGATTAAAAAAATAGAGCAAAACAAGAAAAATAGAGTAAAAAAACTCAAAATATAGATTGGATTACAAAAGAAAACTAACATAGCAAACTCTGGAAAAGATAAAAATAAAGAATCACAAAATAAAAAGATTTTAATAATGATTTTGTCATTAGGTTTATGATTTCACTACTATTAGTTCTTATTTTCTATTGAGGTAAAATGGCACACACTAGAAAACTAGACAATTTCATAATTAGGTTTTACTATTTCATTGTTGGTTGATGAAATTTCATTATTCAAACATATAATTTTGTTGAAAAAGTCCACAAATTCTTGTTTGATAAAAATAGATAAAATTAAATAATTGACAAAATGGAATAGACTAAAATAGAAATAGAAGAGTGATAGAAATGAAAAAAATTATTAAAGGACACTGAATAATAGATAAATAATGATCATATTGTTCTCTATTATAGTTTTACAGTGGAATTCTAAAAATTAGTTGTTATGCAGATAGTGCACCCAACAAACCCGAGAAAACTAGAAAATAACTTGTAGATACAAACAAAAACTTCTAAGATCAAGGTTAAATGCATGTGCACAAGAAAAGCTACAAAAACCAATTTAAATGAGCTCTGAAATGTAGCTATGATGCTTAAGATATAAAATATGAGGGAATGTCCCATTGAGCATGCTAAAAATGTGTGAAGGGAATGTAGATTTAAAACAAATCTACAATAACAACTACAAAGTTAAATCTAATATAACCTCAATCAACCTAGGATAGAATAGCAAACAAAAAGAATTTAAAATAAAAAATTATAACTTTTAAGTATCATTAGCTTCATACATTACGATTTAAAGTGGTTTTTCTCTCTAAATGTGGTTGTTAAATCTTATCCAATACAAGAAATTTTGGGAAGAATTTTAGTATGAAAATCATATTTGGATGGCTTGGATTCACTTGATAATTCAATAACACTTCGTTGATATAAGTAAGGATGGATTAGAGTGATGGCTTGCACATCTATTAATAGGTTCTTGGGAGATTGATCAAACATGGGAGTATTATTTTAATATTTCTAAATATACAAATAATCAATGATTAATAATTAGTACTCATCCATGAGAATGATGATCAATTCCATGAGCTGAAAGAAAAGGGGAATTGATTGAGTGAGTCACCAAGAAAGGGTTAAATTGGTTGAAAATTTTCAAGGTGATTCACCATGTGGTTAAGGAAGTGGTTGTTTGAATAAAAATTTGAGGGAGATAAATGTGGAGGATTTTTGGATGAGGTGGAAAATCTATATTTATTATAATAATTTGGATAAAATGTTTGCATAATTGAGTAATTAAGAATTATTCAATTATTTAAATTTTAGAGGGAAATTATGTTAGTTTGAATTTAAATTTGGGAATAAGAAGAGTGAAATTCAAAAATAAAATATTTTTATGTCTCTACACTTCTATTACAGCATCAACCATCCAAAATTTCCAAATAGCATTTCTTACACCATTAAACACAATGTTATCCTATAATTGAAGAGGAAGATTAGGTAACTAGATCCAAATAGGTTTTATGTTGAAATGTTTTGTGTAAGGTTTGAAATATGGATGTCAAGGCTTAACCTAAATAATATGATTATCCCATATCCAAATAAAATAATTGAAAATGGCCTCTTTATCTTTATTGAATAAAAAATTAGAATAAAACTCCCTCTGGCACAAGGTTGGATTTCAATTTTAAATTCAACTAGATTTTTTAGATTCATCCATGAAGTGATGGAAAACTATGCCAACAATAATTAAATAAATAGATCAAACCTTTGATTGAGAACCTATCTTTCCTCTCCAATATCACCTCTAGCTCTTCTTCTTAATAATAAATTGCAAGAATAATTATTGATGACATGAATGGAATAGACATTTTTTTCTTGCAACAACCTTAATAAAGGAGGCCCATCAAGGTTCCCTTGGTTTCCCCTATTTTATATCTAAAACCCTCTATTATTATTATTTTAACCCTATATTCCACAATCATATGGTCATGACCTACACAAATAAGGCTTGATCTGATCTAAAACTAGATATAGTGACCCTACCAACTATAGCTCTTCCTAATTCCTTTTGGTGGTGAATGTGTTGATCCTTAGTTATAAATTTCACTAATATTATATTAACCCAATATAACACATGAGAATCCTTTCATGCCCTCACAGTCATCATTGAAAATTCTATTATAGTCTCCATTGACTATTTTTTCAAGATAGATACCACCATAAAGGATCTAAATAGATTCAAAACCCTAACCCTATCACTATCTCCATCAGGAACATGAGTCATTTTATTGTTTCATGTAATGAAATAACTATTTTACTTAAATTGAAAAATTATATCTAATTATTTATCCATGGATTTGTTAATAATTTATTTTTTTGTATTTGATCATTGAATTTCCATGGTAATTAATTACTTACAACTCTTATGATGGTTAACTTAACCATGTTCAACCAATTATATTTGTAAACATGATATGGATGACTACACTTTTAAAATTCTGTTGAATATATAATTGAATCAGAGGCATAACTTAGTGCATTTTTATATAGGTAAATTTTAGAGTTCCATGCATTAATTTATTCTCATTAGTTGAAAATAAATTAGACACTAGTCTCCATACTTTGATTGTTTCATTATTTTTTCCTATAACTACAAAGTGATTTAGATGAATTGGATGGTACACTTTAGAATATAATTAATTGATATAAATATATAAACATGTACCTTTTTAATGTAAATTCCATTTTATATATGAATATTTAACATTTTAATGTTTTATGGAGATATCCTGACTCAATTTATGCCTTTGATTATGCAAGTCTGGTTGCATGGTTATGATTAGGTTTGTTTGTTAACTAATTTAATGTTTATAATGTGTGTGTGTGTGTGTGTGTGTGTGTGTGTGTGTGTGTGTGTGTGTGTGTGTGTGTGTGTCTTATATATATATATATATATATATATATAAAAGACATAATTTATATGGTATAAATACATCGAATGTATTCTATGCTTAACTATATTTTTTGAGTTCATAACTTAGAGATATAAATGGTAGACATGACCATGTTTTTAAAACTCAAACTTTCATAATTAGGATTAAATTCTTAGTTTATTAACCTAATAAAAAAGTTTAATTGTGTTTAAACCTAAATTTGGATGTCGATCCTACTTGGTTAGATAAGTTCAAGAATATATAAATTATAATTCACCAAGATAATAATCAGATCTACAATAGGCCGATTAAATGCTAAACTTAGATATAACATACAATGAATTTATTAAACTGGGATAGTATAAAAATAGTAACTACAAAAATGCAAAATATGGAAATAAAAAATATATTTATATAGCTCTTATGCTAACATAATTTTGGATCTGGAATAGATATGAAGTATACTTGAATAGGGTTTTGGAATATTTTCCAAATTTTGGATTAAGTGCATCCAGATCCACACACACTAACATCATCCTTGGATGTTAGTGTTGACACTACTATCTAAGCCACGCATATGTGTCATATATAAAATAACTAATAAAAATTATGGAACCACCTATACAATTTTTATTTTCTCTTTGCCTTTAATTTTGTGCATTTATTTTTAACTCATGGACTATCACTCATGAAATTGTAAAACCTAATTCTTCAAATTCATAGTGACCATGAAAAAATGTGTTAGTAGGAATATGGTGTTTATCTAACACAAAATACCCCTCTATCAATAGCGGATACCTACATATCCACTACTCTTAAGAGGGTTTCATAGTGATGTAGTTCCCACTAATGTGTTGTATTGTGTGTGAATCATGAAATATGTGGAAAGTCCATACAATAGTGACCTAGCTTGTAACTTGGTGAATCAGGATCTTAAAATACTCATTAAGTACCTCAAACTTATTTTTTATTCCTATGACTGACATGAGAATAAGATAAAATAGGAAATATTTTTCTTTATTGAGTGATATATGTAATGCTTTTATAAGTGACCTTGGTCTATGCAAGGTGAGGAATGAATGATGAGTGATTTTGAATATATACCACTCCTATAGGTAAATATCTTACATTAAACTACTTATTCCAACCATTAGGATATGTTTCATTTACAAATTGTATGAATTTATGGCATGGGACACCTATGTCAAGGTAAGACACTAGATCGATATACGTGTTGGGACTAATGCTTATGTCCTAGAGTTAAGAAATAAGTATATGCTCAAAACATTTAAGAGCATAAGATAATAATATTTTAAGCATTATAAGCAAGATACAAGGTCCAAGTCATAAACACAAGATTGGTTAGACAAAGACATAGGTCAAGGGGTAAAATATAGAGTAGATGCAAAACTTTTTAAAGCATGAAAGGTCTAGAACTGAGAGGAACAAGCAAGGTCTAAGTTTGCCAAGTGTACAAGATTGAGGTACTATATAATCCATAAATATAATCTAAATTTACCCCCTCCTTTAATATAGTAATGAAATTAATGATATAAAAGAGAATAAATGTGTACCTATGTGTATATAATCAAGGAATATAATCTAAAAATTAAAGCATTGAAAATATTGAAATTGAAATAGCAAGGTTTAAGAGTACACATATCTATTGATGTAACCACCTTGCATATTGGAAAGTTGGTTTGAAATATATGTCATTATGAGTCACTTAAACTAAGATTAGTAAAAATATATAGCTATGGAAAGTGCATATATAAATATGTATAGAGAGAGATTATAAGGAACATGCTTATAACCTTGGAGAGAGAGTGAGTTTCCACCTAATAGTTTAGATTAGTTAAACTATGTGACCCAATCATACTTATAATCTAGTGAGCATGAGTTAACAAAATTAACCCATGAAATATATTAAATAAGGATAAATGATGTAATCAATTCCAAACTATAAACATGGAAATATTGAGTGATTTAGTCACCTCAACCATGCTAATAGTGAACCAACTACTACACTAGATTGGTTTAATACAATCCATAACAATGTGACCTAGTGGGTGGTGATAGTCCATATAAAATTTTATAAATATGAAACTAATTTGTATTTTACATTATTAGGAACACATTTTGTAACATATGCACCTTAGATATGTCTTGTTTTGAAACTATGTATAATAATGGTATCGATGTATAGAGTTCTACCACAACTATCAATATAAATTATATAATTGTGTGATTTAGATAACTTATAATTTTTCACAAATGTGGGTATCATGTTGTAGAGATTAGAAATCCACACACAAGGGTTCCAAATGTTGTAATTCCCCTAAACCACCTCAGGACCCCCTTGGGCCCAACCATTCACCTCTTGACCACAAAATAAACCTAACCCACCTAACTCTAGTTAGATTGACCTACTGACTAAACCTACCTCTTTAACTCAACTTGAACTTGACCCTCAACCATTGATGGTCACCCTAACCATTTAAACCACTTTAATTTCACATCATTCTGACTTTATTTTCTATAATTAGATCATTTAATTCATGTGCTAGCCAATACATGTGTGATTTATATTTAGACATCAAGTTGAACCTCTTTTTTACATATTATTGTGCCTCTCCTTCCTTCCTATATGAAGCGAGGGGAAGGAGTTCAAAAAGGATCTAGAATCAATCACTCATCTTACAACTATCAAGAGATTTTGTATCAAGAGTTTTTTTGCAGGTGTTCTTCTAGCAATCTAGTGATCCAACCATCATGATAGAGAGGCTAAATGTTTTTTGTTCATTGGAAAACAACCAAGGACCATTACTCTACCAAAATTACACTAGAATCCATCAATGATTCTATCATAAATTCTCATCAACTATTCATCCAATCAACCACTGGCAAGCTAAGTATCTATTTTTAATTATTCTTTCACTTTGTTTATATTTTGTAATCAACCTAGCATAAACCAATCTCCTATAATTTCCTTTTGTGACCCCCATAAATTTGACCTTTTTACCACCCAAACCTAATACATAGTAACTGTCAATGGTCACTCTGACCACTGATGGTCTATCCCAACTACTGATGGTTATCTCAACTATTGATGGTCACCTCAATTATTTATGATCACTATGATACAACATAACATCAATATATTTTCACCCACTTACCCTCAACTAAATCCAACTTTCCTTTTCTTTACCTATCTATAGAGCCCTAACCTATTTTATGAACCACACACAACCTATTTAGCATTAGTATTGACTTGCTTATTACTATTAGTAGTCAATTTTTTTATCAATCAATTATTGTATTTAATTTTAATATCTTCTATGACTTATTCAATACCTTATCTTTTGATTTTTTAACATAATTATTTCAAAAGCATAGATTGACAACCCCTAAGGAAGCTCTTTTTCTCGGGATCTAACTAGCACTATGTAGTTCACCTAACTATCTATCTAACCAACCATTTTCTTGAGTGTTTTCTTATATGTGGATCATTCCTCCCAGGCTGAAGAGGATATCTCTACAATCATCTGATTCAATGTGCACACAACCAAATACATTTTTCAACCATACCGGTATCTATTTTCTTTCTTCTTCCTCTCTTGGAATATAAGCTAGAATTATTTGAAACATTATGGCATGCCTAGTGGGACACTTGAGTCTCTTATTTGGTTTATTTTGTTTCCATTTAGGTGATCTTCTTCCTATTTTATGCTCATAAATGAAATTAAAATTTATTTTGGGGGCTAGAATCAATTGTATACATTGCTTACTTGTAAGTTTATCTCAATTAATTTGAAGCAAAGTAATTTGATTGTTTCATCACTTGTATCACACAAATGAACCAAACCAATTACATCAATCAAACATCTAAATAACTTAAAATAAGGCCCAATTAGGATTTCATTACCCAGTGGTCACCTTACCCTTTCCAAAAATCTTAGTTTGAGATCATTACCAAGGGGAGAGCCAACTCAACTCTCTAATTGAGTATAAAATCTAGAAATTGTTATATACTAATTAAGCACCTGCTACCCTTATCATTACAATGTGTGAAGTGAGGGGGTAGGCCCCCATACCAAGCCACATATTGATTTCCAATATAAATCCTTTTAAGAGCCTAAACACAACCTAAAACTGACCATAGATTTCTTTTCTATTACCCTCTCTACATGCCAATTTCACTAACAAAATTTCTTACAAAGCTTAAGGCATAATAAAAAAGAGAGACTAAAAATAACTTTAGGACTTAACATAATTTTTAGTGTGTGTTTTATTTCCTTGCTCATTTCTTGTCTTCTCTCTATTTGAGTGGTGAGATTTTTTTTGTATTCTTTATCCCTTATCTTGTATGGTTCTAATTCATGAGAAGAAAAAGAACCTAGCAGAATAGAATCCATCACCAAACCAATCAACCTATTATACCTCTGCATCCATGGAGTACGTATCTAAACTAGAATAATCTCTTCACAATTTAGGAAGTCCTTGTTTCCCTTGGGTAGTTCTTAAAGGAGATACAAAATTTTCCACTTTCTTAGATAACAACCTTATGACTCTTCAACATTATCTCAGCATCATGCCTCACTATACCCCTCCTTTAGTTCCACCTATGGACCCACCTTATGGCATGCCTTCCCACCTTATGGGGAAAACTTATATTTCCATAATCACTACCCAACCATTGACTACCCAAGCATCTTCATCTACAAATAATCCCTTTGATACCACTATGGAAAACCAACCTACCCAACCTACCAACACCCTTATGCCTTAGACCCCCACCAACAACTTATCTACCTTAGAAGCAAGCCAACCATTAACCACCTATACTACCCTTACCATGAAATCACCTACTAATATCATTTACAACCTTCTTTTAGCTACCCCCAATCCATTTTTCACTATTCCACTTCAAAATATTGTGG
The DNA here is from genome assembly GCA_037957365.1 of Torreya grandis. Taxonomy (NCBI): domain Eukaryota; kingdom Viridiplantae; phylum Streptophyta; class Pinopsida; order Cupressales; family Taxaceae; genus Torreya; species Torreya grandis. The sequence goes on along the minus strand of JARHVA010001684.1, from coordinate 3,009,332 downwards.
TGTTTATAGCTTCTACCTTACCACTAATCAATATAAAGGTCACAACCTTTCCTTTAGTTACAAAACCAACTATAGCTCCTGCCCAACCTATCTTAACCTCTCAATAGGTGCCCATCGCACCCAACCTAGGTTACCTATATAACCCACAATGTCATGTACCTCTACCCATTACCCAAACACCCACATATACCTAACCCTACATGGCATCCACCTAACCACCTATGTCTACATATCAATATGTTGTAACTCCTCATATTCCTAACAATTATCAATATGCCACCCAAACACAATAATAATATTCACCTTATAAACTTTTAGGTACACAACCCCAAATGGATCTAATTAAAATTCTCATAGATAAAATGACTACTTTAGAGTCATCCATCTCTGGTGCTCACAATATTTTATCATATGACTAGATTTTTAATGATCCCATTCACCCATCTATCCCTATCAGACTCTCCTTCATGTTATTTGATTTCTTACAATGATGCTCTCCTTGTTCATACCTTCCCCATGTCCCTATCTGGTTTAACATTAGACTAGTATTGTACCATTACCAAATATTCTCTCTTCTCTTTTACCCAGCTAGCTCAAACTCTCTTGGATCACTTTCAATAAATATCTCCAAGAAATTTTCCATCATTTACCTTCACTTTATCCATCAATTTTATGACGAATCTATTGTTTATTTTTTAGCCTATTGGAGAAGTCTAATCAATCAACTTTCCTTCTCTTTACCCCAACCCAAACTAATAGAAATTTTTGCTCAGGCATGTTCCAAACACATCACTTCTACATTGCATGTTTATAGCTTAAGAAACTTTGACTAAGATTTTACCATGCCATTTAAGCTAGATAATAAAGCCATCGATGAAGGAAAGTAAAAGTTGAAAAACAAAAACTCTACCTACAAAACCAATGAGGTCTCTTCTTCTAAACAAAGTAACCAAACCAACACTAATACTAAAAGCAAGGGAAATATGAATTTGGTTGTCCATAATATCACTCCTTCACCATCCATCAATCAACCAAACTCTTATAACTCCTAAAAAAAAATAATAGAAACCCAAACTAAAACAATTAGAAGCAATTTAATCCACTTGGGAAATCTTATGCTTCAGTATTGGAGAAGTTGCTAAAAACTAATATCATATAGCTTCCTCCCATCAAACCCCCTAAACAATTTTATTATTCTCATCCTACACCTATATGGTATAATGATAATGACCTATGTGCTTTCCATCAAGTAGTGGGGCATGATGTTATCAGGTGTAATACTTTAAAAATGTTGTCCAAACCCTCATTAACAAAGGGGAGCTTGTGTTAGACAAACCCAATGTACCTTTGAACCAAGCCCTTGACATTTTAAGATAACCTTTTCCCAATCATACACCTACTAAAGATGAGAGAAATAGATCTGATTCCTCTCATGATGCCCATACCATCAATATGGTTCTTGACATGCCCATTACTGAAGAACATACCACCAATCTAGCTACTCTTCACCCTCTCTACTTATTGAGATATAAAAATTACCTTCTCTTCTTTTGGAGACCTGATCCATGAAAGTAAAATTTTAACCTCCTCTACTTATTAAGGTAGTGGAGTCATCAACCCCTCCTTCAACTGATATACTTGATCAGGTAACCATCACCATTATACCTTCTCCCCTAACTACCAAACTATTCACCTCCCCTTTGGAGATCATTCTGAATGAAGAAACCACCATATCTACACCTCTCAAAAATTAACCACCCATCATTTGACTGAAAAAATGATGAGGTCACCACTCCCCTTTCACAACATATGGGATTATATTTTGAGCCCATTGCCTAGGGAACAAGACCTATCTATAAACAATTTTCTAGACTTGTTTAGATATTGGAGTTTGTCTCTAAAATAGACATTGCTCAATCAACCTTTTTTAAATAATTTTTGCTCCCTTACATCACTAGATAAGAACCTATAACCACCTCTTTGATGGATCAATCCACCACTTCTTTCATCCAACCTACTATCATACCAAATGAACAGATAAGAACCTTTACCAACCCAATCATTTCTCAATCATCCAAAGAAACCAAATCCAAAATAACCAAATCATCCTCTATCACTTCAACCAAATTAACTAAAAATCTTGGTGTATTCCCTACCTAGACCATTAATCATCCATCTTTGAAATTGAAGCTAACCTCACCAAATCCATCAACCAAGCACCAAACCAAATCAACTAAGGGGGTAAAGTCACTAGAAGGTTTGAAGTCTAAACTACTAACTCCCTCAACCTTTCCCTTTATCTTGGGGCCTCATCCATCTACATTGTTTAGGAAAAAAAACTATCTCAACCAAAACCCAACCACTCCCTTTGATTACACCATCACTCCTAATTTTTGGCATGCCCATCTTCATTGAGCCATTCATGACCAGCTTAGATACCTTGACATATCCTACCTCCAAGTTATTAACTCCCTTATCTAAACCTAAATCATCAATTAATAGTGCCACCTTACCCAAGACCTCTACCATCAAGCCTATTTATAAAATTAATTCCATCTCACCAACCAAGGCTAAAACCTTTAAACCCTCTCCACCTTTGTCTATGTCTTAATAAACTATTTTTCAAAGGTTACTACAAGTTTCTTTCTTGGCCTTACCTCTTATCAGACCATTTGACCCTCTTGGTCCAAAATTAGTTTGGTATAATGGCTTCCAAGTATGCATCTATCATATGACACCTAGGCATGACATGTAGAATTGCAAAACTATCCAAACCATAATCTATTGACTTTATGAAGAGGATGATCTATTAACAGATGAACCTCCCATGATCCCACTACCAATCCAAAAACCAACAACCACTACCCAATGCCTAATTATTCCCCCACTCTCACCTTAGAGTGTTAGGGAACCAAACCAACCTCCTACCCCAACTCTTCCCTCCTTCCATAATATCCATGTAGTCACATAATAACATGCTAAAAAAAGAGATAAGGGGAAGGAAAAAGTGTCTATCCCATGGACATACCCATCTTCCACTTCCCAACCAAGTCCAATTCAATAATTTTCACCTTCATCCAAACCTAAGTTATCTATCTTGGGTACCTCTCAATCCAACCCCTTTGAATTAATCAAAATAGTGGTTCTCAAACAACTTCATCAAACCCCATCAAGGATGAGCCTATACAAGCTGATTTTTACCTTACCTCATCATTGCTAAGTAATGATAGAGTCATTGGAATCAATAGAGGTCTATCCTAAAGACCCTTAACCTCTAGTAGATTTTATTGGTACTTTACAAAATTTTAACCTTATCACCTTCAAGGATTTGTAAATACCTTCTATCCACCCTGATGACCCAAATCCCCCTATTTTCATCACTACCTACATCAACCAAAATTGCATCAAATAAGTTATGATTGATTGGGGAGCTAGTATTAATATCACCTCCTCTCATACCTATTATCACTTCCAAATAATGTCATATCTAAAACCTCAGTAATATTTTGATCCTTTAATGACACTATGGCCACCACTTTGGGAATTGTTGTCCTTCATATCCATTTAGGACCTTACAAGATCCTAGAGCTCTTTTATGTAGTGAAAGGAAAATTATATTATAATGTTTTATTGAGATGACCTTATATTTGATCCATAGGTTGTGTACCCTCTACCCTTCATCATTGCATCAAATTTGAGCACAAAGGTCAAGTTATCACAATGAAAGCTAACCTGAGTCCCTTTTCACCATATAACATGAATTATCAAACCCATTGGCATCCTTCTACCTACATTTAACACACCCTCATTAGCCAAAGACAAGCCATCAACCATCAGAAATGAATCCATATATTCTTATACCAATGAAGCATATACTAACTCATTAATCCCCTCAATTCAAATCCCCACCACAAACCACTTGGAATCCACATTCCAACATATTTCACTTGGGGAATATCACCTCCTAAGCCTTGATGCTTTCCCTACTCCCAAGGAGTATGGGAAAATTGACTACCAACCTAGGTAGGACCCTAATATCAGAACCATTATCCATTTTAGAATTCCAAACTATCAAACCCATTTCATCTATGGAGGAATTTACAAACTCCTTAGTGCTTCTATCACCTCTTTTTCACCTTGACCATTCACCTACAACTTCTCCTATCTAGATAAACTAGAGTTTTCCAAGACATACCTCCACCAACGTGTTTGGAAGGGATTTTAACTTAGATGATATGAACAAAGGCCACATGAGTTGATTTTAATTTAGAATAGAAATCCTCATGAGAAACATGACCTCAACTTCATTCCAACCACAAAGAAAAACAAATTACCTATCACCACCATTGTTGAGGAAGACATCCCTTCCTCACCAACCTCTTCTTAACCTGAGTGTGGGGATGGTGAAATCATCCCACCTAAATTGTTTTCATCAAAATGATCAACCTCAAACCCCTAACTTATCAAAAGGAAGAAAAAATTATAACCATCCCTATGACATATCCTGAGATGATAGATGACTCTCTTACCATTAATACCCTTTAGTGTTAGGATGATGATTCCATCCTCACCTACCTTGGTACAACAAATTCTTCCATCCACAAATCCCTTCCTCCTAAGACTTCAACCATGTTGAATTGACCCCTTCATAGCTACCCACAACATAGTCACCAACCATGATGTCAAACTTGTTAAATATAAACTTTGATGAATGCACCCTCACATAACCTTTATTTATCAAAGAAGAGATTCATTATCTCTTATCTATCAATTTCATTCAACCTATTAAATATCCCCAATGGGTCTCAAATAGTGTGTCTATAAATAAATCCATTAGGGGACTATGAATTTATGTAGACTTTAATGATGTCAACCTTGTTTTCCCAAAAGATGACTTCCTTCTACCAAGCATCAACCAGTTAGTCGATCTTACAACCATCCACAATATGTTATCTCTTATGGATGGATTCTTGAGTTACAATCATATCCTAATCACCCTTGAAGATAAAAATAGAAATAAATTTATCACCCCATTGGAGACCTTATACTACAGGGACATGCCTTTCAAACTAAATAATGCTAGTGTAACCTACTAATGTGTTATCACTGTTTCTATGCAAAATTGCTTTCTACATTCAAAAGAAGAAATAAGAAACTAAAAGATGGTCAAGGCTAGAAGTACCTAATAAAGTCGTGCGCACTGAAATTAGACGTTGAAAGATTCTCCTCTTTTGTTGTGGAGGAATGACACCTGCGAAGAAAAGGCTAAAACACAGAAAAACGTTAGTCAAAGATATGGTGGGTTGTCAGGCAAACGCCCGATCCCGGAAGTACGAAGACTCCCTAGAAGGATATCAACCCACTGATAAAAAAGCAAAATATTGGACGAAAGTAGATGATAATGACAGAAATAAATGACAGAAAAATAAAGAGCATACCTGATATGTAGCACTATTCTGCACAGTCACCAGCATCGGTCTCTGTGGTGCCGGCGTCGGTTAGGGAAGGTGCCGACGTCGGTTAAGGTGCCGTCGTCGGTCGGGGTAGTGACCGGCGTCGGTAGGGGCAGGTTCTGGGAAAAGGTTCGGGACAGGGTCTGAGAGAGTTGGGACAGGTTCAGGGATGTAAACGAGGGACGCTGGGTCTGAACAGAGTCGGGACAGGGTCTGATAAGGTCAGGGTAGGGTTTGGGAGAGTCGGGATAGGTCTGAACAGAGTCGGGACAGGGTCTGGGTAAGGTCAGGTTGGGTCTGAACAGAGTCTGGGGGTTTGAAGAATCGGGATGATAGAAAATAAATAATAACTAAGAAAGAAATAAAATAAATAGAATAATACTTACCTGCCAGAAGACGCGATGAAAGCCATAGTGTGCAGATTGGTTGATGTCGAGAGTGTTGATGTCGTAGTGTTGATGATTGCTCGGGGTTCGCAGGTTGATGGAGGAATTCACAGGTTGGTTGTTCAGCGTTTCGAATGGTTGGATAGCGTTCGGGATCCGGTCTCGAATGGTTGGCCGAGGTTGATGAAGGTGAGAGACGATTCCAGAGACGGTTCGTCAACCATTTCAGGAAACTGAATGATAACTGGTAACGGATAACGGCAAGGTGACCGACATCGGTAGGAGTGCCGACGTCGACAACATCGGTTGGGTAAAGACCGACGTCGGCAGATGCATAATGGGGATAGAGTCTACCTTTTGCTTGGTGCTCATCTTTACATGCTGCCAGGGTCAAGGTTGGTGGAACAAGTGATCGACAAGGGTTCAATAGGCGAAGAAGAATAAGACGGGGAATGACCAGGGGAGTCGACACGATTTCAGTGTCTACATTTGCCCCTTTTTGTCTTGTTGGTTGTTCTGGACGAACTGCAAGACACAAATAGGAGTGAGTGCCCCAGGTGAGGGATAAGGTTGATTTCATCTTGTTGGTTATTCGAATGAACTGCAAGACAAAAATAGGAAGCGAAATGCCCCGAGTATGGATAAGGTATTCCCCCTCAAAGCAGGAGTCGAGGGAAGGGAACCGGGAATCAGGTGCTAGTTTGACAAAGAGCGGATGAAAAAGGAGTGAGGGTGAACGCTGCAAAGGTTGTGATTGTGCGCATACCACTGCACGAGGTGGTCAGGCCAAAGTGTCGCAGGTCAAGGGTCGAGGAGTGCCAAAATTGAAGTAACCGGGCCCCAGCATTTTGTTGTCTGCTGATCGGGTCACTCAATCTAAGCTGAAGCTCCAAATGGGTCGTCGCGTTCCAGGTATCCCAGGCTCAGGAAGTGCTCCTAGAAATGCGAAAAAGTCACAAGTAGGGCGGATCAACCGGTGTGCGATCCTATACTTGTGAGGGTCCAAAAAGTTCTGCGCATAATTCTGCTAACCAGTCATGAGGTAGCATACATGCAAAAACAACCAAGGCAACAACGTCTTGGAAGTGGTCAAGGTCGGAGGAGATAGGCATGATCTCCAATGGTTGGTGGTCGATGGATGGATGAATGGACGAAAGGATGCGGCCGAGCTAACCCCAGAAGACCCCATGTCAACTGAGTGCTGCCTACATAGCCCTGGTGATAGGGCCTCAGGCCGATGTAGTTCTCCCTAGAAGGGAGGAAGGGTCAAAGGGATGGTGAGGAAGAAAAGATGTTGCAGCCTTTTCCAAATGGTGTATTCTGCAACATTGGTTGAGGGGTTTTTCATCCCTAGCAATATTCCATATTCGTGATGGATGTATGCTAAAAATGAATTGAGGTCTATTTATGCTTCAGCAAGTAGTGGTTTATGCTTAACATAAATTGTGGCGAGTCGATAGTTTCCATGTGTATTGGTGTCCATAGAAACTAGGGTGAATAGGCAAGGTCATGTTGATGGTCTGAAAAGAGAGTTGAGCGAAGTTGATTGACAAGGGTGAAGGTGAATGTGACCAAAGTGTAGAAGAAGTGAAAAGCATATTGCTCTTTCATTGACAAGGACCAAAAAGATAGCATAGATAGGGGTTATGAGAACCAAGAGCCCCATTCATGCGTGACGTCGTTGACCATAGTTATGTTAGAGCGGTAATCGAATCACTTAGACATTAAAGTGAGCTCGAAGTCCCTTGAGCAGGTAATAGGAGGAGGAAAGAGGGTAACCCGTTTTAAGAGCAGAGATAACTTTGCCCCTTTTTATAGGAGACCCTGAGACAACTACAAGCCAAGTCCGTGACTCGTTTTTTTTTTTTTTTTTTTTTTTGCGCAGACTGATCAATGCGGGAAGCCTGCATAGAGATGTCATTTGCTTGGTGGTCAGGTTGTGAAGCTGATCAATGCGGGAAGCTTCTAAAATAAGTGTTGTTTATTGCCAGAGTAGTCATAGCCATCCTTCGAGGGAGTGGTCTAGATTTTTGTTTAATATAAAGGCTTTTGAATAGCTGTCCTTCGAGGGAACAGTCTATTTATTACAGCAATGATAGTACAGCTGTCCTTCAAGGGAGCAGTCTGTTTGTTTTGATTTTGATATTTATATAGTGACCATGGATATGTTTTGACATCTTGATTTGTTTTTATAGAAATGTGAGTCATGGACAAGATTGTAGAAGGTCAAGGGCTCCCTTTTATTAGGACAAAGCATCCATGCATCATAAAAGGGTTATAGGAGTTGTTAAGAGGAATAGGGTTGAAAGGAAGTAGGATGAAGAGGACGGGGATTGCTCAAGGGACGAGCTCAAGTTAAGTGTCAAGTGGACGAATACTCGACTAGCAGTAGAACGGTCGCAGATGCAACGCATTAAGAGGCTCAGGTTCTGGGCATCCATCAAGAGAAGACAGACGGTAAGTCCCTGATCCATACTTGTGCGTGATAATAAAAGGTCTGAGCCAATTAGGAGCAAACTTGCCTCATTTACTGTGCTCCATATTGGTCACGTGTTGATTCTCTTTGAGGATGAGGTCTCCGATGTTGAAATCTTGTTCTCGTAGATTTTTGTCATAGGTGTGCTTGATGCGATGTTGATAGACATGGAGATGATTAAGGGCAGCAAGACGGTGTTCGTCAAGTAACTCAAGTTGAGCTAAGCGATCTTGACGAAAGTCATCGTTGGAAAGGATATCATGTAGAGAAATGCGGAGAGACGGGATCTGTACTTCAATAGGTAAAATAGCCTCTGTTCCGTACACGAGAGAAAAAGGGGTAGCACCCGTAGAGGTTTGGATGCTAGTGCGGTAAGCCCACAAAGTGAAGGGAATGTGAATGTGCCAATCCTTGCCTGTGTCACTAACCACTTTCATGAGAATTTTGGTGAGAATTTTGTTGGAAGCCTCGGCCTGCCCATTTGCTTGTGGGTAGTAAGGCGAAGAGAAACTGAGTTTGATGCCGAAGGAGTCGCATAGCTTTTAGACAGTTTTGTTTTTGAAGGACTTGCCGTTATCAGTGATGATTTTATGAGGGACATCGAAACGACAGATGATGTGGGTGTTGATGAAGTCGACGATCTTGTCAGCTTTTGTGGAGACGAGAGGAATGGCTTCCACCCACTTGGTGAAATATTCAGTGGCTGTGATGATAGATTGATGACAAAGAGATGAATGAGGGTTAATCTCACCGATGAGATCTAAACCCCACTGAGAAAAAGGCCAGAAATCCTGAGCAACTTGCAAGGCGTGACTGGGGAGATGAAGCAAGTTAGAGTGCTGCTGACACTTGATGCAACGCCGAACATAATCGCTATAGTCTTGATGAAGGGTAGGCCAATAATAGCCCAGACGAAGGATGCGCTTGGCAACCAAATTTCCACTGAAATGTCTGCCACAAATCCCGTCGTGGACTTGTTGGATGGCGTGAGATGCTTCAGTGGAGGTGAGACAACGAAGAAGGAGGCCGTCGAAGCCTCGCTTATAGAGAAGACCCCCTAGCATGGTATAGCGAGCAGTACGCTTGATAAAATCTCATCGTGCATTACTAGAGAGGTTGGGAGGAATGATAGAGAGAGATAAGAAGTCCACAAGTTGCTTATACCAAGCATCTTGTGGGCTAGGCTCTATAGTGTTGACATGATGAATGTGAGGAGAGATATATGAAGGCAACGGCACACGACGCACCGTGACAAAAAGTTTGGATGCAGATGAGGAAGATGGGATATGTAAAGCGAGAGAAGCCATAGTGTCAGCAAACTTGTTCGTGGATCGAGGAACAGTCTGCAAGAGGAAATGGTTGAAAGATGCAAGGAGAATGTCAGCACAATTTTTGTACCTTTGCAAAATTTCATTTTTATAGAGGTATGAACCGTTGACCTGATTGACGACGAACTGCGAGTCGCCGAAGATGTTGATGGACTTGATGCTGAGAGAGAGGGCGGTCTGAAGTCCCAAAATTAAGGCCTCGTATTCAGCCATATTATTGGTACAATCAAAGTCGAGTTTAAAAGACAAAGGCATGGGCTCCCCTTCGAGTGGGATGAGAATGACCCCAGCACCTCCACCTAGTTGACATTTGGATCTGTCAAAGAACATAGTCATCTGATAGGTGGTGTCGTCGGAGGAAAGCGCATCGATAGACTCGTCAGGGAATTCACACTGCGAAGGTTGAGTGTCGGGAAGAGGGGCATGTGCTAGTTGATTAGCGATGGTTTGCCCCTTGATAGATTTTTGTTGGATGAATTCGAGATCGAACTCAGCAAGCAGCATGAGCCACCGAGCCATACGTTGATTTTGATATGGCTTGGAGTGCATATATTTGAGAGGGTCGGTGTGGGTGATGACAAAGGTTTTGTGACTGAGAAGATAGTGGCGAAGTTTAGTAGCAGCAAAGACTAACGCCAAACAGAGTTTCTCGATATGGGTATACCGAGTTTCATAGTCGACCAGTGTTCGGCTGATATAATAAATGGCTTGCTCACAGTGATGCTCGTCTCGGTGCGCGATCATGGCACCTAACGAATGGTGAGTGGCTGAGATGTAAAGGTAGAAGGGTTGGTTGTCTTTAGGTGGAATGAGAACTGGTGGAGAGACCAGATAACGCTTTAAGGCTTCAAAAGCCTCTTGACAGTCCTTATCCCATGTAAAAATGACGTCCTTCTTAAGGAGATGATGAAAAGGTTGGCAGCGGTCAGAAAGCTGCGAGATGAAGCGACGAATGGACTGGAGCTTGCCTTGCAAACTACGAAGCTGCTTGAGATTGGTCGGGGGAGGCATTTCGAGGATAGCGTGAATCTTGGCGGGATCTATCTCGATGCCATAGAAGGAAACGATGAAGCCGAGAAGCTTGCCAGAGAGGACCCCAAAGACACATTTCTTGGGGTTAAGACGGACATTGTACTGAAGAAGACGAGAAAAGATGATGTTGAGAATGGTCAGATGGTCACGGCAAAATTTGGATTTGCCGAGAAGGTCATCCACATAGTCCTCCATGATTTTGTGGAGGAGATCGTGGAAAATGTAGGTCATGGCACGCTGATAAGTGGCGCCTGCGTTCTTCAAGCTGAAAGGCATGACTCGATAGCAAAAAGTCCCCCATGGGGTGATGAAAGTAGTCTTGTGCTGATCTTCTGGAGCAATCAGGATTTGATTGTATCCTGAAAACCCGTCCATAAGAGATAGCATCTCATGGCCGACCGTAAGATCAACGAGCTGGTCAATGTTAGGAAGAGGAAAGTCGTCTTTAGGACAGGCTAGATTAAGGTCACGATAGTCTGTACAGATCTGAATCCCCCCAGTTGCCTTGGTGACTGGGATGATGTTAGAGACCCACTATGGATAATTGATGGGCTAGATGAAGGAGACAGAAAGGAGACGCTGAAGCTCCTCCTTGACAAGGAGGGCAACGCGAGGATGCATCTTTCGAAGCTTTTGCCTGACAGGCTTAGCCTCTAGTTTGGTGACAATGTTATGGGTAACGATGGTGGGGTCGATGCCAGGCATATCACTGTAAGTCCAGGCAAAGGCCTTGCTATGGTCGGAGAGGAACTAGGTATAGTCAAGCTGCTCCTGAGCGTCTAAAGATTGGCCGATCTTTAAGACATGAGGAACATCAAAATAAGGAAGGTTGATGTCAATGGTTCATTTAACATAACCTGGGTCTCAGAAGGAAGGGAGCGCTGGATGAAAGAATCATCAGCGCCCATGTAGGAAAGAATGGCGTCATCGTCAATGCAGTGAACAGTGTGAATGGTTGCCGACTCATCTTCGATCATGGTGGGAAGAATGAGAGGGAGAGACTTGGATACCCCATTGAGCTGATAAGTCAAGGGGTCCAGGCGGATGGTGTTTATGAAAAAAAAAACTAGGAGGAATGGAAACCACTGACTCCGTAGGTGAAGGTGGCGAAATAGGCGAGTGTGGAGGAGATTGATCAAGGATTGGTTCAGGATAAAGATCTACAGGGTCTTGAGTGGGGTCGTGATATCCCAGACCATACCGTTTCTTGGCGTCGTCATCATTGAGCGGTTGGATAGGCTGATGGGAGCCCTGCTCATAGCGTCCGAAACCAAAACCCTTCCATGCACACCTGTAAAGGTAAGTATGTGCAAAGGTGGGGTTGCCAAGAAACAAAAAATCTGATGTGAAAGGTTGGGGTGAAGAAAGAGGATTACCGTCAGTAGGAGCTTGATTAATCCCTCCATAGACGAGGTTGGTGCGGAGGTGAGGGGGACCATAAGGTATGATCATCCCAATCCGATGGTCGTAGCTGGGGCTGTGATGAAGGCGTCCATACTCTTGCGGAGTTTGGAACATGTCTAGAGCCAGTAAGCGATACTCTCCCAATGAAAGTCTTTGGAAGACGTCTTCCATGGGGTCTGTGGTTGTCGCTTGAAGGGGAGGTGTAAGGGCGACCGCCTGTTGCGAACTGGTTGAAGCTTCCGCAGATGGAGGCAGTGCCGAGGTTGACGGCTTGATAGGAATGAGGACATCATTTGGATGGTAGGTGGTATTGCATGTTTTAAAAGGTGAAGGGTCAGTGGGAATGGTGTGGACTTGTCCGTCATCCTCAAACTTCACACAACGGTGCAGGGTGGAGGGGACACAGGCCATGGCGCGGATCCAGGGTCGGCCCAGCAAGATGTTGTATTGGAACTCTCCTTCGATGATGTAGAAGAGCTCTGGGACTGTGTGTGGACCAACGCGGATATGAAGGATGACTGTGCCAATGGTCATGGCAGTAGTGTCGTTGAAAGAGCGCAAGATCGCGTCAGTTTTGGAGACATAATTCTTGGGAAGAGCCAACTGATCAAAGGCATGAGTGGAGATGATGTTGATGCTAGCGCCCCCATCGATCATAACACGTTTAATGCGTGTCCGATCGATGTAGGCAGTGATGAAGAGGGCGGCGTCCTGATCTTCCGTGTTGGATGTAGGAATCTTAGAATCACTGAATGTTATGGAGGCAACAGGGGCTAAGGAGTGGACAAGGGCAGCAAGTGGCTGGGGATCCTCAGGTTGGACCTCCGCTGCCTGCAGGGCTTGGATGAGGGCTTGACGATGTTGGGGTGAGGTTTGGATGAGATCGTAGAGGGACATCTTCACAGGCGTCTGGTGAAGCTGTTTCAACATGGAGTCGTGGATTGGTCCGGAAGAGGAAGAAGAAGAAGAAGAGGGTTGAGGCGCGCCAAGGATAGAAATCTTAGGCTTAGGCGGTTGAGGTGGATTGACAAAAGGGTAGGTCCAAGGAATGGTGGCTTTTTCTTTCGCCTTATCCTTTTGTGACCTAGTGGTGATGTGAATGGCATTGATTTCAAAGATGGGAGGTGAAGATGATGAAGGGATTGTAACCGGTTGATGAGATGTGGATGGGTTTGAAGAGGTTGAAGGGTTGTGAGAAGGAGTCGGGGGTCGGTCGAAAGTGTCCTCAAAGAGAAGAGTGTCTTTCTCCAGATAACGGTGAATGACAGCCTTGAGGGCACAGCAAGTCTCGGTGTCATGTCCTGGTGTACGATGATATAAACAAATCTTCGTGTCGTTGAACCAGGAGGGTTTAGACCCGAGAGGTTGAAAGGGCTTGATGGGTGGAAGAGTTATGCTAGAAGTTTGCAAAAGTCGTTGCAAGATCAAGGAGTATGAGCCCACTAAAGGGTCCATGCTCATCGATGTATGCGATGTCGGTGACTTTTGCTTGGGCGAAATGGGAGGAGGTTTTCGTACCACCTTCTGGGTTGATGGTGCGATGACAGGCAGAGACGGTACACTCTTCGTGAGAGGTATCGCCCTTTTGGGAGAGGGTAGGCTAGCGGTAGGTAAAGGAAGCAAAGGAGGCAATCGGTTTTGGTTAGAGGTTGAAGCGGGAAGGACTCTAGTTAAGGTTGAAGGATGCGGGCCCAAAATGGAGGACAATGGTGACGGAAGAGGAGGCGTTCGCCTCTGTGGTTTGGCAGTCTTTTGAGATTTAGGTTGAAGACTACTATTAGTTGAAGTTTGGGTTAAGTCCACCTTCACTTGTGGATGAGTGAGGTTGGAGACGGGGCGAACGCCAAGTGATTTGATAGGTTTAGGCGGAGTAGATGAGAGTTTTGGTTTTGATGAAGTTGATGAAGATGTAGATGGTTTGGAAGTAGAGATCTGATTTTTGTTGATAGTCTTAGGAGGTTCCGTCATGGGAGGATTAGCAGCATGAGATGAGAGGGCCCGGGCTTGTTGAAGAGCTGTGAGACGGTCCCACAATCCCTGATGTTCCACTTTCCTAGAAGGGAGAAGTTCGAGTCTCTCCACTAGTCGGGAAAATGGCTAAGAAGATGCGGGATGAGGTTTAGGCTTTTGAGAAGATGCCAATGGTTGTGGGACTGAAGGTGAGACGGATGTAGTAGTCTCAGGCCCAAAGCATGGTGAAGTTGTGACAGGTTCATGTTTGGTTGGAGATGAAGGAGAGATAGGTTCTTCTCTGGGTGGAGAAGAAACTGGTGAATGAAGCTCCTCAAGTGGGTAAAGGGCAGGGATGATAGTGCCCTCCACTTGTGGCCGAGGAGTAGGAAAGGTTGGGTCCTCCATGGGCAGCAAGAAGGAAGATGGTGAAACTGGCGGAGCTGGTAAGGTCGAGGCGTCCTCCAAAATTAGAGAAGTTGAGGGAGAACTAGCTGGAGAAAGAGGTTCGTCCATATGTGATGGACTGATGGATGAACTCACCTCTTGGGGTTGGTTAGAAATGAGGGGCGAGACCGTATTGACTGTTCGAATATTATGTTCATGGGTATTGTCAGTCAAGGTCTGGACGTTGTTTTGGGTTGGTGGATGATTAGGGAATGGTTGTTTGAAGATATCGATACCCTGATTAGGAGGAGCATTAGGATTGTCGAGGATGAGGTCACCCTTTTCCAACATGTCTTGGACTATGTTTTTAAGGGTTTTACAGTTGCCCGTGTCATGACCTTTAACACGGTGGTAGTGGCAGAAGTCATTCTCCCTATACCACGCAGGGATGGCACGTGAGGGATCAAATTGTGGTGGAGGTCAGATCTGAGGGAGATTGATGGCCCCTTATTTGACGAGTTTTTCCAGCACAGACGCATATGATTCTCCAAGTGGAGTAAACTGTCGCTGTATGTATCTCTGCTGAAATTGGTGAGTAGCGCTCATGGACGTGGATGGTTCAGGTTGATTAGTTGAAGGCGAAGAAGTGGAAGATCTAACAACCACAGCATTTGCTGAAGCTTTAGATTTAGGATTGGATGAGGAGGGCTTAGAAGAAGGGTCATTGGTTTTGGAGTTGGGATTCTTACTCCGCAACTTGACTTTATTCTCCTCAACGGCACGTAACTCAAGTTTACGAGCCATCGTGAAGGCCTCGTCAAAAGTGCGGAAGGTTTGAACCCTCAAGGTAGAAGAAATATGTTTAGCACAGGCTTGAGAGAAAAGTTCAATAAGCTCAGGCTGAGGTAAAGAAAATGAAAGTTGATTGATAAGGCTCCTCCACCGAGCGATGAAATTAGCAATAGATTCATCCTCGAACTGGCAAATAGAATAGAGGTCTGTGATAGAGACCTTCTTGGTGATATTGATGGAGAAATGATCGAGGAAGAGTTGGGCCAACTGAGTGAACGTGAGGATGGAATGGCTGGGAAGAGAGCTGTACCAGTCAAGTGCAGCACCCGAGAGGGACATGGGAAACGTGCGTAAGAGTAACACATCGTCATGGGCGATAAGGTAACAGGCATGTCTGAATGCCCGTAAATGTTGTTGTGGGTCTTCCTTACTCTGGAAATGAGAAAACTTAGGAAGTTCCCACTGGTTGGGATATGGTCTGATGGGGACAGAAGGATGGATGGGCTCGTTGCAGATTTGTTCGTACGAGAGAGTGTTGCGTGAGCCGGTAATGGAGGTCTCTAGGTTGGACATTTTATCCATCAGCATCTTGATAATATCTACTGACGGATTAGCAGGTGGAGCACCTCCTAGATTGTGAGGCACTTGAAAGAGGCTGGAAGAGGTATACGACGTAGTCGGTTGTACCAATAAGGGCGCAACGTACGGATGACTAGTCGTAGGGACAGAAGAAGTGACTAAAGATGGTTGGATGGAAGGTATGGCTAGGTTTGATGTTGTCATGGGAGGTTGGTTAGAGGTAACATGGGCTAACGGATGGGTAGCCACCCTAGTGTTGATAGGAGTAAGGGTGGGCGGAATAGAGACGACCAGGTTTTGAAAGGGGGTAGAAAGTGGTTGAGTGGACTGAGATTGATTGGGGGCCGAAACCCCGGTGAAAGTGGGCCCAACGACGAAAGGAGAGGCTACACTTGGATGGTTGGTGAAAGGTTGGTCATTGGTTGAGGCAACAGCCTGGGTGTCTAAGGGTTGGACTACGGACGTTGATGATACGATCGCAGTTGCGAGGAGAGAAGTCGGCATTCCATAAATTGGATTGCCAAAGGGGTCTCGCATTTGGCTATTCGCGAGATAGTGTTGCAGGGCTTTGGTATTGAGGTCCAAGAATCATGCGAAGTCTTGGTCCCCTTCTGGAATAATAGGCGTTTGGGGCGGAGATGGTCTGGTAGGAGTTCTTTCAGTTTCCGAGTTGAACTCCATTATAGGGTTGGTTGTAGGCGGGGTAGATGGAAGAGGATGATGCCTCGCGTGATCGACTAGAGCCTTGGCTTGGCTACGAGTCAGAACCATTCAAGGCAAGGAAGAACGTCCTCACAAGCTCAAACAAGCAGATAAGAACCAAAAAGATGAAGACACAAGCAGATCCTAAAACCCTAGAAATAAATTATTAGGATTATAGTGGCTTATGCCTTAGAATATGTGTGTAGAGGAAGATTGGCTGAAAAATGGGTCCTAGAAGAAGGTGGTCTAAAAATGGTTTCGGGTTTTGTTATGGTGCTCAAGAAATCTGTGTTAGCTTTCGTACAGGCCTGGTGCTAAGGAGCAAGCTCCCCTCACTTCACGATTCCAGTGGTTAGCTGGTTTCGCTTAGCCAAAATATACTTCCACTAGAGTTTATCCTCCGCCAGAGAACGGAGTGGGATTCCCCCTTGGTGATGAAATCCAAGTAGGATCACTGGGACGGGTAAGGTATCTGCTGGGGGATGAAATCCCAGTCAGGCGTTGTCTCAGGTAAGTTTTATGTTTGTTTTGTGCAGGTGGTTTGGTCGTGTAACATCAAGTGATCTAGATTAATTCAATATGCGGTTTAATTACTATGTGTGGTCTAAAAGATGCAGGCAAACAGAAATGAATGCAAAGTGTTTTAATGTCCAAGTCGAAATGTTTGTTCGTATGAAGACGAATGGAGAAAGAGTCGAAGAATATGAGTTTTAGCTAGTCTAGAAATGCAAGAAAGAAAGAAATGTTCGTTTTAGTTCTGCTTATGATGTCATTTAAGAAGAGACGAAAGGAGGCGAAAAGGAAGAAACCTAATGCATCTAAATGAACGAAAGAAAGAAAGAACCCAAGGAGGACCTAGGGTCCCACCGGGCGTGCCAGAATGTTTCTATGCAAAATTGCTTTCTACATTCAAAAGAAGAAATAAGAAACTAAAAGATGGTCAAGGCTAGAAGTACCTGATAAAGTTGTGCGCACCGAAATCAGACGTTGAAAGATTCTCCTCTTTTGCTGTGGAGGAATGACACCTGCGAAGAAAAGGCTAAAACACAGAAAAATGTTAGTCAAAGATATGGTGGGTTGTCAGGCGAACGCTCGATCCCAGAAGTACGAAGACTCCCTAGAAGGATATCAACCCACTAATAAAAAAGCAGAATATTGGACGAAAGTAGATGATAATGACAGAAAAATAAAGAGCATACCTGATATGCAGCACTATTCTGCACAGTCGCCGGCGTCGGTCTCTGTGGTGCCAGCGTCGGTTAGGGAAGGTGCCGACGTCGGTTAAGGTGCCGTCGTCGGTCGGGGTAGTGACCGGCATCGGTAGGGGCAGGTTCTGGGAAAAGGTTCGGGACAGGGTCTGAGAGAGTTGGGACAGGTTCAGGGATGTAAACGAGGGACGCTGGGTCTGAACAGAGTCAGGACAGGGTCTGATAAGGTCAGGGTAGGGTTTGGGAGAGTCAGGACAGGTCTGAACAGAGTCGGGACAGGGTCTGGGTAAGGTCAGGTCGGGTCTGAACAGAGTCCGGGGGTTTGAAGAATCGGGATGACAGAAAATAAATAATAACTAAGAAAGAAATAAAATAAATAGAATAATACTTACCTGCCAGAAGACGTGATGAAAGCCATAGTGTGCAGATTGGTTGATGCTGAGAGTGTTGATGTCGTAGTGTTGATGATTGCTCGGGGTTCACAGGTTGATGGAGGAATTCGCAGGTTGGTTGTTCAGCGTTTCGAATGGTTGGATAGCATTTGGGATCCGGTCTCGAATGGTTGGCCGAGGTTGATGAAGGCGAGAGACGGTTCCAGAGACGGTTCGTCAACCGTTTCGGGAAACCGAATGATAACTGGTAACGGATAACGGCAAGGTGACCGACGTCGGCAGGAGTGCCGACGTCGGCTGATAGGTGACCGACATCGGTGACATCGGTCGGGTAAAGACCGACGTCGGCAGATGCATAATGGGGATAGAGTCTACCTTTTGCTCGGTGCTCATCTTTACATGCTGCCAGGGTCAAGGTTGGTGGAACAAGTGATCGACAAGGGTTCAATAGGCGAAGAAGAATAAGACGGGGAATGACCAGGGGAGTCGACACGATTTCGGTGTCTACAATCACCTACATCTTCCATGACCTCATCTAGAGAATTATTAAGGATTATATGGATGAACTTTTTGGGAAATACAAATGTCGTAAGGATAATTTGTCCATTCTCAAAATTATATTTAAGCACCTAATCTATTACCATATCTTTCTTAACCCTAATAAGTGCATTTTTAGGGTCTTATCAGGAAAACTCCTTATATTTATTATCTCCCTTCAAGGAATTGAAGTTGATTCTACCAAAATCAAATCCATCCCTGACATGTTTCCTTTAATCAACCTCAAATACCTCTATATTTTGTAGGTAAAATTCTAGTCCATTCTTCATTTTATCTCTCAAATCTTGAACTAATTCCAACCCTTCCATCACCTCTTGAAGAAGGATGTCTCTTTCAAGTGGAATGATGACTATCAAAATGCCTTTAATTCACTCAAAGAGTACCTTTTGTCTCCACTTATCCTCACCCCTCCCAAGGATGACCAAAGTTAATACCTTTATATATCTACCACTAACCACTCCCTAGAGGCAATGCTTGGTCATTAAGATGAAAAACATAAATAAAAAGCCATATACTACATCAGTTGCATGATTGTAGAATATGAGACTTGATATACCCATACTATGAAACTTTGTCTATCCCTAGTCTTTGTGACCACCAAAATTTACCACTACATTCTTAACCATAAAGCTTATGTCATAACCAATACTGACCCACTCAAATACATGAAATTTAAGCCATACCAAAATCAATGTATGGACAAGTGGCTCATTATTTTAGTGGATTTTGACCTTGAGTTCCTTTAGCAGAAGTTAATAAAATGTCAAGTCATTTTTGAATAATTGATTGAAGCACCTTTAGTAGACAACCAACATCCTCCTCTTGAGTTTAAAATGAGTCCATCACAACCCTCTATTAGGCAGACTTCACCTATAAAGTGACCATGTTCTTTGATAGATTAAAGTGTCAAGGTATTAGGGGAGATAGCATTACTCTTATTCCCCTTCATGATAAACCTCTTCTTTTATCATTTATGCTAGATTTTGAATGTACTGATAATATGGTTTAATATGAATCCCAAATCATTGGGCTTCAAATTGTGTTAGCCTTAGGAGTCAAAATGATCAACATCTTTGGCAACTCTTGACTAGTGGTAAATCAAATTAGTGGCTCTTACTAGTGTAATAATGATATTTTATAATATTACTAACAACTAGTTGACAAACTCTCAACATCATTTGAACACTACCATATCCAATCTACCCCATAGTCTATGAATAAGTTTGTCAACACCATGGACTCCCTCACCTCTTAGATCTCATCTACACCATCTAAATCTAACCTATCTATAATTATCCATAAACTTACCCAACCTTTTTATGTCAAACTAGACTCTCCCACTATCTTCAATGTGGAGGATACCCAACTTGATCATTGGTATCATCAGACCTTCAACTATATTAAACTTGCCATCATTAATTTTGATCTTTCTAGGAATTATCAAAGAGCATTTATCTAGAGTACCTCACATTATACCATTATGGAGGAATTATTTATAAATGTTCCTTTGAATGTCTCTTCTTCCATTGCCTATGATGTTATGAAGCCTCTCATGCTATCAAGGAAATGCATGATGAGATATATGGGGGACATTTTAGTAGCCTCAACATGGATAAACACATCCTTAACCCTGGATATTACTAGCTTACCCTTAACCAGTAATATTGTGATTATGTGAAAAAGTATGTTATGTGTCAACAACATGCCAATTTACATCATGCACCTAGCCATAGTTTTCAGATATTCACTAATTTTTGGCCCTTTTCATAATGGGGTATTGGCCTTATTGGTGAAATTAACCCCCATTCTTCACAAAGACACCATTTTATCATCACTGTGACTGATTATTTTAACAAATGAGTTGAGGTTATTCCTCCAGTCTTAACTAAAGTGGAAAATATTATCAACTTCATCAATCACCACATCATCTATCATTTCAGTGTTCCTCACAAAATCATCACCGATAATGGGAAATATTTTAAAAATAATCAAGTCCAAGGTATTTATGACACATTTGGCATCAAGTTCATTTTCTTATCACCCAATTTCCCTCAAGCTAATGTAAATATAGAAGCCTCTAACAAAACTCTTAACAACATGCTCACTAAAATGGTCAATGCATTTAGTTGGGATTGGTATTTATGCATCCCCTTTAACTTATGGGAATATCGTACTAGTATTCAAACCCATACAAGTGCTACCCCATTATTTCTTGTGTTTATAGTGGAGGTTGTCTTACCTATTGAGGTCTAAATTCTTTCTCTTTACATATTCCTATAGGTTATCATCTCTAAAAATGATTATCATCAACACCATTTAGCCCAACTTGAGCTACTTGATGAGCATTGCTTAGCTACGCTTACCCATCTTCATGTCTATCAAGAACACATAAAATATGCCCATAAAAACACATTAGATTGTGATAATTCAACATTGGAGACCTCATCTTAAAGGAAAATCAACATGTCACCAATATGGAGAAAATCAAGAAGGGCAAGTTTACATTCAATTGGCTTGGACATTATATCATAACACACAAGTATGGATCGAGAGCTTACCAATTGTCCTTTCTCAAAGGAAAATAAAAAAATGAGCCCCTAAATGCTTCACATCTATCTCCTTTCTTTTTTTAAAAAGGATCTAATTCACCTTTTTCTAACTTAAGCTCATCCTTGATTTTAAACCACATTCATCTTCCTATTTTAGGGGCAACCAATTAAAACTAAATCATGTGGTTATCCATCACAATCATACCCTAATATTTAATAATGGGTACCATGGCTCTACCCATGTCATGATTCTCATGGTAATTTTTTCCCCTTTTATAGGATGGAATCCCATGATCATTGTCACCTAAACCTCTTTACACATAGTCAACCTTTTTCTTCTTTTAGTTTTGGCTTCATAAAGGTCAAACATTAAGCCTATATAAACAAGTCTATGTCAAGAAAAATAAAATAATAAAAGGTAGTGTCATAACCAAAATTAATCATGGGTCATTCCTACAATTCATAGACTTATCCCTTGAAGGATAGTTGCTAGAAACATATCAAAATTTCCATAATTAAGGAAGACTACTCCCTTAAAGGACAATCATCAAGGCAGTAAACAAAGCACACAAACTTTGACCATTCCCTAGAAGGATGGATACGTAAAATAATTTGTCAAAATCATAAAAATTTATTGGAAGGTTCATGCATTTATAAGCTTCCCCTCAAATAATAATAATAATCAAAAGACCCACTATCAAGCATTAGAACAAGAAAAATAATTTTAAAATCCATAATTGACTCTCATAAGCACAATAATTTTGAAAGTCACAATTGGATCTCATGAGTAGGCTTCCCACATCGATTAGTATACACCTTATATTACATAAAAAATTTTATACTAACTCTTTGGTAAACTAAAAAAAAGGCATGATAGTCTAACAAGAAGGTTCCATTTTCATCCATCTCCCCTTTATACACTATAAGAAAGGGATTTTGAGGTCACTTGGCATAATGTGATCAAGATACATTTTTAACCAATTAATGAATGATAATGTAAAGCATTCTAAGGGCTTATGTTCCTTAAGCAAATCCACCTTTGGTCTTTTCTAATTCCTTTCCCAAGAAGAAGTGTCATACCCTCTTCTTTACTCTCATAACTAGTTGATATATTCACTTAGATGCTTTATCTCTTGATTATCTTCTCACTCTCACATTGTTATTTAACTTAATTTATGTGTTTTACCTTAAGCACACTAACCATAATCATAAACATAACATCATATCACTATATATAATAAATATCCTAAACCATATCCATAAACATAATCATAACCATATCGCATCATATCAACATCATACCATTCATGAACAACAAAGCAATAAACCATTTTCAAAACATGTCTAAAACTAAATAAGGAAACATATAATCATTAAATTTTAGCATGAATAAACATCATCATAAACACAAATTTCATAATTATCATCATCAACATAAATAAAAAGCCATCACATGCCTAGCTAAGATGAATCCATATCAATGTCATCATCAATATACATATCAACATCACAACCATAATCAATATAACATCATCAATGATCAATATGAACATCACATCATAAAAATCAAAGAAAATAATGAATGATAAGCACTAAACAAGGATCATATCTATAAATTACAAGTGTTTCATCAATAACATCATAATGTATACAAAAATATACATGTCTCTCTCTCAAAATATACATCTCACCACATCGAGTCACAAGCTGGTATCAAAATGATATACAATAAAATATAGTATCCCATAATTATATAATGACTATGCCCTTCTATCTAATAATATAAGTATCCCACTGACTTGGTATTTCTAGGCTAACACCACCTTCCAAATAAGATCTATACTCACCCCATTAGAGCTCATTAGGATAAAGTCTCAAGACTATGGCCTCATAGTAGTATATCTCCTCCACTATGGCTAGATATCATGCCATGGGGATAGTGATCAGTGGTCTTGTAGGTGTTGTATCACCTCCTCCAACCTATCTCAAGGAGTCTCTCTCATGGGTGACCAAGGCTAGTGTATCTCTATCCTGGTCCATCTCACCTATAACCATTACTATTTGACCTTATGTTATAACTAGCTAAAATTGTAAAGCTTCCACCTAAGCTTATGTTTTGGCTAGAACCATTCTTTCATGTGCACCTAGGGTAACCCCCTATACCTATGCCCTCTTTCCACCTCTACTAGTTAGGTCTACATCCATCAACTGCCTACCATCACCATTTCCACCAAAATCCTCTATTTCATAAAGACCCTAGTATCATGTAGGGTAATCATCCACAAAACCTACATCATCTATATTTGGTTATGCTCATAACTCCTCTTGATCAAGAAATGTTTAGACTAGTTATGGCTTAGGTAGTAGTATCTCTACATCCTCCTTATCTCTAAGAAATGAGCTTGGGATACCTTACACCAAGCAAAACTACCTTAGCACCTTGTTAAATGTGATGATCTTTGCCTCCCCATCCCTGCTATCAAGGATCCACTTATAACTCTAAAAGGATTATATGTTTACACATGTATCTAGCCCACTTTGAAAACTTGATGTATGGCCTCTAGATAAAATCACCTATGACCAAGGAATCTAAGGCACCCTTGAACTAATCAATGTCATGTTCCCCTCTTCCTTGTCCAGACAAGGTAAAATAATCTTTCCATTGCATAAAGTTGACTAAGAACTCCATTTGGGCATAACCCTCCCATGGTAACCCCACCAGTCATAGAAATCAAATGTTCTTATATGTCCAATAGTATAGCATGAACTTGATACTAATTTAATATCTCTTATGAGCTTTGAAACCCCTCATCTCCTTATATATATAGAATAGAAGAACATACACCCAACCAAACACTATATGACTTTGCATCATCTTGAATAGTACCCATAGTAATAGATAGGGAAACCTCTCACTACTAAAATATAGAAAAATAAATCATGATACTATGATCAACATCATCATAAGTAGTCTCTTCTTGCCCCTATCCTTATGGTAGAGTAGAGTGTAGCTAAATCCTCCATCGTACCATTTGACAAACTCATGATCATCTCCATATAACAGATTTAAGAACTTATCTCTCTCCTACTACTCAATATGATATATCAAGTCACCTTGTATCGATAATAAGGTGATCTTATGCACATCCTCTAGTAAGATAATCATCTCACTAGTCAGTAAAAGAAAGGTGTTCATGGCCAAATCCCATCTCTCAATGAGGGCCATGATCATCATTGTATCCTATGTCATGTGATGGTAATGAAACATCACTTTAAGGCCTACCTCCTCCATGTGAGCCTAGTCTACTATGGTCCTCCTTTGATGGATCTCTAAAAATATGTGAGGTACTTGATATTGCATCTAGATCTACTCCCATACCTACAAGGTTCATTAGAAACCAAACATAGTCCTCTATATTATTTTATATCCTATGACCTTATCCTCCTGCAACTTATGCCAATGGCTTAGCTCCAAAACCAAGCCCTTAACCTACCTTATTTTTACCCTGATTAATCACAATTTTGCCTAAAACACTTAACCCTTACCCTTAATAATGTTTACCTCCACCCTTAAAAAACTACCACATGCTTCCCAAACTAATAAATAATTTAAAACTTAAATAAACATTTTTCACCTCTATCGACTGCTGATGGTGATGGTGATTGTTGATGTTTAGGAAACCACTCATCAATGGTCATCAACCATCAACAATAGGCTATGACCATTGATGGTCACTATGCCTGATCATTGGTGGAATGTCTAAACCTTACCCACTTAAAAAGTGGCCAAAAAAAACGAAAATATAACCACTATTTCCTACCTAATACCATCCCTAACATCCCATACCTAACCTACCCTATCCAATTTTGAATTTCACTAATAAATTTTACCAAAAATTGAAAAAAACCTAAAACTTAGGTCATAACCAAAACCCTCCCAAACAAATGAAAAACAAACAACCAACTCCAAAACAAATGCATTTTCTAAAAACAAACTAAATCTACTAGTTTTAATGTAACCCCTACCTCATTCCTTGATTGTCATTGAGGAGGAATCCAGGGACCCACTTCTTGACCATGTGCTTGTCCATGTCTACCCTATATCTTCATTTTTCCAATTAATCTTCTTGATCAACTTAACTAATCAATCTCCTACTCAACAAATAACTCATCATTAAATCTTACACAAAATAACAAAAAAACACCAGACACCAAATTCAAAAAAGCAAAATAAGGGAAAATGACTCACTCAATGATTTTATATCCATGTTTATGGGTTTAACCTTAACCATCAATGATCAAGGTGACCACTGATGGTTGACCATACATCCCCTAACCATCAATGGTCAAGGTCCTAACATGTATTTAACTTACTAACTTTTTAAATATTTGGCACCCACACTCAGTGCCCACCCATGGAGACTACATTTTTGACTTACCATACTAAATACCTAATCACCTCACCATTGGTATATTTAGGCCCTATTCATGCATATTTTGTGATGATCTTTCCTATTCCTTTTGACCATAAAAATAAAAATTACCATGCTGACCTATTTTTGAACTTGTGCTACCTTGTGCATACATGACCAACTTGTGTCTTCTCAAGAGAATTTCTTATCTTGCATAACCATAAAAACATAGACATTTCCTAAGAGATTTGTATATACAAGTGTTCCCAAATGCCATGAATAAATGTAGTCATGTAATACACTCATCATTTGTCCTTCTATTATCAACTTTAATTTTTACCAACTATAAAAACATAGTCAATACATGATCTTGGCTATCATACTTTTGTTGCACTTTATGCATGCATTTACACTAGAGTTCCCAACCTCTGACATTCATATTTCATCACTACCTTACCAACTCATCAAACCCATACCTAATTTTATTTTACCTCATCACTTCCTAATTTAAGGGGAAAAACCTCCTCCCATGCATGAGAGTAGTTAAACCTTTGGCCAATAATCCATTTTTGTTTTATATATCATTGATACAAACTGCATAACAAAAGAGGCAAAATTTAGACACCAAAAATCTATAGATGATAGTTTTAAATGTTGTAATCCCTTAGACCACCTTAGGACCCCCTTGGGCCCAACCATTGGCCTCTCAACCACAAACCAAACCTAACCCACCTAAATCTAGTCATATTGAACTATTGACTAAACCCACCTCTTTAAATCAACTTGACCTTGAACCTCGACTTTCAATGGTCATCATGATTGTTGATGATCACCTTGACTACTAATGGTGAAGCTCTGCCATCTGAACTACTTAACTTTCACATCACTCTGACTTTATTTTCTATAATTATATCATTTAATTCATGTGCAAGCCAATATATTCATGAGTTATATTTATACATCATGTTTAACCTACTATTGCACCTCTCCTTATTTTCTATAAGAAGAGAGGGGTAGGAGGTAAAAAAGGATCCAAAATCAATCAATCGTCCCAAAACTATTAAGATATTTCATATCCATAGTTTTTTTATAGGTTTTATTATATAAATTAAGTGATCTATCCATCACAATAGAGAGTTGAAGTGCTTCCATCCATCGACCAATAGCTAAGTATCGTGACTCTTCCAAAATTACACCAAACTCCATCAATGAGTCTATTAGCTATCCTCATTAACCGTTCATCAAATAAACCATCAAAAAGCTAAGTATCTATTTTTAATTATTTAATCACTTTATTTATATTTCATAATCATCCCAACATAAACTAATCTTATAAAATTACCTTCTATGACCCCATCAATCTGACTTTTTTATCATCCAAACCCAACACAAAATAATCATCAATGGTCACTTTGATCACCGATGGTCTATCCCAACCATCGATGCTTACCTTAACCACTAGCATTCACCTCAACTACCAATGGTCACTATGGAATAAAATAGTATAAATATATTTTCACCCACTTACCCTCAACCAAATCCAACTTTTCTTGTCTTTGCCTATTCATAGAGCCCTAACCTATTTTCTAAACCATACCTGACCTATTTAGAATTATTATTAACCTTATTATTTCTATAAATAATTATTTATTTATAAATCATTTATTTTATTTTATTTTAGTATCTTCTATTATTTATTTAAGTACTTTGTGTTTCAATTTATAAACTTAATTATTTCAAAAGTGTGGATTGATAGCCCCAAAAGAAGCTCTTGATTTCATGATCTAGCTAATATAGGTAGTCTACCCAATTATCTATCTAACCAAAAATTTGATTTAGTGTTGTCTTATTTGTATTTCATTTGTCCAAATCCAAATATGAGCTCTCTATAATCATCTGATTCAACATACACACAACCAAATAGGTTTTTGAACCATACCCATATCTAGTTTCTTTCTTCTTCCTCTCTTAGAATATAAGCTGAAATTATCTTAAACACATGTTACCATAAAATTATCCCATTATATATGGATAAATATTAAAATTGAAATAACTACCAATGTAGAGGACATGTTTCTAAAACATGCCCCCACTGAATCTGGGTGTGTCAAATATTGAATAGGTATAGAGAACATGCTTCTAAAGCATGACCCCACTGAATTTTCAAAATTATGCCAAATGTGGAGTGCATACCTCTATGACATGCCCCCACTTATATGACACAATTTAAGGTGAGGTAAGATATGAAATAGTAGTTAGTTCACCTTAAAGGGATAAGAAGACTATATAATCTATGATTGAAATCATGTATTATATATAAAAACATGTTTTGGTAAATGTAGAATTAAAGTGTATAGAATAATGTGATCACATGAAGACACAAGAATAATTATAAATATCATGGAAACATTTATATATCAATAATACATAGACAATAGCACTCAAAATCAAGTCAATGTACAATAGTCATAGGAAACTATAAATAAGGGGTATGTGTAAATGTCACATAATTGATGGGACATGACTTAGTCAAATATACACAAAATAAAGAATGATATATTCAAATGTAAAAGATAGTAAACATAGGCATGGGGGCATAGAAAAAGGAGTATATTTAAATTCTTGAATGAAAAAGATAATTCCAAGGAAAAACAGTAAAGGAATTACATAAAGGAAAGCATAATAAATTAACATAAACATATTATAGTATCCCATGAATCAAATGTGTTAGAAAAAATGTTAAGTTCATAAAATATCAATCACCCTCTATAATATATAATCATGGATAAATTAATTTTTATGTACATGATAATGAAGATACAATAGAATGATATATCCTTTAAGTATAAATATCAAAGAAATGTATGCCCACAATGTTCACATGACATGAATAGAGGGAAGACCCAACATCTTATATATCAATAGATCATGTATATGTGTATGACTATATCATAATCAAGTATAAGTATGCCACATGTGTATGGATAATTAACTTATATTCAAACCATCAACATGGAACTAACACATAGATGCCAAGGAGCTAATAGATCAAGTTTATGCTGAAAATATTTTTGGAGTTTTGAAGTTTTTTTAATTTTTTGGTATTTTGGAATATTATGAAGAGAAAAGATCATCCTGTGATCTCATCTAAAGGATGGTCATAGGTATCTCCCCACTTATAACCTAGTGTAAATAATTGGTGGTACTATGAAGTAGCATGTATAGGTATAATATATGTCATTATAGTATCTATGATGCTTTGTGTATGTATAATAAGACTCTATAGTAATGAATTAGTAATAGAAGGAATAGGGGCTCATGGAACCCATCTTTATGTGCTCTATGGTTTATTAAAAATAATAATAGTAGAAACATGTTTAGGCTCTCTATATTTTTGAATATGGTTCATAATAGAAGATGAGGATTTATTGGGATCTATTATATATATTTGAGGTAATGGTCTCTCAAGTATTGGTTACCTAGAAAAGGGGATTGCATGTTGCTTACTATTTCTCTATGCTTTTTGCTTTTCACATTCAGAAGAAATAAGAAACTAAGGGTTAATGGTCAGGGGTTTGTACATACCCGGATGAAGTTGTGCACCGTATCTAGACGATTGAAGGAGCTCCTCTTTGGCTATGGAGGATGACACCTGTAGATAAGAAAGACTTAAACAAATAAAATGTTAGATAGATATATGGTGGACTGCCAAGTGATATGCTCGGTCCCAGAAGCACAAAGACTTCTTGGAGGGATGACAGTCCACTAGTTGATAAAAATAATGTCATAATGGAAAGAAATAATGAAAGACTTAAAGAAGGAGAAATAGATAATGCATACCTAAATCCTGCAATCAGTCTTCCATTGTCATTGATGTTGATAGTCCTGCTAGCATTGGTTGGTAATGTTGCTGACGTCGGTTATGCTGCCGACGTCGATAGGGGAAATGGGCTTTAGAAGGGTTTTTTGGTTGGTGTCTTTGGTTGATAGAGGAGTATAGGATGTCTGTGGGAGTTTAATGGTTTGTGGAGGATTGTAAGACAGTGAATATGGTCTGGGAAAGGGCTAAGGTAAAGGACAGGGTGGAAAGAGAATAAGAATGAGAGGAAGGCTTTTCAGCCTCTCCAAGAAGAAATTCGAGTTGTCTATCAATAGTACTCAAGAATATTCAATGGACTAATCACCAATGCATTCTAAAAATACTAAAATATAAACCAAAATAATACTTAGCTCTTGGTGGAGAACCAAAAGTGTAGAAGACTTGTTCCTGTTATGGCTGATGTAGGAGACCTCATGCAACCTTTCAACCTGGTGTGGAGTGAATTTTGTAGAGTTTCTTAGCCTGGAGAGTGATGATAGAATGTTGATGCCTCATCCTAAATCTTGCCTTTGATATGTAAGGAGTCAAGGAGCAAGAGAATTCAGATCCCAGAAGAAAGAGAATTTGCATTCGGGCCTATAGTCAAGGTCAGAATTTAGTTTTAAGCAACTGATGTTGGTGATACCGCTGGCATCGGTCGACTATTAATCGATGTCGGTGGCTAGAGAATGGAAAAAAAGGCTATTTTTAGCCTTTTACCCATTCTTCTATCTTCCATGTTCAGTTGTCATTGTTAAATGGTCTAAAGGTAGGTTTAATAGGCATGAGAATTAGTGAGAGAGTTAAAATTAGGTCTTAGGTAATTATGATTAGTCATATTGTGATAAATGGCCTAAGAGCTAGGAATCCAAGGTGAGGTGTGTAGGGGGAACTATTAATTTAAAATATGTATTTTAAATTAATAAAGTATAGGTTAGGCATGTTGAAGTTATAAAGGGACCAAAGCGGGGGTTGACACTATTTTGGTGTCTACATTTGCCCCTTTTTGTCTTGTTGGTTGTTCTTGACGAACTGCAAGACAAAAATAGGAGTAAGTTGCCCCAGGTATGGGATAAGGTCATTTTTGTCCTGCTGGTTGTTCTGATGAACTGCAAGACAAAAATAAGAGTAAGTTGCCCCAGATGTGGGATGAGGTATTCCCCCTCAAAGCGGGAGTCGAGGGAAGGTAATTTGATATCGAGTGCCGATTTGATAGATAGTGGATGGGTATGGTGAAGGTTGAGTGTGAACACTGCAAAAGTTGAGATTGCATGTATACCACTTCACATTATAGGTAGGTCAAATTGTCACAGTCAAAGGTTGAGGAGTGCTAAAATTGAAATAACCGGTCCCCAACATTTAGTCATAGCTGATTGGGTTAAATGATCAAAGATGTAGCTCCAATGGTCATCATGTTTGAAGTATCTTAAGCTCGGGAAGTGCTCCTAGAAAACACAAAAATGTCACACATATCAGGGATCAATTGGAGCGTGGTCTGACAATACATGTGAGGGTCATAATATGGATTGTGTAAAATTTGCTAACTATTCATGAGGTAGCATATATGCAATCAAAATAACCAAGGCAAAGTTGTTTCTAAAGTGGTCATGGTCTGAGGAGATAGTTGCGATCTCCAAGGTCATTGGTCGAGTCAGGCTGAGTCATGGTATGATCTCAGGTGGCATGTGTTGTGGTCAGGGAGATGTATGTGATCTCAAATGTGCCCCATGAGAAGTTTAGGTAACTGATTTAGTGTCAGGGCTGATTGTTTGGTCATGATTTTTGGTTGGTATAGATAGTTGGTCCATTAGATGGATGGATGAAGGAATGGCCGAGCTAACCTCAGAAGACCCCATGTCAACTAAGTGCTACCTACATAGCCCCTATTTGAAGGGCCTTAGGCCAATGTAGTTCTCCCCAAAAGGGAAGAAGAGAGTTGATGGTTGGTTTGGTCATGTTAATGGTTTAGCACTTCTTAGATGTCTAGTGGTACATGCTTGAAATGATGAGTGTATGATGATGTTATAGCCTTTTCCATATTATGTGATGGTGTATTTTGTAACATTGGTTATGTGTTTTTTCATCCCTAGTAATGTTCCATATTGGTGATGGTGTATGCCAAAAATGAAATGTGTTTATTTATGCTTCAGCAAGTAATGGTTTATGCTTGACATAAATTGTGTTTGGTTGTTAGTTTCCATGTGTATTGTTTTCCATAGAAACTAATGTGAATGGGCTATGATAATTTATATAACACAAATTGATATTTGCATTAAATAAATCATGAGGTTATGTTAATGGTTATAAAATGTTTTGGTTTGGTTTGGTTTGGTTTAGAAAATGATTTGGTTGGATGTGACAAAGGTATGTAAGAAGTGAAAGGTGTTTTGCTCTTTCATTGACAAGGACCATAGTGGTAGCATAGATAGGGTTATTGCAAACAAAAACCCCATTCATGCATTATGTCATTGACAATTGTTTGTGTTAGAGAAGTATTCAATTCACTTGATGTTAAGTGAGCTCAAAATCCCTTGGGTATGATGGGGTAATAGGTTTGATTATGTGAGATGTGAGGATAGCGAAACCCTTTTTAGCAAGGATAACTTTGCCCCTTTTATAGGTGACCCTGAGAATGACTATAGGCAAGTCCATGACTTAATATTTTGTCAGTCAAAATTTATTTATTTATTTATTTATTATTTGGTAGACTGATCAATGCGGGAAGTCTACGTGGGGATGTTGTTTTGTTTTGTGGTCATATGTGAAGCTGATCGATGTCAGAAGATTCTGAGAGAGTGTTGTTTGTAACAAAATTTGGGCATAGCCATCCTTCGAGGGATTGGTCTATATTTTGCTTTGTATGGTTGAATGTCTTCGAATAGCTATCCTTCAAGGGAATAGTCTATCAATTACAACAATTATGCAGTTGTCCTTCGAGGGAGCAGTCTACATTTATAATTTTATGACCTTTGAATAGGCATCCCAATTTTATGTGTTTTGTTTCTTGACTAAACTTTTAGTCATGGACTAGCCTATAGAGGTTTAAGGGTTTCCCTTTTTAGTAGGACAAAGCATTAATGTAAAAAGGATTAACTAATTTTTGTAGGAAAAGAAGGGAATAGGAATGAGGATGACAGGGGTTGCTCAAGGGATGAGCTCAAGTTCAATATCAAGTGAATGAGTACTTGATTAATAGTAGAATGGTCATAGATGCAAGGCATTAAGGGGCTCAAGTTCTGGCCAGCCTTCAAGAGAAGACAGACGATAAGTCCCTGATCCATACTTGTGTGTTATGATA
Organism: Torreya grandis; assembly: GCA_037957365.1. Taxonomy (NCBI): domain Eukaryota; kingdom Viridiplantae; phylum Streptophyta; class Pinopsida; order Cupressales; family Taxaceae; genus Torreya; species Torreya grandis. Next base: position 2,976,567 of record JARHVA010001684.1, on the reverse strand, counting down.
TAAGGTCCGAGCTAATTAGGAGCAAACTTGCCTTGTTTACTTCTTTCCATATTGGTCACGTGTTAAAGATGATTAAGAAGTTGGTTGATGTTTGGTTGATGTTTGGTCAATGCTTGTTTGGTTGATATTTGGTCAATGCTTGGTTGGTTGATATTTGGTCAATGCTTGGTTGAGGTCATGATAGTCAGTATAGAGTCAAATTCCCCCAATTATTTTATGATAGGAACAATATTTGATACCCATTATGAATAATCAATGGGTTGGATAGAGAAGATGATGAAGCTCCTCTTTAACAAGGAGTGCAACATGAGGATGCATCATGTGAAGCTTTTGCCTGGTAGGCTTAGTATGAGAGGGTGAGATCCTGATCTTCTAGGTTGGAGTTTGGAATCTCAGAATTCCTTACGGTGATGGAGGTAATGGTTGGTAATGTTTTCATTAAAGAAGCTACTGGTTGGGGGTCTTCAGGTTGGATCTCCACTACCTGTAGAGCTTTAATCAAGGTTTGGTGATGTTGTGGAGAGCTTTGAATGTGGTCATACAAAGAAATCTTCATAGGGGTTTGGTGAAGTTGTTTCACCATGGAGTTATGAATTGGCTTGGAAGATGTTGATTGGGGTGTGCCCAAGATTGAAATCTTGGGTTTTGGTGGTGGAGGAGGCTTGATGAATGGATATGTCCAAGGGATAGAAACCTTCCCTTTTCCTTTATCTTTCATGTTTTGTGATCTAGTGGCCACATTGATGGTGTTGATTTTGAACAAAGGGGTTGAAGGTGATAGAGGAACCACAGTTTGATGATGGGCTCCCAATTTAGGTGAGGATGTTTGAGAGGTATGGGGTGGTGTCGATGGTTTGTTGAAATCATGGTCAAGAGGATCCTTGATGAAAGGGGTATTATTTTTCACGTGTTGATGAATGAAAATCTTAAGAGCATAGCAATGCTCAGTGTCATGCCCAGGTGTGCGATGATATGCATAAGATTTAGTGTCATCAAACCAAGATGGTTTTGATTCGAGAGTTGATGAGTGTGAAGGTGAGGAGGTTTGGGAGGCATGAGATGGTGTTGGTGGTTTATTGAAAGGGTGGTCATGAGAATCCTCAATGTGAGGGGTGTCCTTTTTGAAGTGTTGATGAATGACAGTTTTAAGGGCACAATAATTTTCAGTGTCATGCCCAGGTGAGCAATGATATAGGAAAATTTTAGTGTAATCGAACCAAAATGGTTTTGGTCTGAGAGGTTGGCATGGTTTAAGAGGTGGGATACTGATGCTAGAAGACTACAACAATTGACATAATAGCAAAGCATAGGACCCCACTAATGGGTTTGCACTCGTTGTTGCAGTAGGGGTTGACAACTTATTTTTAGGAGTTGTTGGAGGAGTTTTTCATACCATCTTTTTGTTTGGTGATGTGACCACACATGTAGATGGCACTTTTGTGGTGAGAGGTATTGGATGTTTTGGAGGAGGTATGTTCTTGATAGGTAAAGGTAGTAATGGACTTGATTTGTTTTTGATAGGTGTTGGGGTAGGAAGCACTCCTATTAAAGTAGATGGGTGTGGGCCCAAAATAAAGGGCAATGGTGATGGTGGGGGAGTTTTTTGATGTGGTTTAGTAGCCTTCTTTAATACGGTGTGAGGACTATTATTATGGGGGGTGAGATTAAAATCTACATTCACTTGTGGGTGAGTGAGGTTAGATATAGGATGAACACTGAGGGATTTAACCAGTATTGGTATGGTGGATGTTTGTGAGGATTTAGGTTCAGATGTGGACAGTTGAGCTTCTAAAGATTTGGAAGTAGAATCCTAGTCCTCATTGGAGACTTTAGGAGATTTTGTCGAAGGAGGGTCATTAGTACGAGATAAGATGGGATGTGTAAGATAATGAACTTTGAGTCACTCCCATAATGCCTCATGTTCTAAGTTCCTCAAATGGAGAAATCCTAAGTTTTTAGCCAGTCGAGAGAATGGTTTAAAAGCTGTTGTGTTAGGCTTTATAATTGGTTTTTTAGAAAATTTGGGTGGTTGTGAGAGTGGGAATGTGTTAGATACAATAATCTCAGGCCAAGGGCGAGAGAGGGCCATTACTGAATCCTCTTTGGTTGAAGTAAGTGAAGAGACAAGATCTTCTCTCAGTGGAGAAGGAATTGGAGAATGTGACTCCTCAAGAGGATAGAGGGTAGGGATGATTATACCTTCTACTTGCGGTTGAAGAGTAGGAAAGGTATGGTCCTCCATTGGTAGTAGGAAGGATGAAGGTGGGGCTAGTGGCGTTGGTATGGTTAAAGCATCCTCTAATATAAGAGGGATAGATGGAGGACTATTAAGAGAAGAAGGCTCTTCTTCCCGTGGTGGAGGGATAGGTTGACTAACCTCTTCAGTTTTTGAAAGAGGTTGGTTAGGGAAAAAAGGTGAAACCATATCGACCATGCATATATTACACTCTTGGGGGTCTTCGGCTGTGGTCTAAACATTGTTTTGGCTAGGGGGATGGTTAGGAAAAGGTTGTCTAAAGATGTTTATGTTTTGGTTAGGTGGCACATTTAGGTTATCCAAGACAAGATCACCTTTATTTAACATGTCCTAAATGACATTCTTGAGGTGTTTACAATTGTTTGTGTCATGGCCTTTGACATGGTGATAATTACAAAAGTCATTCTCCTTATATGATGTAGGGATGGCATGCAAGGGATCAAATTGAGGTGGTGGTCAAATTTGGGGGATGTTGAGGACTCCCTGTTTGACTAGTTTATCCAACATAGATTCATATGATTATCTTATTGGAGTATATTGACACTATATGTATCATTGTTGGAATTGTTGGGTGATGTATTTTGATGTTGAAGGTTGAGGTTGGTTGGTTGTTGTTGAAGATGATGGTCTAATGACCATAGCATTTACCACTCCTTTGGAATTGGAGTGGGAAGAAGAAGATGGTTTGGAAGAAGAAGGATCATTAGATTTTGCGTCATTATTTTTACTACGTAGTTTGACTTTATCTTCTTCGACAGCATGGAGTTTAAGCTTCCTAGCCATGGTGAAAGCTTTTTCAAATGTGTGGTATGTTTGGACCCACAAAGTAGATGAGATGTGTTTGGCACATGCTTGTGAAAAGAGCTCAATGAGCTCAAGTTGAGGTAAAGAAAAGGAGAGTTGGTTGATTAAACCTCTCCAACAAGCAACAAAATCAACTATTGATTCATCGTCAAATTATCTGATAGAATATAGGTCTGTGATGGAGACCTTTTTCTTTATGTTAATTGAAAAGTGGTTAATAAATAGTTGAGCTAGTTGCGTGAAGGTAAATAGAGAGTGACTGGTAATAGAACTATACCAATCGAGGGCAGCACCAAAAAGTGACATGGGAAATGTGCGTAGTAATAATGCATCATCATGTGCTATAAGGTAAAAAGCATGTCTAAACGCTCGTAGATGTTGTTTTGGGTCCTCTTTACTCTAAAAATGAGTAAACTTGGAAAGTTCCCACTGACTAGGATATGGTCAGATTGGGACTGAAGGATGAATAGGTTCATTACATATTTGTTCATATGAGAGAACATTTATTAAACTTGAAATGGATGTCTCAAGATTAGACACCTTATCCATCAACATCTTGATTAGATCGGTTGATGGATTCGCAAGTGGGGCACCCCCTAGGTTCTAAGGCATTTGTAAGGTGTTAGGTGGAGCGTATGACATATTTAGTTGCACTTGTATAGGCACAACATATTGGTAACTAGTCATAGGGACTAATGTTGAAGTGAAGGGTGGTTGTGTCATGAAGCTAGAGGGCACAACTTGACTTGATGTCGTTAAAGGTTGTTGGATGGTGGCAACACTATCCAAAGGATAAGTAGTCACTCTTGTATTTATGGGTGCAAGAGTAGGTGGGATGGAGACAATTAAGTTCTGGAATGGTGTAGAACTTTGTTGAATGGTTTGTGGTTGAGGGATTACAGAAACCCCAATGGAGATAGGTCCAGAAATAGAAGGAGAGGCCACACTTTGAAGATTGGTCATGGTCGGGTTGCTAGTTGAGGCAATGACCTAGGTGACCATGGGTTGGGTTATGGAGGCTGTTGATATGATTGTCATTTCAACTAAGGAAGTTGGCATCCCATAAACTGGGTTGCTTGAAGGATCTCGCATTTGACTTCTCATGAGATAGTGCTGAAGAGCCTTGACATTGAGGTCAAGGAACCTTTCAAAGTCTTGGTCCCCTTCGAGAATAATAGGGGGTTGAGTTGGGGTTGGTTGGATAGGAGTACGTATAGTTTCTGAATTATACTCCATTTGGGGACTTGATATAGAAGGTGAAGGTGGGAGTGGTTGTTGCCTTGCATGGTCAACAAGAGTTTTGGTTTGACTAAGTGTCAAAACCATCCAAGGAAAAATAGATTTAGATTCTAAAAACTATATGTTTCAGCCTCAGAAAACCAGAATTTGTTTTTAACAGCAAAAAGGTCATGTTTTTAGCTTGTTATTTGAGAAAAAAAATTTGACCGTGATTGACGTCGGTAGAAAAATTGATGTCAGTGAATCAAGTTGCTGATGTCAGTCAGATAATCGATGTCGGTGAAGATCAGTTGCCGATGTCGGTGGAAAAATTGATGTCAGTTACTGTGTATTTCCAAAAACTCAAAAATTTGAAAGTTTTTGGAAGAAAGAAGAAAGTTCTGAGTTATTTTTGGATCTCAAAATGATGCGTCCTTACCAGCTCAAAAACCCAGATAAAAATAGAAAAATAGATGATGGCAAGCAATCTCTAAACATTAAATTCCTAAGAATAAATTTTAGAGTCGTGTTGGCTTATGCCATAGAAGAGTGTGTTTGGGAAGTTGGGATTTTAGAATGGGTCCTAAGAGAGGCAGTCTAAGGTTGGTTTTAGGTTATGTTTTGGTGCTCAAAAGTCTGTGTTAGGTTCCATACATGGCTTGGTGTTAGGGGCTTGCTCCCCTCACTTCACGAGCCCAGAGTCAAGCTGGGTCACTTAGCCAATATATACTTCCCCTAGAGTTTATACTCTGCTAGAGAATAGAGTGGGTTTCCCCCTTGGTAGTAAAGTCCAAGTAGGATTGCCAGGAAGGGTAAGGTATCCACTAGGTGATGAAATCCTAGTTGGGCCTTGTCTCAAGTATGTTTATATGTTTGATTTTTTGAATGTGGTCAGGTTGTGTAACATATGTGCACTATGATTTATTCATAATGTGTTTTTAATTACTAGATGAGAAGGCTAAATATGCATTCAAGTAGGAATGAAATGCAATAGATTTTAGCCCAAATTGAAATGTTTTTTTTTAGATGCAAACAATTACTAAAAGGTTAAGAGCATGAATTTTAGTACTCTAAGATGCAGAAAAGAAGTGACAAGAAGAAAAAGTTCTTTTTAACTTGTGTTAATTGTGTCTTTTCGAAATAAGGAGATAGAAGAAGGATACAAGGAGAGAAAATTTCCTAATGCACCTATATGAAAGTTTGCCTTTAGAAGAAAAAGAAATGAACCCAAGGAAAAATCTAGGGTCCCACTGGGCATGCCATAATGTTTCTCTATGCTTTTTGATTTTCACATTCAAAAGAAATAAGAAACTAAGGGTTAATGGTCAGGGGTTTGTATGTACCCGGATGAAGTTGCGCACCGTATCCAAATGATTGAAAGAGCTCCTCTTTAGCTGTGGAGGATGACACCTGTAGATAAGAAAGACTTAAACAAATAAAATGTTAGATAGATATATGGTGGATTGCCAAGCGATATACTCAGTCCCAGAAGCGCAAAGACTTCATGAAGGGATGACAGTTTACTAGTTGATAAAAAGAATGTCATAATGGAAATAAATAATGAAAAACTTAAAGAAGGAGAAATAGATAATGTGCACCTAAATCTTGCAATTAGTCTTCCATAGTTGCTGATGTTGGTAGTCCTGTTGGTGTCGGTTGGTAAAGTTGTCGATGTCGATTATGCGGCCGACGTCAGTAGGGGCAATGTGATTTGGATGAGTTTTTTGGTTGGTGTCTTTGGTCAACAGAGGAGTATAGGAGGTCTATGGGAGTTTAATGGTTTGTGGAGGATTACAGGATAGTGAATATGGTTTGGTAAAGGGCTAAGGTAGAGGACAGGGTGGAAAGAGAATAAGAATGTGAGGAAGGCTTTTTAGCCTCTCCGAGAAGAAAGTCGGGTTGTCTATCAACAATACTCAAGAATATTCAATGGACTAATCACCAATGCATTCTAAAAATACTAAAATATAAACCATAATAATACTTAGCTCTTGGTGGAGAACTAGAAGTGTAGAAGACTTGTTCTCGTTATCGCTGATGTAGGAGACCTCATGCAACATTTCAACCTGGTGTGGAGTGAATTTTGTAGAGTTTCTTAGCCTGGAGAGTGATGATAGAATGTTGATACCTCATCCTAAAGCCTACCTTTGATATGCATGGAGTCGAGGAGCAAGAGAATTTGGATCTTGGGAGCAAGAGAATTCGCATTCAAGCCTGCAGTCGAGGTCAAAATTTAGTTTTAAGCAACCGATGTCGGCAATACCACCGGCATCGGTTGACTGTTAACTGACATCGACGGTTAGAGAATGGGAAAAAAATGATATTTTTAGCCTTTTTCCCTTTCTTCCATCTACCAATTTTGGTTGTCATTGTTAAACGATCCAAAGGTGGGTTTAATAGGCACGAGAATTAGTGGGAGAGTTAAAATTAGGTCTTAGGTAATTATGATTAGTCATAAGGTGATAAATGGCCTAAGAGCTAGGAATCCAAGGTGAGGTGTCTAGGGGGGATTATTAATTTAAAATAATTATTTTAAATTAATAAAGTATAGGTTAGGCATGTTGAAGTTAGAAAGGGACCAAAGGGGGGTTTGACACTATTTTGGTGTCTACACTTACCCTTTTATGATGGATTAACGTTAATAGATTTGATAATCAAATGCTTGGGTATAATTTTATATTTTTGAAGAATATGCTCATATGTAATTCTAAAAACTTTAATTACCTGATTGGAATGAATATATTAAACATACCCATGCATTATAGAAGGTATTACTTGAAGTTTATGGATCCAAGGTCTTCCCAAAATCTTATCAAATATTATCATGGAATGTATAACTAAACAATTAGTAACCACATGTGTTATATTGACCTAAAAATGTATTTCAATCTCACCAAGACCCTTTTGGGATGTCCCATTGAATGCTCTAACTGATCTTATAGAATGATGTAAATAATTATGAGTATAACCTAGATGTGCAAGTAATGCCATAGTATAAAGATGTTTTCTTTCACCATTATCAATCATAATAATATGTATAGGTTTGTGATCATTGAATGATTGAATTAATAAATAATTAATATAAAATTCATCATCCTTAACCTTATTATCCGGGTAACAATTTAGGTGATAATTCAGGTGACGATTTTACCCCAATTGATGACGAAACTTCTAGGAGCCATAACTTTTGCACCGTAGCTCCAGTTGAATACCCGTTTAAACCAATGGAAAGATTAGAATTAAGAGAACATAGTGAGATGGAATGGATATCAATTCAATGGTTTTTTACCCTTGAAACCTAATGGAAGTGCCCCAAATTTCAATTTTAGTAGTGCAGTCTAAAAATAATAAGTTTCTAAAAATAGTAATTCCTCAAATTTTATATTGTTTTAAATTATGGAAGTCTAACCACTTAATCTACCTCAATTTTGGTGACCTTCCACATCATCCTCCTAATTTTAGAAAGTGTATAAATTAATATGTAACCTTAAATGGAAATTAGACATCTCTTCCTAGAGATAAGCATATAGTTGTATTGTGATCTTGAGTAATAAAGCATCTCTTCTCAGAGAATTCATTATTACTGTGTTATTTTTGTGTTCTTAAAATATATATTGATCAAAACTTATAAATTTTGGATCACCTGATTATCATTGAGAGCAATAGACAATATCTAAACCATAGGATGTCTATGTAACATATAAGTACTAATAATCTCATCCATTTTATGATTATTGATAGGCCAAAAAGAATAATGATAAAATGATAATGAAATTGTATTTCATGATTCCATTTCAAAGAGGAGAAAAAATTACATTATAAATTCAAAATGGTCACTTCACATTCCAAAGAGTACATTTCCTATTCCTATAGGAATGGAGAAATAACTTATTGAATAAGGAAAAAGTTATCTACATAGAATAAAAATACCTTGGAACAAATAATGATTATATATAATATTGTTACATAATTTTTATTTAGTTGAAATTTGGTATTGAAGTTCTTGGTTTGGTCATGAAGATTGGATTATTTTCCATTTGGATTGGAGAAGTGCTATCAACCATGAGATGTGTTAATGAACCCTTTTGTTATTTTAAATATGAAATAACCCTTATGAGTCATATGATCTCTCTATTTTACTCTAAATCAACCATATATTCTACTTCTACTAAAGAAATTATTGGAACTAATTCTTTACTGTATTTCTATTTAACAACTATTGTTCACAAATTCATCAAAAAACTTGAGGTGGAATTTCCATCTTCATGATCACCAACATAGTTGTAATTGGAATACACAACCAATTTTAAGTCTCTTACCCTAGAGTATTTGATCCCAAAATTATATGTTCCTTTTAGACATATAATGACCCTTTTGTTTCTATTCAATTATTATCCCTAGGTTTTTGTATTAATCTTGAGAGGACACCAAATTCAAATGATATATTTTGTCTAGTTGTGGTCATATAAATTAAACTTTTAATGAGTTGTCTAGACTCATTGGCATCAACCAAATATGTTGAATCCTTAGATGTCAATTTTATATTTTGTTTCATGGGCATGCTAAGAGGCTTATAATGTTCCATTCTTAACTTTATTAGAATGTCACCAATGTACTTCTATTAAGAGATGAAGACATACTTTGGTTTTTAAATTAGTTCAATACCCAAATAGTAATGAAGATAACTCAAATTAGTCATTTCAAATCTTTTCATCGGCTCTAATTTTAACTTTATAAGGTACCATTAATTATTCCATATGATGAGAAAATAACCAACATACACCATAACAAATACAACTATTTTGTCAATGTTTTGATGAAAAGAGTTACATTTTCAAACTTAAAATGTTTAAAGTTAATGTTCATGAGGTGCTCAACTACTTTGTTGTACCATGATTGAGGGGATTATTTCAAACCATATTGTTATTTTTCTAGTTTTCACACCTTGTGCTCTTATTTTTTTACTATAAAACCTGCATATTGTGTCATTTACACAGTTTCCTTGAGGTCACCATTCAAGAATGTATTTTTGATGTCCATTTTGTGAACATTCCATCTGTTTTGAGTTGTTAGACCCAACATGTTTTGAATGGTATTACATTATGTTGTAGGTGTAAAGGTTTAATTATATTCAATTCCTTCTTTTTAAAAATATAATTTTATGATAAGCCTTATTTTATTCTTGTCAAATGAGACATCATCCTTGTATTTGTTGTGGTAATCCCACTTTCATCTAATAGGTTTGCATCCATATGGATGTTCTACCAATTTCAAAGTCCCATTTTGACCAATGCACTATACTCATATTTCATTAATTTTCTCTAAGATTAAATCTTCTCACACTATTTTAAATATCTTCATTCTAAGTCAAATTCAACATTGAGTTCTTATTATAGATAATCATTCAGGGTGAGATTTTCAAACCTATCTTGAATTTCTCTAAGAGACTTTTTTGATGTAGATGTATGTGCACTTATTGTGCCTATTTTCACCACTTAATTAAGTTTCACATATTTCAATGTTTGGATGTCCAACTTAGGCATATGTCTATGTTTTAGGTGCTTCAAATTCACCCTTTAAAGTGTTTGACCCCAAATTTTATAGAAATATATTATATGTGTTTTGAATCCTTAGCATGAAGTAAGGTTGTGAGAATAAAATGGAGGAGCTTGGCATGAAAGAAAATGGTGTACAAGAGAGAGATAGGGATGAAGAGTTTAGAAGACCTTGGAATGGAAGAGTGAGTTATAGAAGATAAGGAAATAGAGAATGAGGAACATAATACATAGTACTCGAAAAATAAAAAGACTAGGATAATGGTGAAAGAAGTGGAGATGGTTAAAAATTATTTCATGAAAGCATTATATATTAATCAAGCATGAATATAGAATTGGTCCATGAGAAAGGAGTATCAAAAAGATAAATATCTAGCATAGAGAGAGTATATAGGGGAAATTAGGTCAGAGTCAAAAGGGACTTAATTGTAATATGTCACCATGACTTATTTTTTTGAAATATAAATTAGCTTATCATATATAATGTATTAATGCTTTAAATTGAGATGGGTTAGTTTGTGTATAAATACCGATTGTCTTTTATTATGATATAGTTTTTGTCAAGATGTGTGTGTGTGTGTGTGTGTGTGTGTGTGTGTGTGTGTGTGTGTGTGTGTGTGTGTGTGTGTGTGTGTGTGTAATGTACATAGAGGGTGTGCTAAATGAATTATATTTGTAGTATTATCAAAGGAGATCACTAAAACCATTACTTGATATGAGAATCTTGATGTGTTCATGATTTTGGTGTTAAATCTAACTTTATGATAATATATAAGTACATGGACTATGTGAACAAATAAAATGGTTAACTCTAAAGTTATATTTGTAATAAAAATGACTAAATGTGCAAATCTAAGTGCCTAAGTATAGATAGAGTATTATATCCACCACCATGTGACATAATTGATAGGACCCAATCTAGGTTACATTCCTTAGGTGAGAACATGAGGTCACTACTCACATTATATGTTAGAACACTAGCTCATTATATTCTTCCTTCTTCTAGTTGTGCAACTAATACTTAGTCGAGTGAAACTAGGGATAAAATAACCCTAACATTTTAGCTCCATTTATTGGAACAATTGCAATTATTATCATAATATAAATATGATTGAGAATATCTCTTTGGAAAAATGTCAAGCATTGGGTTGGTACAATATAAGATAAATTTCTGGTTCCTTATATTTAACCAAAATTTTTGCATGCACATGGGTAGAGTAACATCTATATTATTATCTATATGAATTATTTTTTATATAATTACCCATTCACTTCCATGTTTGGATTTTAGCATATGTGAAAGACCATTCAAGAAATTATAGATGTAAGGCTACCTGATCAATAGATTTTCAGACAATGTTAGTAAATCTAAAAGCTAATTTGACACATGCAGTGGAAATGTGGTGGAAAAGAGCACTCAATAGCTACATTTTTTAATATAATGTCTCTACATATTATTATTTAGAGGAATCATAATTAAAATTCTTGAGGAAACCATTCAGAAGGTATTTAAATCAACTTCCTTTACAAATTAATAAACTTATGGTTTATTATAGACTTGAGAGCTTCCCCATACATATATAAACTCTTTCATGCATGAGGAATATGACTAGTGTGGAAATGGGTGGTATACATTGGTATGGGATTAGTAGTTTAACATGGAAGTCAGTTAGTGAGAACTATAGAAGTATAAGTATCATAAGGCCATATATAAAGTTATTAGAGGCAACAATCCTAGGGGAAAATTTAAGGATACTAGAAGTGCCATGAGAATAAATATGAATGAAGGCATAATGAGTACTCTCTAACCATATATTTGCACACTTCTCTATCACATGTACAAGTAGAAGAAGTAAGACAAACATTGATGATAGTGAAACCCAATCCCAATAGGCCCAATTACTCCATCACAACACATTTTCATGAATTTGAGTTAGACAAAATTATTGTAAGAAATTGGGATACTAATAGTGTGGAATTTGAAGTTGAATCTAAAGCCAAGTTCATAGATGAATCTCTATGAGTGAAAATTCAAAATAAAAATTTACCCTTAACTTTTAATTTTATATTGCAAGTAAGATGTATGGCTCACATTAGAATGACATCTAGATAAAATGTAATAAGTATAAAAAATAGAGGTATAAAAATAATTAATCAACCTCCCATAGAACCTAATCTTTTAAGAGCTTATGTTGCTATATAAGGCATGGGAGGCAGAATCAACGATGGTTCTACTAGAGTTATGGGAGGTTCAGGAGGTAGCTTGGGAGGAATTCCCAGACCTCCACTATACTATTCAGGAGGAACTAATGGAGTGATACCTTATGTTCCACTACAACTACCAAGTGTACCTACAGTCTGCTATGAGATGACACTTCATCTACCTAAATATTGAGGTTTCAAAAATATAGTAAAACATTTTCATAAGTATGAAATCATTTAGTGGACATAGGGTACAACTTACTCTTAGTGAGATGAAACATAGTTTTCCAATAATTTAGTGGATCTCATGTACAAATGGTATTAAAATTTTGATCCTCAACAATTTGTTATAAATTATAAACTATTAAAGACTGCTTTCCTCCAAGAATTTTATATCCCTAAGTTTGAGTAATAAAGTATTGTTTCCTTATAAGATATTAATCAAGAGATCACTAAGAGTGTGTACACATATGATACATGTTTCAAAACACTTATTTCAAAGATATCATTTGAGATAATCCCAAAAAAACATGCACAGTGGCTTATAAGATGGCTATTACTTCTTTTCTAATGAGCCTTATCCCATAAGACTTTTAACATTCCATGCGAGGAACTAGAGATTGATCTCTATGTTGAATCCATGAAAATTATAGATACATGGATCAACACATTTATGGAGGATTAGATTATTGTTATGGATTTAAAGTTGAAGATTTTTATGTTAAAAAATGCTCATGAAACACATAGTGGCATGTCGTGTGTTGAATAAAGTGGAGTGTCATGATAGGAATAACTTTCAATAGAGGAATGTTCATGTTGTATTAAAATAGTTTTATGAAATATATAAAGAAGACTATGAGGTAAGAAAGTTTCCCTTGATTTAGTGTGCCATAAAATCCAAATTATAACTATATTATAAAACATTTAATGCATATACACATGATACTAATGACTATCGCGTCATCAATGAGATTAATTAATCATGTATGCAAGGTACTCACCAAAATTATAAAGTTAACACATAGGAGACTGGTGGAATTCAATCTTTTAGAGTTTGTGGGTGTGTTAATGAATGAAAAAGTGGTGACTTTATACCTAGGACATGTTGTAAGTGTGGATCTCTAGAACACTACTAGTGTGATTACATGGTATACCCAACCCATGACTTTTGTAAAAATGAGCATCAAATGGAAGAATGTCTAGAATTATAGGTTTCTATCACCAAAGAATGAAATTATATAAGGGTGTTGGGATGATATGTTTTAAAAAAACTAAAAATACCTAATGGAGGCTTTGTCATACCAATACACCATTTGGAACCAAGGTGAACATTACTACTCAAAGTGGTACTAATTCCTACTCAGTTTAAAATCTACCTGCTATAAATGTTCAACATGAAGAACCTCATGCACAACACTATATAGATGATCAACATCAGAAATAAGTATTACACGACATAATGGCCTTGGTACATGAGATACAAGGTGAAATTTATTTCTTAAAGGCAACATCCAAAGAGATAAAATACCCAAAAAATCAAGGCATGATTAATTTTTATAACTATACAAGCTATTCCTTGGTGAGGAAATTATCCCCCTCTTGAATAATTAGTTAAAAAAAATTATTAGGCCTTCATAAGATCGCCTATTGAACCATGAATTATGACAAAGGACTCATATTTAACCAAATCCATAATGTGTAAAAGAGGTCCTTGTCAATGCATACATTGATGGTTGGATGATCAATGATATCATGATTGAAACTATTGTGAAGGTTAATGTTCTAACCAAAGATGACTATAAAAATATGGGGAACCCCACTTTATAGCCTTACCCACATGTTTTATTTGTGTTCAATAAGACTCAAACACTACCAATAATAATTCTTAGATATGACACCATCAACACCTTGGGTGTGACATTCAAGTGATATTTTAAAATGATCTAGCTTACTAAAGCTGATGACTTCCCTATGTTATTCGGTTGACCTTAGTGTTGTGTAAACAATGTTTACTTGCATTTAAAGAATCATTACATCATCTTTGAGAATGACACTCAGTGTATGGTCATTAATATAAATAATGAATAAATACTTCGGTTTGTGAAAACTATTGATGTTTATGAGGATGTCAACATAATTTACAACATCATTTCCCAAGGAAATAAACATGTGGATCTTACTCATGATGGCATCTTATGATGGGAGGATGCGTAGTCCATTTCTAACATTACTAGTATCACTTGAGACTAATGGGCTTAAGGTAGATATGATCTAGCAAGGCATGTCTATGGTGTACTTTATGATCACCTAAGTTCTTCCCCTAATTTAGCTCTACACTATAAGAAATTCCACCTCATTGGTATACCACCCTTGAGGTTTGACCATGCACCTCGGTTCTATAGTCAATTTGAGGATAGAGAATATTTATAGTAGTTTTAAGACTATTATGTTAATGACGATTAATTTTTACATGAATTAAAAAAATTATTCCAAGGAAGCATTGCTCGATGGTGTTATACTCATCGATACCACATGCACACATGGGAATAAGTACTTGCATCCATGAATTGTCACTTCCATCATGATAGTAGTGTTTGTGCCACACTAATTTATGATGGTATTATTTCTCTAGAAGACCTTTAATAGCATATGAAACACTTTATAACACTAAAGACACATCTTTACTAGAATATTTATAGATTCATGAATTTTATGTTATTCTTTATGCCTGGGCTAGAGTTTGGTACATCCATTGAGAAAACTATAGGGAAATGCATACCTGGTAGTACATCACACATAATTTGATTACAATATATTCATTTTCTTCTTCACAAATGGATTTAAATTTGAATTTTTAATTAATTCATCAATTATTTTTAGGATATTAGGCACTACTCAAAGACCACATAAAACACATGCATGCCACTCCTGAGGATAATTCAGATATATTTCAAGATATTGACACACCTACTTTAACTCCATTAGATTATAACCCTTAATATTAATATGGACATTGAAAATATATTTTTAAGGGAAATAAAAATATCATATATCAAATTGATGAAGGTACTAGCTCATATCTACCTAGGCCAAAATTTGACCACTTAGATCTATATATGAAATATGGGGTGTCTGATGTCATAGATACAATGTAGTCTGAGTAGAAACCATATTCCACACCACTCCAAATTGTTTAACATGATATTGGGATGCATGACACACCTAAAATTTCCATTATGGGTAATTACCAATCTAAGGTTGAGTTAAGAAAAAAAATTAAACTCTTGCATGAGTATGAAGAGATTTTTTATAGAACTACACAGAAATGAAGGGAGTGAATCCATCATTAGGCAAGATGCATATCAAGTTGGTTGAAGGTGATCAACCAAAGATGAAAATAACATATCATATAAATTTTAATCTACACACTTGAGTTAAAGAGGAAATTGATAACCTATTGCATAATGGATTTATTACTCTTATTGATGAATCGAGTGGGTTAGTCCAATAGTGACCAGCATTAAGAAAGATGGTCAAATTAAAATTTTCATGGATTATAGGCTAGTAAATTTTGTCTATGTGATCATCCCTTTCCCAAAACCTTTAAAATACAAAATTTTGTAGGGTGTAAGATTGAGACCTTCATCGATGGATTTTTTAGCTATCACCAAGTACAAATTACTAAATAAGATAAGGAAAAAATAAACTTTTAAACTGAATGGGGTTCTTTTACATCTATTTTTATGCATTTTTGACTAAATAATGTATTGAAAAATGTCTCATTGTGGTGGAAGGATTCAAGTATTTTATCAACAAATTTCTTCTGGTGTACCTAGATGATTAGACTATGTATGGTTTAGTGTGCAAAAATTGTGATAATATGTGCCTCATGCTCAAGCAATGCCATCAACTTCAAATTTCTTTGAATCTTAATAAATGTGTATTTATGACTCCATTTGAAATCCTATTAATAAACATAATTTTTTTATATGAACTACTGGTGGATCCATCTAAGATTACGGTCATTATTCAACTCCCAAATCCAACCACTTAGCATGAGGTCTATGCCTTTTTAGGTGACATGATGTACTATCAAAAGTTAATTTAGGTTTATGATAACACATTAGTGCTTCTAGAATAATTAGTTAAGCATAATGGCCTCTTCTTATGGACCATTGACCACCAACAAGCATTTGAGGCTCTGAAGGAAAAATTAGTGACTATGCCCATTATCTATTTATTTAAGTGGAACCATCCATTTCATGTGCATGTTGACACTTAAAAAATGGTTATGGGAATTATCCTAGCATAACCTAGTGATGTAAGCCTTGATTGTCCTATTTATTTTAATATCCAAAATCTCACACCAATAAAATAACTACTCTTCTATATATCGTGAGGCTTTTCCATGGCTTATGTTCTCTAGAAGTTTGTCTAATACTTGTTTCCTAATCCATTTGTATTATATATATGGATCATGAAGTTCTCAAGTAATTGGTAAATAAACATATTGCATAGACACATATTCCAATAGATTTTCCTCTTTTAGGATTTCCATTTCTTTATTATCATGAAACCAATAAAAGTCAATTTTAGTCTAGACCACCTCTCACACATTCAATCTAGTGAAGTAACATGTGCCATAGAGTATGATTTACATGATGTAAATATTTATAAAGTTACATGCATGCCTAAATAATTAGAGGAAATTTTAGGTTTTCTTACAATTGGATCGGCACCAGGCCACCTAATTACCAACAATAAAATGTATCTAGTTGTCCATGTTTCACCTTTACAGATTATTAGAGGAGACATGTACAAATGGGATGAGATGAGGTATTAAAAAGGTGCATAATACAGTAGAATCATGATGAAGAACTTTAGTAGGTATATGAGGCTACCATAGGAGGACATTGTGTCGATGATGTAACAACAAGAATGATTCTACTTGTTAGGTTATGGTGGCCTGCATTATTCATAGATACCAAAGCATATGCATGATAATGTAATATTTATTAGTGTAAAGGAAAATAAATAAAAGGTATGCCATGCCCCTTCATATAGTTCTTACCCATGAACCATTTAAGAAATGGGATATTGATTTTTTTTACCCCATTCATCTTGTTATGAGATAGACTAACATGTGGTACATCAGTACTACCAAAGACTATCTCGCACATTAGGTTGAAGTAGCACCCACATGATATTGTACTAATACCACCACCTCTATATTCCTATAATAAAATATCATAACTAGGTATGGATTCCCATTAATTCTAACCAGTGATCTTGGTACTCACTTTATTAATGAAATAATGTGCATCCTCTTGGTTGAGTTCAAGATTGTGTACCATAAGACCACACCATGCCATCCTTAATCTAATGACATAAAATGTGATTCTAATAAGGTACTATGTAATATATTATTCAATATTTTAAATATTGAGTGGACTCATTTGGATGATCAAGTTTCAATAGTCTTATGGGCTTTTTGGATCAAATACAAAAGGTTAAAAAAGAATGTTCTTTTTAACAATGTCTTTGGCACTGAATTAGTTTTTCTAGCGGAATTCCATGTGCCTTCCTCTTATATTTAATGCATTAAAAGTTTAGATAAAAATAATCCCTATAGACTCAACTGGATACTTTACCTTAGTTGGATGAAGCGTACATTATTACACATAGGAGCTAAGAGGTTAAAAAGCAAAAACAAAAAGCTTGGCATGATTGACACATCAAAATCAAAGTTTTTTCATATTTTTATGCATGTCTTGGCATATGATTCAATGTTTTCATGCAACCTAAGTAAAATATAGATATATTGTAATGGTCCTTATATCATTCTTGATATCCATATCATAGAGTTAAAAATACTCTACGTTTCATTTTGATTCGCAGTCATGCGATCCAAATTTTTTCCTTGTATACTTTGGTTTGAGAAGATGGAGTTTTGACTCATAGCATAGGCTCGAATTTCTTTTTTGCATCAATTTTATCTAAGTATCAAAAATTGAGCGGAAGCTACCAAGTATCATCAGCTAAGGCACCTTTCATAATTTCTAGAAGTCGATCAAGACATACCACGCATCTCATATTAACTCAGTATAATGTGACAAGTGTCAACATCCTCATTTCATGTCAGCATCTGTGTTTCAAATCTCTTTCGAGTGGAAGGTTTCAAAATGCTAAGTATCAGGATCAAGCAAAAGGCACCAGGTGGCAATAGCAGAAGGTTTCAATGTGCTTTTCTAAAAGCAATGGAAGATGCCACATATCCCTAGCTAAAGAGAATAGAAGCCACCACATGTCAACATCTGAATTATCTTCATTTTTGTTTCATTAACAAGTAAAGATTGTGGTGGGTCCTGATTTTTGTTCTGAAGCAAGCAAAATTCACCAAGTGTCACCATCTGGGTAAGTATGAAATGAGGCCTGATTATTTCTATAGTATAGATAGGGCAATGTAGAGACACACATGTGTCACCTTCCACAGGTTTCTCGAAAGATAGCTAAAGGCAGTAGAGATCACCACGTGTCCTTTGTCAAGAATAAGTGAAAAGTGCCACATGACCTTGTTCCTTTTTTGAAGTTGCTCAGGTGAGAATTGCTTTGGGTCCCATTTTCTATAGAATTTGTTTAAGTTGTGGGAGAAGTGGATGGTGACATATGTCAAAGACTAAACACTTCTAAGTGAAGACACAATAAGAGTATAGGTAATGCAGAAAATGTCGTGTGTCTTTGATAATGTTCTGGAACATGCCAAGTGTCATTTTCTAGTGCCTCCTAAATAATAAGAGTGTTTTCAAATAAAATAGGGGAAATTGGCCAAGTTTCCTCTTCCATTTGATAGAAGGGAGCATCTTGTGTATCTGTTTCAGCCAATGAACTGTAGGAAGATGGAATGTTTTAGAATCTAAGAAATATCTTCTATTAGATACTTCTAGTTTATTTAGAGTTTAGTTGGGCCATTAGATTGGGAACACACAGATAATCTGGAGTGAATCCAATGCTATAAAGAGGGGTGTAAAGATCACCAAAAGGATCATCAAATAATTGAAGAGAATTTTCTATGAGAGACTATTGTTAAGAGTTTTTTTAGACTTTTAGAGCTGTGATCAAGAATATCATTTGCCTTTGTTCTATTTTCTTGAATTGGAAAGTTTATGTAACTGTGCATGTTTCTGTGCCTTTTATGTAATTTGAGAGTTAATAGGAAGACTGTGTTTTGTGTCTTTGTTGATATTTCTCTATATCATTGCAAAATTAGTCTAAGCTGTGAGCCTTTATTTCTATTATTTATATCTTTTACATTGATCATGCCTTGTTTTCTCTTTAATTTAATAGAATCTCACATATAGTTTCACTATGCTTAGAATTAAGGTTTGAATTACATTCAGTTGCATCGCCATAGTTAGATTTTCTTTCTTTGCACTTGTGTTTCTATTTAGATTCTTATCCCTTTCCTCCCAACATTCAAGATAAAGAAGAGACTAGCTTCTTAAAAATTTGGAGATCATTTTAAGTTACAAGTCCCACATTCTTGAAACTTCCCATTGTTGGTGTTAGAACAAAGCACAATTTTAACCATCAATATTTTTTGGCACACCTGGTGGGACCAGTCTTGAAGTTTATTTCAAGACCATATGAATCAGAGAGCTACAAGGAGTCAGAGCTATAGACTAGTAACCAGATCTCAATCTTCTATAAATCTAGGTATTCTTTAACCACCTTTGGTAACTAGTCCAAGAAGAAGAGTCAATCAGTTCATACCAATACCAAGTGTAAATATGGGAGTTCATATACCCTTAAGGAATTATGCAAGTTGGAACACTGGTAATCGTTTGATTTTACCAATACCACCAGCCACTTGGGATCCTATCCCAGTAGATGCCTTGAAAGCTCTACCCAAATTTAGTGGGCAAGATTTTAAAACACTTAAAGAACATCTTCAAGATGTATCAGATGTCTATGCTATACATGTTATCACACAACAGAATGTGGCTATAAGATTATTAACAGCTTTTTTTAAAGGGAAGGCTCTAGAATGGTACCAATCCTTAACTCCAAATACCATATTTACATGGGATCAGCTTGGAGATCTTTTCTTTGAAACATTTGAAGAAAAGGGTGATAAGATTTATCTATTGCAACAATTGATTACTATTCAAAGAGCACCACAAGAAGTAATGATTGACTTCAATTCTAGATTTCAAAAGACTTGGGAAAGTATTCTTGCTACCGCTAGACCATTATCGAGTATGGCTATAGTATTTTATCTTAAGGATTTAAATTCAGATATATCTATTATGATTCAGTCACTTGGTGGTCAGACTCTATCAAAGGCTTATGACTATGTAATCAGAGCTGAAAATAATTTGATAGATGCTAGAAAGTTACCCCTAAGGCCTCCCATGCCCATGTTTCTAGAAATTACCTTGCCATTACCTCAAGAAGCCCCTAAATCCATATCCTCACCTGTGTCTATGTATCAATATCCTCAACCACCTGCTAAAGAACTTGTCCCTGCGTAGTCATCTGAGATGGATGATATCAAAAATATCTTAAGAACATTTTCTAATGAGCTGATTAATATAAAAAGATAGAAAAATCCTTACCCTAGACCTCAATATCAAGGCTACCAAGGAAATATATTTTCATCATAGCCAAACCAATACCAGGGTCCTCAAAGGCAAAATGACCCTCAGCCAACAAACCAATTAGTTGCAGTCCCTACACCCTCACAAACTATTCCCCACAATTCAAATAAGGAGATTATTCAAGGTCAAAATAATATGTGGATAGCACTAATGCCATATGTTACCCTTATAATAATTCTCATACAACTAGAGATTTTCCTATGGGTAATTTACAACAAAAGGTAGTAGAGCAAATAAGAATGGATGGACAATTTACAAGTACTAGTGACAATCAGGCCTACCAATCTCCTCGTATGCAAAATATAGCCCTAATGGCTCAGATGCAAGGAATGTCTTTAAAAAAAGAGGAAGAAATAGCCCCAGAACATGCTTTGTTCTCATGGGTTGAAGACGAAGAATTAGTTTTCTTGAATGAAGCTTCTACTTCCAAGAAACCAGTGGTGCAATCAGACTACTGTACTAGATCAAAGAGAAGAATGGTGGAACAGCCTGAGGTTGCAATTAATCAAGTTATGGAGAGTCCTCCATTTCAAGGTCAAATAAATACCATTGTTAGACAATAAATGCCACAATCAGTGCCGATTCAAGTAGTTCCTGGATAAGTTCAAGAAAAAGCAAGGTATCCTTACTTTCTAAGAACCCAAACTCTACGACCAATGAATGTGGTGGATCAATTAAAGAGGATTCCAACACAAGTATCAATCTAAGACATATTAGCTATCCCCAAACAAAAGACATTGTTATAAGAAGCTTTACAAGGCCAAGCAGTGCCCAAACATACTGAGATCAAAGAAAGATTTACTAAAAAAGAAAAGCTCAAGGACATAGTTCATCTGCAGACAACAACCCTAGTGAACTATCCACCAGAGGTAAGCAAATGAAAACCATATCCTTTCAATTTGAGTCTGATAGTTGGCAATAAACTACTACATAATGCAATGATAGATTCAGGGGCTAGTACTATAGTAATGCCAAAGGCAATAGTAGATGCTTTAAAGATAAAGTATGAGCCACTCACTAAAGGAGTTATGTAGCTAGATGGCAAATTAGTGCAAATAATAAGGAGAATTAGACAACTCCCATTAAAATTATATACTTTTCCCAATATAATTGTCAACCAAGATTTAGTAGTCATAGATATACCTCCTATTTTTGGTTTATGTTTATCAAGAGACTTTACAGCCAAGATAGGAGGATATATGTCTCTTGATTGGTCTCACATCATTCTAAGAACCAAATATGGTTTAAAGATGAAAATTTTGTCTGAACCATTATCAAAGGATCATATCACCAATGAACCAACATCAAAATTAGAGGTAGATCATGCCATGTTAAATAAGGAAGAAAGGGTTTTTGTTGAAGAGTTAGGTAACTAGACTGAGCATGATCAAGAAGAAGAAAATAACCAGTTGTTAGCTATGATGCACAGTGACCCATATGGGAATTAAGACTCTACTGGTCTAGGCACTTATGTCATTTTTGATGAGGACCATGAAATTCGTAATGTTTTAAGGGAAGAGACACCAACTACTCAAGAATATGAAAAAGATTAAGAAATTTGGACCTTAAATTTTGATGGGGCTAGAAGTTAAAATGGGGTTGGAGTAGGAATTTATCTTACTGCCCCAAATGATAAAAAAAATTTAAGGGCTATCCATTTCTAATTTGCTTGTACTAATAATGATGTTGAGTATGAATCTTTAGTACATGGATTCCTATTAGCTAATAAAAATGGAATAAAGAATCTAATAGTAAAAGGAGATTTAAAATTAGTAGTAAAGCAAATTAGAGAAAAGGCAATAGCTAAAAATGTAAGGATGAGATCCTACAGACATAGGATTTGGTACTTAATAAAAGATTTTGAAGCCTTAAATATTGAAGTAGTCCCTAGGATTCAAAATTATGAAGCTGATAAGATGGCCCAGATTGGCTCATAGTTTGATCTAGCAACTGGCCTATTAAATAACAATGAGTCAGTAAAAGTTATAGTGAGGCCAACTATTCTAGATAATGATGAGAACTAGCAAGTATTTGAAAATGATTCTCAGGTACTCTCATTTTTACAACAATTAGATGAGTTTACTGATTAATTTCAAACCAAAATTGAAGAGGCATATGGAGATCAAGTCATATAATTAAAGACTAATAAACTTCCCAAAGGCTTGATCACTTTATATAATCTATTTGATCTAGAAGATGTAAGTTTAGAGAAGAAAAGGTCCCAAGTAAATAAAGCAGACTATTCTGAAATTGAGGTGAGTGAAGGGAAAATATTAAAAGTTGGAAATTCTATAACTCAAGTAGAAAAGGAAAGACTAATTGAATTGTGTAAAAAATATGACAAGGTCATAGCCTGGAGCTATGAAGACCTTCATGGATATAATAGAGACATTATTCATCACACAATAGAACTGACTGAAGGATCTAAGCCCATCAAATAGAAATAGAGGCCATTAAATCCAAGGATTGAGCCTCTAATGGTAGATGAGTTGCATAAGATTTTAGATTCTAAATTAATTTTTTGATCAAACACTCAACTTGGGTATCAAATCTAGTACCAGCTAGGAAAAAGAATGGTGATATAAGACTTTGTGTAGATTTTAGATATCTAAATAGAGCATCTTTGAAAGATCACTATCCTTTGCCCTCCATGGAAAAAATTATACAAACTGTGGCTAGATTAGAGAGATTTTCTTTAGTAGATGGTTTCTCTGGATACAATCAGATTTGGTTGGCCAGTGAATACCAATACAAAACTGCTTTTACTACCAAATGGGGAACATTTTCATACGCTAAGATGCCATTTGGCCTATCAAATGTAGGAGCCACTTTCTAAAGAGCTATGGATTTAGAGTTTGGGGAACTTATAAATAAAATCATCCTAATTTATCTTGATGATCTTACTATTTTTTCAAAATATGATGTTGATCATTTTGATCATTTAGAAGCTATTTTTAAGAAATGTCAAGAATTTGGAATATCCTTGAACCCTAAGAAATGTATCTTTGCTATCCCTCAAGGCAAATTATTGTGGCATATAGTATCTAAAGAAGGAGTTTCCATAGATCCTGAAAGAGTTGAAGCTATAATGAACCTACCACTTCTAGTAAATAAAAAAGTAATTCAGTCTTTTTTAAGGAAGATTAATTTTGTTAGTAGGTTCATATCTGATTTTGCAAGCTTAGTAAGACCAGTGACACTCTTGTTAGAGAAAGACCTGATTTTCAAGTGGACTATAGAAAGAAGGCAAGCTTTTGAAGAGGTCAAGAAGGCTATCTCAACATCCCTAGTACTTAGAAACCTAGATTCTTCTAAGTCTTTTATAATGTATGTCTATTGAGGAGAGTTAAGTATTGCTACTGTCTTAACACAAAAGGATGATAGATAGAAGGGAGAGCACCCAATAGCCTTTTTCTCAAGAACTCTTAGGGAGTATGAAACTAGATACAACTTTGTAGAGAAAAAAACATATGCTATGGTAAAATCCCTCAAGAAATTCAAGCATATGGTATCAGGAAGCAAAATTCTAATACTTGTAGCTCACCCAAGTGTTAGAGAATACATCATGGAGGGAGAAATTACTGAAAAAATGGCTAACTAGATAACCAAGATCCTTGAAATGATGTAGAGGTCAAACCCACTAAGTTAGTCAGAGGCAGGGGTTTGTGCCAATATATGACTCAAGAGCTTGAAAATATGATACCTAAAGAGACAAATTCAAAAGAAGAAAATGAAATTGTATTAAGGATACAAGAGGTAGATCAGGAATCCTGGGTCATAAGCAAGATTAATTTTATGAAATATGGGATTTACCCAATAGAGCTCCCTCAAAATAAGACAAGATACTATAGAATACAAGGAGTTCATTTTGTTTTAATTGAATAGGTTCTTTTCAATAAAAATTATGATGGCAAATTATTAAGATGTGTAGAAAAGGCTGAGGCTAAGAAAATACTACATGAAATGCATCATGGAGTATCAAGTGGACATTTTTATATAAAGAACATAGCTATAAAGATAAGTGAGGTAGGTTATTTCTAGCCTACTTTATTTATAGATTGTTATCAACTGGTTAAAAAATGTCAATCCTATCAATATTATGTTGGGATGAGAAGAAATGCAGCAATGCCCCTTAGTCCTATAATTATGGATTAACCTTTTGCTCAATGGGGTCTTGAATTCATTGGAATGATAAATCAAGTGTCTAGTATGGGTCACAAATGGATCTTAATTACCACAGATTATTTCCCCAGATGGACTGAGGCAGTGCCACTTAAAGAAGCAATAGAAAATGTGATCCTAGATTTTCTAGGGAGTATCACTACTCACTTTGGGGCTCCTCACACCATAATTTTAGATAATGATAAAGCATTTTTAGGGTCTAAAGTATCTGACTTTGCATTAAATCCTAGAATATATGTAAAAAATTCCTCTAATTATTACCCTCAAGGTAATGGTTTGGCAGAATCAACTAACAAGAACCTGATTAGACTCATCAAAAGAATAGGGGTTGATCATCACAAAGAATGGCATAAAGTGCTTAATTTAGCACTGTGGGCTGATAGAATCATGCCTAAATAGGTGATCAAAATTTCCCCATATGAATTATTATATGGAAAATCTACTGTAATACCATGAATTTTGGAGATTCCTGCTCTCCAACTGATCAAACAGATTGAAATTGAGTAAAATGGCCCCATGTAGGTCAGACTTGCAAAACTTTTGGAAGTTTAGGAAAAGAGGGATGCAGCCCATGATTCATTGGTAAAGCATCAAAAAATAATTAAAGACTATTTTGATAAAATAACTTCAAATCCCCATTTCAAAACAGGCTCAATTGTTTTGAAATGGGATGCAAGAGCTGTCAAGTTGGGTCAACACACTAAATTTGAAGCATTATGGACTGGCCCTTATAAAATTCATGCATATAAATAGAAAAATTCATTTGAGCTAGAAATAATGAAAGGTGAACCTGAAGATATTCCTATGAATGGAATTTATTTGAAACATTTTAGTTAGGTCATGTCCCTGATGCATTATAGTTAGATAGTTTCCCTTTCGTAGTTGCTTTATTTTCCCATTTTGCTTTCCCACTTTCTTTTAAATAAGTGTTCTTTAAACACACACATAGCAGTAGCTTAGAGCTTTTTCAAAATTTTCAAAATTCTCAATACATTGAATATCTCCCAAATCTTTAGAAATCCCTAAGGTACCTTGTGCTACCACTTGCATAATGCATCTATCTCACTATCCCATAAAGATTGAGTAAGATTTGCTAATGGTTATCTGAGTTTAATTCCATTTTGAGACTTGATAGGTTAATAAATACCTCATAGCAAGAGTTAAATCTTACAAGCATTTCTAACATTCCTGCATTTGTGAGAAAATTCTTGCTACTTGCATTTTCAGTTCCTAGTAAACTTGCTTAAGTGAAAGTGCTTTCTATTTTACAAAAGTTCATACTAGTTATCATAGAATAGATATAGATATGGAGGGAGAATAGTATTCATAATAAGGAGCTAAGATTTATGAATCCCTTGATGATTTTCTTACAAGCAAGTCATATGCTTCAGCCCCTGCATAACCATTGAAGACATACCCACGGACTAGAGTCCCTAAAGTTGGTCAAGCAATTGACCCAGCAAAGATAAAAGATTATGCAGATGGAGTCATGGGCCCAATTCTTCAAAGAACTAGTAAAAAAACTCTCAGAGAAGGGGCACATCAAAGGTATCTTCAGAGGGCAAAGGTGGGACAATATGAGACATTTGCAATGAGGATATGGACTTCATAACTGGCACAATTCATTTTACTAGGTGTGCATCCATGCCCTGACTTGGTTGAATTATGTGTAAACTTGTTCCATGCACCCTCAAGCACCATATAATAGGGTTCATTCATGGTGCAAATCACATTGTAGGCTATTAGAGATATGTTAGCCATATATCGTGATAAGATAGCTATGTTTCCCAATGTTGCTAAAATGCAAAGAACGTGGGCAAACATCAATACTCAATTGAGGTTCTTAAGATCTGAATTGCAAATGGGTGATGATGATACTACTATGCCGACACTCCCTGTATCAAGAGCCCAATTTGCACAAGCTAGCTAAGATGCACTATCTATGATGGATTTCATCTTTAGAATGAAAGATGATATGGTAGTCTATGGATAACAAATGGCTATCCTCTTCAAGTTGAAAACCGTCGACAAGACTCAAGAGTATAGGCTTGATTTTTATAAGCAGATTACATACTCAATGGTGGAACAACTTTTCCTATTCAAATCAAAAGGGGTTTTCAGGTACTCTTCTTATTTGTTTCACCTCATGCTATATTAGAACTATGCCATCTTTTCCCAACATATGCATCTTGATATGTATGACCCAAGTTTTGATCTACAAAGGACTACTCCTATGTCTACATGGACACATATTTTGTCAAAAACTAGTGATCCATACAAATTTTGGGAACTATTTGTTACCCCTAATTTTTGTCACCTGAGCCCATAACTAGTTATAAACAAACTATTTCCAAGTCTTTCAAACCTTTTAGCCAATTGCCCAATTTCTTGTGATTTCTTTTTTGGATCCCACCATACAATTATTAGAGTCCATGGTTTTTATGGGGAACCAATGTTGCTACCTAAGATTTTCACTCTTAGGTTAGCCTTCTTAGAGATCACTAGGTAGGTGTTTATAGTAGATAATGAATATGGCTCTGGGAAGAGGAAGAGGAAAATGTATGACCTCCCATAGATGACAAACAACATGGTACTAGAAGCCAGAGATGCTAAGGTTGTCTTGCTTAGAAAGTTAGTCTTCCTAGGTTTCCTGCTATTCAAAGATAAATGAGTATATAACCCAAATGGTTTCATAGCTTCATGGATAAGGACTAATAGGTTTGCTACTAGAATTACACATGAGAGCCACCCTTTTTGGGAAAATAGGAATAATCCTAGGGAAGATACTCCTAGATTTTATGTTGAATTAACAAATTTGCCCCTTCCACAAAATAGACCATGGGAAACTTTCTATGATAAGCAAAAGTATTTTGATCCTAAAATTAGAATGACTTCTGGCTTAAGAAGGGCACTAAAGAATAAAGATTGGGATGCTGAGAAAGTAGAAGCCTATTGGAAATATAGGCAAGAAATTTGTTAGACAACTCATTCTTTTGGGAGCATAGCCTTAGTGAGAGGTGGGAGGAACTCTAGGATGAGTGCCATCTATCCCCTGTATCTAGCCTTGACACAAGTAATTTGTCGACACAAGGTGTAGAGCTGGAAGCTAGAGTAGGATCCA
Organism: Torreya grandis; assembly: GCA_037957365.1. Lineage (NCBI taxonomy): Eukaryota > Viridiplantae > Streptophyta > Pinopsida > Cupressales > Taxaceae > Torreya > Torreya grandis. The sequence goes on along the minus strand of JARHVA010001684.1, from coordinate 2,948,571 downwards.
ACAAAGCATCACAAGCCTTAGGACAAACTGTAGTTGTAGTTACTGTAATAGTTTGGCCCCAATCTCTTAGCATCATGGAAAAGCAAAAGAGTGTGGTGCCTTCACCACCAAAAGCTTCCCCATTGGCATTAGTTATTGAAATTCCTAGTTTCCCACAAGCACCATTGATAGCAGTGGTAGATGTTGAAGAAAAAGGAGCACAACCAGAAGAAGAAACACCAAAGAAGTAAAAGAGGGTGCAATTTCAGTTTGATTTAGAGGAGGAGGTAGAACCCTCACAACACCAATTAAAAATTATTGTAGTTGCTCCTTAGGTAAGTGTTGTTCCTCCTCCCCCTTCTTAATCTCTTTCTTCTCCTGTAGGCATGATGATTCCATCTAGCTAGATGACATCCCCTACCACTTCCACCATTCCCATTTCTCACTTTGCCCCATCTATCCCTACTCAAGCTTTATCATTACCTCACTTTTCTCCCTCTATTCCCAAGAAACTACCCCCTCAGATTACCCATAGCTAATAATTGGCTATTCCATATGGTTTGCCACAAGGCCATCCTTTTGTGGGTGGGCACAGTGCCTCTCATTCTACTTTCCAAACTCAAGCAGATGATACTAAGAAGGTGAGGGAAGTCTAAAGAGAGAAGAAGAGGATCAAGGAAAATAAGGCCTTGGCTACACCACACATGAGGTCACAATTTGACCTAATTCAGGAACAACTGATGGTGACTCATTTGTCACCAAATATAATCAAGCCAAGTGAGTAGATGCACCCAGAAGACTACATAATGAATGCAGTGGCCATAGACATGTCCCTATTTAGACCACAAGACAAAATCAAGCTGCTAACTAATTCCACTTTTGTAGTTGTTGAAGATTACTTGAAAACATCAAGGAAGCTATAGAAGATGGAGGCTGATCTAGCCAAAGAGAAGGCAAAATGTAGAAATTTGACCATAGAAATTGATAGAAAAGATAATGAAATAGAGAGTATAAATAAATATTTGCAAGATACTATTTCTCTTCAGACTCACCAGGAAATCTAGACCCAAAATGATTCCTTAAAACCAAGGTTAATGCAGGTAAAAGATGTAGTGACAACCCTAAGGTGAGAAAAAGTAGCATTACAAGCCCAATTTCAAACTAAGCAACAAAGAGTAGAATAATTGACACTAGAGCTGGCCAATAGGCCAAAGAATGTAGGAGTATTAAATCTATTGAAGGAGCTTTATGAATCAATGTGGAAAAGAATCTCTTCAGAGATTATTTAGCTCAAGCCTTCTCTCACCTTCATGCTAAATGCACATAAATTGTGTGAAAAGGTGGAGAATTTAGTTAAAAACACTCTGGCTATAGTTTCTAGGAGAGTATTGGACTCTGAAACACTATTGCAAAATCTTTATGATGTAATGGATGGAACATTGTTAGTAGTAAGAATTGATAATAGAATGGTCACTGCTAAGCGAGTGAATGAGGTTCTGAATTGCAACTTATGTAGCCATCAATTGCATAGAGATTCTCGATGTAATGAAACAAGGAATTAGTGAAATGCAAGAACACATTGAAGACCTAGTGTAATTAGGTCTTCTTTCTCTGTATCCTGATGACAACACTATGCTGATGGTTAATGAAATTGAACCTTTGTTGTTGGCCAAGCAGAATGATCAGGTAGTTTTTTAGGATTTAAGGGATGATTCATTAGTAGCTGAAGTAGAAGATATTTTGATTCATGTTTCCTAGCTCGAATTCAAATTGAAGGCTATGATTCAGATTTGGCAAAAAATTTCACTCAAGGATATTGCCAACCTTGATTTAACCTTCAATGAATTGTAGAATAAGTAGGGGTTATCTGATGGTGAGTGGTCTACCTATCAAACAACATTATTGAAGATGTGATTTTTTTTGTCATTTTGACCAGGCTCAAAAGTCCTTGGGGTCACCAATAACTATAGAGTAAAAAACACTCTATGTTTCATTTTGATTCACAGTCATGCGATCTAAATTTTGTCCTTGTACACTTTGGTTTGAGAAGATGGAGTTTTGACTCAGAGCGCAGGTTCAAATTTCTTTTTTGCATCAATTTTGCCTAAGTTTCAAAATCAAGCAGAAGCTGCCAAGTGTCATCAGCCGAGGCACCTTTTATAATTTCTAGAAGTTGGTTAGGATGTGCCATGCATCTCATATTAAATCAATAGAACATGACAAGTGTCAGTATCTATGTTTCATGTTGGTGTCTTCATTTCAAATCTCTTTTGAGTGGAAGGTGCCAGGTGGCAATGGTGGAAGGTTTCAATGTGCTTTTCTAAAAGCAACATAAGATGCCACATATCCCTAGCTAAAGAGAATACAAACCACCACATGTCAACATCTGAATTATCTTCATTTTTGATTCATTAACAAGTAAAGACTATGGTGGGTCCCAGGTTTTATTTTGAAACAAGCAGAAGTCACCAAGTGTCATCGTCTAAGTAAGTATGAAATGAGGCCTGATTATTTATATAGTATAGATAGGAAAATGTGGAGATAGACACAAGTCATCTTCCATAGGTTTCTCAAAAGATAGATAAAGGTAGTGGAGATCACCACATGTCCTTTGTCAAGAACAAGTGGAAAGCGCCACATGTCCATGTTCCTTTTTTGAAGTTGCTCAGGTGAGAACTGCTTTGGGTACCATTTTCTATAGAATTTGTTTAAGTTTTGGGAGAAGCAGATGGTGATAGATGTCAAAGACTAAACACTTCTAAGCAAAGACATAGTAACAGTATAGGTAATGTGGAAAGTTGTCTGTGTCTTCGGTAAGGCTACAGAACATGCCAAGTGTCCTCTTCCATTTGATAGAAGGGAGCATCCTATGTATCTGTTTCAACCAATGAACTATAGGAAGATAGAATGTTTTAGAATCTAAGAAATATCTTTTATTAGACACTTCCAGTTTAGTTAGAGTTCAGTTCGGCCATTAGATTGGGAACACGTAGACAATCTGGAGTGAATCCAATGCTATAAATAGGGGTGCAGAGATCACCAAAAGGATCATCAGATAATTGGAGAGAATTTTTTGTGAGAGATTATTGTCAAGAATTGTTTTAGACTTTTAGAGCTATGATCAGGAATATCATTTGCCTTTGTTCTATTTTCTTGAATTGGAATGTTTATGTAACTGTGCATGTTTTTATGTCTTTTATATAACTTGAGAGTTAATAAGAAGCTTGAGTTTTGTGCCTTTGTTGATATTTCTCTGTATCATTACAAAATTAGTCTAAGCTATGAGCCTTTATTTCTATTGTTTCAATCTTTTACATTGATCATGCCTTGTTTGATCTTTAATGTAATCGAATCTCACATATAGTTTCACTGTGCTTAGAATTAAGGGTCAAATTACATTCAAGTGCATCACCATAGTTAGATTTTCTTTCTTTGCACTTGTTTTTCTATTTATATTCCTATCCCTTTCCTCCCAACACTCGAGATAAAGAAGAGACCAAGTTCTTAAAAATCTAGAGGTCATTTCAAGTTGCAAGTCCCACATTCTTGAAACTTCCCATTGTTGGTGTTAGAACAAAGTGCAATTTTAGCCATAAACACATATAAAATGCACCTGGAAGTTGAAATGACTAGATGGCCAATTCCTTCCAGGCCATTATTAATGGTAGTTGGATCCAACCCTACGATTATATGTAAATAATAAATTTAGAAAATATGATGTATGCCACTAGTTCAGTTTTGGACTTTTTTTTCAAATAAGCATGGAATTGGTTATGAGCATTTTTTAGTTTGATTCTAGCACTTTTAGTTTTCTTCAGTATTCATACCTCTATTCTCTCACTTTATTGGTAACTGAATTTCATTAAGCTATGACATGGAAGACCATGCACATATTTTAATATGGGGTAGGTTTAAATGTGCATAATATTCTTAATCTAAAAGTGTGTATATATAAGGTTAGGAGGAACAATTCCTGATCAAAGAAAATCTTAGGATAAGGAGGTGCACAAGATGTAGTGCATGAAAAAAGTACACAAGATGTGTTGTATGAAGGAGTGTAAGAGGTGGCACATGAAGAAAGAATACAAAAGGTGGCACATGAAAAAAGCATCCAAGAGAAGGCATGTGACCCAAGAATGTAGATTTAATATGAAAAATTAAATGTCATTATAAAGATGGGTTAAAATGAAAAGGTAATTCCTATGAATAAAATGGGAAATATGAATTTTTATAGCTATCATGCACCACTATAAAGACATAACAAATCTCTAAGGAATGATGGGACATGAATTTATTAACAACATAATAGCATAAATGGTAAGCATGTGAAATGGGCACTAAGTCATGACCCTTAGAGGTATTAATGTTTTAAGTGATGGATGATTGGCATGGGGGTTAGTTAATTTAATACATTTTTCCACCTATAAATGACCTAGAGGCATTTCAATTTCATTTATTTCTATTGAAAAATTAACTATTTATTTCTCGAAAAATCGTAAAAAAGTGATAAAAAGGTGTTTCCATAGTATTTTTAGTGACAAAAAGCGAAATAGATATTGTGGTGAAGAGCATTCAATGAAAAGAGTGAAAAAGTGATTATAGGAGAAGGTGTGAAAGAAGTAGGTTGAAGATGCTAAGACAACCATTAGAGTAGGATAAAGTAGGAAGCTAAATTATTTTAGGTCTAAGAAAAAGAATCAAAATGTATTCATTTGAGAGAATTGGTCAGCCACACGTTAACCTTTAAGGACCCTAATTGGTGATGCAACTAAAGCAGAAAGGAAGAAGAGAACCAATACCAGTCATTCCTGAAGTACATGAGTATGAGGGTGTCAAAGAAGGAAGTCATATTTTTATATAGGAACAAGGATCTCATATACACAATACAAAAGGAAAGGACCATAAAAATATATCAAAAGAGACATCTAGTGGAGGGGCACCAAGGATGGTTCATGTAGCAAATAAGGCAACCACCACATCACCTTCACCACCAATTCTAATTGAATAAATGTAGTACCTCAACATAATTTTATGTGTAGACAATTGGGAATCCAAAATTTAAAATTGGTAAGTCTTAGAATATAATAATTTATAATTAGGTAATGAAGGTGACTTGCATTGTGACAATTAGGTTAAGTGATAGAATATAAGGAAAAAGATCACTTATGATCTCATAGTTTATAACTTGTTATAGGATGCGATTGTGCTCTAAAGTTTCTAATTGCATTATGTTTGAAAATCCCAAAAGGTGGTTTAGTTATTAATTTTGTGTATCCATGAATATTATAATTTCTATGTTGAAAAATGATGATTACCCCTCAATGGATCATCAAGGTAACTAGGTTACTATTTTTCAGAGATGATGTCAATGTGGATCTCAATGATCAGGTGATAATTCAATAGATAATGATTGCATTAAAATACAATAAATAAGGCCACACCATTTATATTACAAGTATTATAGATCCTTCCATTTAGGTATCTATGCACTTGGCCATGACCAAGATAGGAGGTGTCAATAAGTGGAAGAAGGTGGATATGACCCACCTCTATGTTTCAAGATAAATGGGGAAGGGAACCAAGTACATCTATCACCAATTCTTTATAGATAAAATCTAGGAAGATGATACAAAGGTGCATTATCTACCCATCCACAAGTTTCCATGGCACACGATTTTGATTCTATGTTGTTTTTTATGATACTAGCATCGAGGAATATTTTGATAAAGAATTGAAATGGATCTACCCACTAGAGCACAAGTTCCCGATTGAGATATTTAAACATTTCACATGTTTTGAAACCATCACACCCTCGTATGAGGAAAATATGAAGGGTTGTTAGAGGGGATTAAGGAACATTTTGGAAATTAATGGCATGTGTTGTTATTAGACGTTCTTAAAGCATCAAGACATGGTAAGGATGACGATATTATGAGAGACTTTATGTGCGTAGGAAAGTTTATCATAAGAATACAAGAAATTGGATAACAAAAACATAAAGTGCATTAATTATCCTATATTATTGAGGAATTAAGAGTAATTAGTATTTTATAAATAGAAATAATGCATTCATATTAATTAGATAAAAATTAATCAAAACACTACACATGAGAAAACACACAAGGAACATAATAATAAATCACATAGGTAACCATAACCAGATAAATATCTATTGATATCTTCAAAAGTGAAACCCTCTTCTTTTTTTAAAAAAAAATATGTAGACATTTCTAATCTATGACTATTTATCTTATTCTCATACTTGGTGTCAAAATTGGAGTTATATTCATATTCTAGCCTATTACAAGTTAGGAAGATAGCATAAAATAGACATATAATGATAAAATGAGTGAATAATGTATGAATATAGGACAAATCCATGTTCATTTAAAATCCATGTTCATTTACTAACACTTTCCTAGACTTAAAATGTTGTCTTATCCTGAGTCAAAGTCACAAGATCTCTGAGAATGCACAAGTGACCAGAGGCTAAAGAAATGGCTAGACTAGTAAGATTTAGAGTAATCACTCAAGGCACCATTTCTAGTGTTCACCTCTTGTGCACTACTTAGCTACCCTCTCAAGTTTTCAACTAAGTAGTGTACCAACCTACCACCATTTATGGGTTTTTAATAGGATAATATAACCAAGTGGCTTCCCTTTATGGGTTTTTAACCAACCTGACCCCACTTATCTTATTGATTCATCCCCAATATAAAATGTTATACAAAATTGTCAAAAAATTTACTCTGTGTAGTACCTAACTTGATGATGGTGGCATGGATATAGACAATGATTAAAAAAAGAGTAATTGGGATGGGAATATGTAGCCTTTCACTAAGTGATGATATTATAGAGTTATGATAATGTCCTGAATGTAGGTGTATTGACAATCTTAGAAACTACATTGGTGAAGGGAGTTAGATACATTTTGTAGGCATTCCAATCTAGCATCACTTATTAGATCAATCACAATAGGGTGCAAAATGGAGAATGTTAGATGATGATATTATTGAGATCTAAATTATCCACTATGATCAAGGCTTATTTAGTGTTTTCAACCCTTTTATAGATATCTCCACTTAGCTAATCCATCTTATTTGCATGTTGTTGAGCTTGGAAGCTGGCAAAAGAATTACATAATAGTTGACTCTACTAATTCACAAGATTATCATGTACACTATCCTTTTCATTGAGTGACTCCTAGAGTGATATTTATTTCTCCTTACTAGTAGTAGCATGGATCTCCATGGTTGCTTTGATGGTGGTGGCCTTTGCAAAGTCTATGCTAGACCTAGCTAAGCTAGTATCTAGTTGCTAATTCCAATCTAGGATATTGTGTGTGACTTTTTAATCTTAAAGTGCAACAACATCAAGCATTCCTTAAATCTCATTTAGTAGCATGATGAGTGTTTTGGCCTTATCCTTAACATCTTAACCCAATGTGTTGAATTCAAAGAGTTTGAGTGCTTCACACTAGTCCTTTGTTAACTTATATACCAATGTCTGGAATCTATACTAGTTGGACTTTACTTGGTCCTCAATTTCTTGAGTGACCAACTTAGGATAAGTGTCTTGGATAAGCTTGGTAGCTTCATTTAGGTAGTCTTCAACTTGATGTTATTAGTGTTGGATTGATCAATCTCCTATTCCATAGAGGTGGCCTTCTATGAAATGGACTCCTAGAATGTAGTAGTGCCCTCTAACTATTTATTTAGTGGTAATCTAGAGACATCTAATAAGGCTTATTTTTGAAGGGAGAATATTTCCAATGTTCCTATAGTCTTTTAAGGTTGAGGTCATGGCATGGTCATAAGTGGAAGTGAGAAGGTGGTGCATCGAGCACCCATAGTTGGAATGTCTTATAGATAGAATCCTCCCAAAGGTAATTATAATTATTTCACACCTATTAGAGCTATGTGTTGATCTTCTTATTGCTCTAGTTGCTCTGACCTAGCTTCTTATTATTTAGGCACTTGTTTTTGCTATAATATGGCCTCTTATATATATTTCACTTGTTATGTAGCATCTTCATCTTGTTATCTCTTAGCTTATTATGTTTCCTTCTTGTTAGCTCACCCTCAATATATTATTTCTTATCCTATTCTTCCTCTTATAAATTTTGTTCATGCTCTTCTTTCTTTTTCTATTCCTTTAGTTTAGTAGCCTTGTCTTATTCAACCTTAGCATATTCTTGTAATACTAGTTTAACTTGCATCTTAGCTACACTTGTTTGTTTTTCTTATGCTTGGGTCTATTAGTTACATAGGGATTTATATTATTCTTCTTTATTATTCACAACTTCTTTAGCTTGCTATTGTGTAACAGTGGCATCCTCTAGATCCTTTTTTGCCTATGCTACCACATCTTGTCATTACTTATTTTCCTTTCCCTTGGCCTTGGTATCAATCATAGCCTTTTTATTCTTATAATCTTTATCTATATTATTCTTTTACACCTTATACATTTATTTTTATACATTGATAGCTCCATTCCCCTTCTTATCCTCCTTGAGATCCTTTTATCAGTTAGCCTTTACATCTTGGGCCTTTTTGTGGCTTCAACTTATTTAGCTTGATGACTTATTTTTTGAACTTGTTATTATTAGTCCTTGTCCTTATATCACTTCCTTTCCTCTTGTGTGAATTGTCATTTTGTTATGCGAGCTACTTCCTATCATGAATTCTATTGTTATTCAACTATAGACTATTTTAGCATGATATCTTTAACCTATGGGGATTGTTGAGAAGGTGCCAAATCACTTGGTTAGAGTATAGATCTGGATACATGTGCTTTATTTCACCCCAAAGTAACTAACCTACATTTGGGTGGTGGTGAATTTTAAGAAGGGTAATATTATACATCCTATGTTATGGCTATCTTATCAAATGTGCATTCTTCTAGGGTACGAGAAACCCTAGCCTCTCGTTGAGTTCTAGGTCTACATACTAGAGACTCTTATGAAAATTATGGTAGTGAAACAAAGACATCAATAGTTATTAAAATGGTAGAAGGTTGATGTTGGTAGAGGCCAACCCTTCTCTACATTTGTTAAACTTATTCTCACATAATATCAACCACAGTAGATGTAGGGCATGGTGGTAGGTCTTCCCAAAGACTTGGTAAGACCTTATTACATACTTGGACCATTTTCACTACCTTATAGAAGAATAACTCCTTTTCCTCCTTATTATAGAATTCACCTACCATATCTATGACCATCATTTGGTAAACCTCCTACTCATATATTCCCATCTGAGGTAGGTCATAAGAGCTTGTGATATGGGATACCTTAAGGTCATCTAGCTAGGTTTCAGTGATCCTCATCTTTTAATTTAGTATATGTGATGGTGGTTTTTGTTTGGTGGAGATCTTATGATTTAATTTATAGTACTAAAAGGTTGTGGATTCTGATTGTTACTACACTGAAAGGACTACTACAATAGGTGGTATGGCTTGGAGTGGTGTCATATGCCTTACTATATAGCCTTTATGATTGGAAACATTGGCCTACACCATGGCCATGGTAAATAAAGTATGGCAAGTTTCTAAATGGTGACCTTAGTATCTTGTGAATGTGGATGAACACACCTTTTATGAGAAAGGTGATAATATCATGTTGTCTAAAGTATTGCATGACATCTTGTGGTACCCAAGGGTGTGTAAAAATCATCTCCAAGCACTCCTCCTACCATGCTCAAGTATCAAATTCAAGTTATAGAATTTTTGTGCTGGCCAGTAGTCAATGTTAGGGTGCACCTCTCCTTTAGGGTATTTTCATTGGGTGAAACATAGTAGAGTGATGAGAAAATGGTACTGGAAGGTCTGCTTAGAATTTTTTCAAAACTTATTTATGTTTATAAATATATCTTATATAAATTATCTGGGCCAATTGAACATTTCATTATGGTGTATCATATGATGTGAAATATCCACCACCCCTTTGGGAATTTTCTTTATAGAATTGGTGGTTTGTTATAATCTTTGTGTCATGTACTCAACCAAGATGTGCACTAGTTCATCTTCAATTTATTAAATTGGGATTCGTATGGACCCCATAACATATAAATCTCTGACCTCATAAAGGATAAGAGGCATTCTTATCTCATATGGATCAAGAGAATTACCTCATGTAGGCATGCCCGAAGCCCAGGCCATTACTTCAATGTTGATGACTCTAATGGTATTAGGGTTGATATAAATGTTTCCATCATTATAGTGGTTGTGTAATATTTTCAAAATCTCCCCTAAGTTGCTGAAGTTGGGCATGTGAATTAGGTGTTCAACATCTATGTTATGGAATAAATGTAGAGATGTAAGAGCTAATGGTTTCATAACAACTACATAATTTTCTCAAAAGAGTTTTTATTCTATCACTTAGAGGTAATCAAATGGATCTAGATCTATGTTTTTTATCTGATGAAGTGCAAGGTTGACATCCATTTATTCTTTATAAAGATCTATCAAGTTCTTGATGAGTTGTAAATGATCCATGATCTCTGAATAGTGAAATTGAAACTTTTTGGCTTTCAACATATTATAAGTTATCTAAGCTTTTAAAACTTTAGCTCATGAAAATATTTAGAATAATGAAATGCATACTTGGTTTTTATCATTACGCCTTTATAGATTTTTCACTTATTGGTTTCCACGTAAATGTCATGCTAAGTTATTCATTTGATATCAATGTGAATACTAATGTGGTAAATTTTATCCAATCTATAAATTAAAGTAGTTAGTCATTGGCACATGCATCAAGATATGTTGTTATATTTTTTTGTATATATTGGAGTATGAATAGATGATGTTGATCGGTCACCATTTTTCTAAAAATTAGGTAAATCAAACCTTGGCTCTGGCATTAACTATTTGGGGGTGACGATTATAGGGATGAGATCTTGGCTAATGTGACTTGACCATATAGTTTTTGGACTTATTATCTTACTTTTATTCCTAATGAAATTAATAATGGCACTCATAAATTCTTATACACATGGTTGGTGCATGTTATACTTCTTATCCTATTTCTAAAATCTATTGAAGAGATCATCTACAAACACACACACATAGACAAAAAGAAACACATAAGAAGACATAAAAATGGGAAATCATAATCTAATTAATGCTACTCATCACACACTCATATAATATAAAGAGATAAATTAAGACTATTGGTAGTAGGGATTAAGCCTACAACCATTCACTTGCCCTAGAAAAATTGTTCCTTGTAAATATCTCAAAAAAATGATTCCTTGCTATGATATTTTGTGTACAATGTAAGTCCCTTTCCATCTAATATATAATTTACCCAGTAATGGTATGAAGTGACTATCATATAATAAAACTATTTGATCCTTGTGAAATTCCTTATGGTGCATATTCCTATCATGTCATACTTTTTGGCTTTACTTATGAACTTCATGTGTCCAAGATGCTTTGATTTAATACCCATCCATCATATTCAATTCAAGAAGCCTATTTGTGAGATACTCATGATCTACTAATCTCATAACATTGTAATGTGTAGACTAGGTACCAAGTATTCCATTGATATTATTATTTCAAGACCATAAACCAATTGAAATGGAGTAAAACTTGTATCCTTATTATAGTGCATTGAATAAGCCCAAAGAACTATAAGAGGGTGATCTTCCCAATAATTCCCCTTGACATCACAAATCTTTGTAAAATATCTTTCCCAACACTTTATTATAAGACTGACATTGTTCATTATCTTATGGATGGTACACAATGCTTTTATGATGAGAAATCATAAATTCTTTAGTAAGAGATTTTGATAGTATTATTCAGGAAGTGTGTCCCTAGATCATTCATGAGATTGATGGGGCATCCAAAACTTGTGATGATATTCTCATAAATAATTTTTTTTGTATCCTTCACCCCATAGTTAGGTGTTGTAATAGCTTCAACCCATTTGGTAAAGTAATCCATTGCAGTAATAATATACCAAGCTTTGTTAAATTTACTCAAGGGATTGATAGGTCCTACAAAATTAATACCCCACTATTCAAAAGTTTGGTTGGATTAAAAAGTTTATAAGGGCATCTCATCCTTATATAGTTGCTTAACCATTCTTTGGCATACATCAAAATGTTTCACTACTCAATGTGCATCCTAAAAACGTTTTGGCCACCAAAGCCCACTCTGTAACAATTTCTTCATAGTATACTCTCCTAAAAAATGACCTTTTACTATTACTTGAGGTGTCTCATATAAGAGTTGTTGTCCTTCATGTTCCAAAACTATCCTTCACAGTACTTCATCCTTCCTGAAACGATACAAGATCCCATTTATAATACTATATGGCAAAGATCAAGTAACAAACTACTTCTTGTCCCTTTCTTGGTAGTGCATAGGGAATACTCCTGGTTTGAGGAAATGAACAATTAACTAAAATTTATAAAGTATATTAGAAACTCAAAATAGATGGGTACTAAGAGAATATTCCTATAGTTCTTCTAGTTCTTCTCCATTTATAATATGACAGAGATGATCTAGCCTAACATTTTATTTTCCTGGTTTGACATTGATACAAAATTGAAATTCTTTAAATAACATCAAACATATTGAAATGTATCATTTGAGCATAGGTTTATTTAATATGTAGCATAGAGATTGATGATCCATGAAAACTTCAAATGGTGTTGTAAGAAGATAATGCTAGAATTTTTGTAGTGTGAACACTATAGCTAGTGCTTCTCTTTTGGTTATTATGTAATTATTTTCTATGTCAGATAACTTTTAGATTGAAAAATAAATGGGGTGGTCTAATCCACCTTATTCAAGATACACAATTAAAACACATACTATGATAATATAATCATCAAGGTGCACATGAAAGGGATTAATCCAATCTAGAAAGATGAGGATAGGTGTAGTAACCAATCTCTGCTTGAGTTTTATGAAAATTTCTTGACACTTGGAAGTTAAGGCAAACTTCATACCTTTTCGCAACAAATATTCTAATGGAGATGAAATTACTACATAGCCCTTGAATTTTTTCTTAAAGTACCCAATATGGACAAGAAAGGATCACACTTTGGTGGAGTAGACTAGTGGAGGAATACTAAGAATGATTGTAATTTTTGCATTGTCTAACAAAATCCCTTCACTGCACACTACATGGCCTAAAAGGACACCAAAATGTGTAAAAAATAAGTAATTTTTTGAATTTGAGTCAATTTATAGATATTGATAGTGTTCCAACATGAGGCACAACTTGGATAAGTGCTCTTCAATAAAAGAAAATACTGCCCAATATCTAGATATACTTTTACGAAGTTGTCAATGAAATCCTTAAACGTAGTCACCACTACTCAAGTAAAAAATATAGGTACATTATTGAGGTTAAATTCATTACCTTATATGCAAAGGATCCCCATTCCAATAAATTTTCTTTTTATCTTTGTCTTATTCTACAATGGGTGTTTAATTGTAGCCACTGAAGCCATCCATGAAAGAGTAAACTTCATGACTTGTGATAGATTCTAAAACATCATATACATGTTTCATTAAAAATTTGATAATCATGACATGATTTGATCTCCCCTATTTTATTAGGATGCACTAACATGGGACTAGCCAAATATATATTTTATATAGGATAAATTATACATGTGTCTTGCATTCTATCTAGGTTAGCCTTCATTTTAAACTTTATGTTTAGATTCAAATTGTATGGCCATTTATTTATGGGTAGTGCACACTCCTTGAGTTTTATACACATTTTACCTGGGGATGGATCTACTCATTTTACTTTTAAATTTGTTTGGGAAACACATCTTGATAATCCTATAGCAGTTGCATAGCATCTAAAACTTTGGATTTAGTCTAGTAATCACCTATACAAGCTAGTTTAGGAATCTCCTCACTTCCTATGTTTTTCAAATGTTTTTTAATAGGTTGCTAATAAATATTTCAATTTTCCTTAAAAAGAAATTATTTTACCATTATTTTCCTTTCCTATTTTGGAATTTGTATGTTATGCAACTTTTCTTCTTTAGTGGGTTTTACAACTGGATCCTTCAATGGTTCTACTAGATGTTTAAGTTCAAATAATTAATTAGATCAATATCACCATCAGTATCTAATTCTTTAGTTTCCTCCTCTTCATTTTGTATTTAGTGACATGGCTACATAAGATATTGTTCTTCCATCTTGGCAACTTTATTTCTTTTTAATGTTGTGTTTACATCACAAGATACATTATTTTGCATAGTAAAATCGATCATGGTGCTTAAATATTTTACACACCCATGGAATAATAAATGTTTAATTTTTAACAATGCATTATAAGACATTGGATTTTCATCTTCAAACACAAAATTTTTTATAAAGTCACTTTTCACTTGCACCCAATGATTTATCTCCCTCCTATGTTCTTAATGTATATACCAGGCTGATAGTAAAATGGAAAGTGTATAATGAATGATATCAACCTAGTACTTAGGTGCCACACATTCTTTAGTCTATAACTCAATACATTTGTGGATATGGATTTTATGGAACTCACCTTCCTAAAAGTAAGGCCAATTATTTTAGATGACCTATGGTAGTTGAAATATGTTACTCATAAGTTTGCATGCATCATCCCAATCAATTTGATCATCTCTAAATTATATCTAGAATGTCATTGTAACTCCATTAAAAACATAATTCAAGGCACTGTCACAATAATTGATCATAGACACATTATCTTGTAGGTATAAAATGAATTGAATGATATCTTTGATTGCATAATATGAAGGAGGTTATCTTTTTATGGTGAAGAGCATTCTCATAGGAAAAATTTTATGATCACCCTGAGCTCACTTGAGTAGATGCATATTTGAGTCTTCACTAATAGATGAATCTATTTCCCATGGTAAATCCTTATATATTCATCTATATATAATCATGCATATGATCATATACTTGATAGAGAAAGTGAACTACTGAGTGATTAGGGGATCTAGAGGACATGGATGCATAATCTTCTATGACAACTTAAGGTGTCAAAAATTGAGTAACTACTAGTTTGGAATTATATTATTTAGATGTTTTCAAATATTGATTAAGGACTATACCAAAGGTTTAATATGCTCATACAAGAAATTGCACTTGGATGCACGTAGAGATTTTGGGTTCTCCTCATAGTTTACCTTCATCTAGCTAGATTCTTATGTGACATAAGGAGAGTCTAGTTCAACCAAAATGATGTAAGGTTTGTGTGCCTTCATTAAAGGAATGAATACAATCTTATCTCCCTAATGAGCCTCTAACTATTTATTCATAGTATTGATAGTCATCTAACCATTATATACCCATTTCTTACCAATCAATGCAAAATAATGAGTTTATGTTGTCTTCATATCAATTACTTTGAATTCACTTTAAAAGATAATTTTTTTGACTTTGATCTTAGTGTTTTCTAACTATCCAATGGATTCAAGTCTTTCATAGTCTACTACTCTTAGAGTCATTGGGCTGTAACTTAGAACTAGTCATCTAATTTCCTTCCATGTATACCTAGAGATCATGTTGATTATGCTACCAAAATCAAAGACGTCATTTGTAATCTCATATCCTACAACTTCAATGTTGATTCATGCATCTACATCCCATGGCTTCTTTATTTTTACATACCAAACAAGTTTTTATGTCTTTTATTGCCCTCACTAGACATACTCCAATAAATTATATAGCAATTTTATGATGTTTTTAGAAATGTATTCACTAAATATTGTACTTATCATATTCAATAAATATATCAACATAGTAAAAACTCAATCATAATTAATAATGTGTATGATTTGGCCATAAAGTTGGACATCTATTTATATAGAATTTTCTTAAGTAGTGTCTTGGTGTTGAATATTATTCAATATCTACACAACCTCATAAATGAGCCCCTTTTATACAGTTGGATTTAGATATTTTTCATATTTTTCTTTCTAAATTCCTCGGTCCTAAGGTATTTCAAGAGGAGACATTACTCTATATGCATGTTGATTTCATTTAATGTAATTTATAAATGCATCCTCCTTAGGCTGCTCATTCACCATGTTAACATTCGTAACAATCTTTTCCTTTCTTTGATTTTCCAAGATAATATAGTCTTCTATCTCATGATACTCATATACCCTACAATATGCACATTAATATTATCTTTGGGGATTCAAAGAGAAATTAGTTTTTACATGATTATATTATCCACATAAGTAACACTATAAAGGAGGGTGTTGGTAATTATTTCCTTTACCACCTTCGTAAATCCATTTATATCCATCCTTAGATCCTCCTTTGTTCAAGTAATAACCTTCTCTATAACCTCCTTATTTATGTGTTATGTTCCATTATTGATGTTGTTGGGTATTATCTCCAATCCCAAATTATTATTGCATAACTGGAGGGGTCCAACTAGTTTGTTGTTACTATATCATTATCAGATTCTAAGATGTTGTGTACTAGTATTGTGGTAATGTTGGTGTCTAACTCAATGAATGAGGAATCCATTCAGCTAGACCTTGAGGCTGGTACTGAGGTGAACTAGGAATCTATTGTGGACATGTTTGGTTTTCACACCCCTTATTGACCTTTGGACTTGGAATCATTTGCTTCATCAAGGACACTTACTATGTAGTGATGGAAAATAATTTCTTTATATTATTTGAGATCCTATAAAACCCTACCATTTTTCCATCATGATTATGTGATTTCCAAATGTTACAATACAATTTACATAGGATTTTGACATACTTTAGTAGAAGATGGCACTGCATTTTTGCATGCCCTATTACTCTATAAATTTCATAGAACTCTATCTTGATCTTTGGACAATCATTACTATGATGTCCTTCTTTCCCACACTTTATACACCATATATTTATCTTAGTTTTATTTACTTTATGATATTATTCCATACTCTTCCTAAAATCTTGTAATATATTTTTAATATTAGAACCCATTATGGGAAATTATCCATATCCTTTAATTTACTCCACCTAAAGAGTAGTAGCTCTATCATCTGCCTTAGTAGCATATTGAGTCTATGTTATAACAAACCTAATATTGGAATACAATCCTTTGACAAACCATGCAACTTTATATATATCTATTAAGGCAAACTCCACCTTAATCATTACATCAAATAATCTATGATCACAGTCATAGACTAATTCTCCCTAATTCTTCATAATCTTTTTTAGGTCTCGAATAGTCTAACTTGTACATTTATTTATTTTGAATTCTATGATGAGCCACTCCTTAACTTGATGTCGACTTACCTGAGTAATTTTTTGTGGTACATAAACTCAAGTGCTCTTACATTTAGTGCCCCTCTTAATTCACACTTATTTATGGCCTCATTGGTAATACTCTTAGCTTTCCATCTCATCTCACATGTTAGTAGGTACTTCTCAGGGACCGTAGACCCATTATATGTCATCGAGTTTATCAATGATCTTATAGCACCCATTTTATAAATTAGTGTTGAGGGGTTCTGATGCACATATATTATATTAGAAAGCTATATTATATGTCACTTGTCTTTAATACTATGAATATTTACCTATGTACTAGGAAAGTTAATCTATGTTCTATATTTCTATGTTTCCTACTTTTCTCTACTTGGTTTCAACAAACCCTATGGTCTTATAAGCCTTAAAAATTGAGGATATTTTAATTTTAGTACCCCAATGATACACTTTTTCTAAAAATGTACCTTCCCAAATAATATATACCTATTCTTATAATTGAAGAATTCTACTTGAATATAATAAATTGGGCTACAGGGATGTGTGCTCTTTCGGTGAATGATTATTTGTTGTGACGTTTTATTCTAATCTTGAACCTATGATTACTCTATGACTTTATCTTGATTCTTGTTTTGATACTTCATGTCCTTCTATTAATACCCATTTTCTTAGTGACATAGTACATCTATCATTGAGCTGAGCTATCTCTACACTATTCTCTCCTTTATCCTTGCACATCTCTTCTTCCTCTCATTCTTTGTCACTTATTTCTTTCTACCAGCATTCATCTTCTTATTTCATCTTATGTTTATTCATCCTTAATTATTCATCTCTTTTTTATCCTTCATCATGTATTTTTACTCATTCTTCATCTATTTTACTACTACTCTTAACTATACTTGTAGCTACCTAGGTATTTTTCTATTTACTCCATCTAATTTCTTGTCATAGCTCATGTTCTAAATCCAGACTATTCTTTTGACTCTTCTTCCCTCATGTCTCCATTGTAGATTCAAGTTCAATCCTTATCTACTCATTTAATCATCATTAACTATCATGTTGTACACAAACCCATATTCTTAAAGTGACTAATCCATATTGGTTGGAGTAGGGACCATGACGTTGTCCATAACCAACATCTTCACAAGGATAGCTAATCATTGCAAAAATTTCCCTTGAGTTGATTTGATGAATAAGTCTTTCACAAATTTAAAATTTATGTGTCCATGTACTATAAACTCGGTTATATATAGGTCTACTATAGTATCAATCAAATGATATATTGCTCTTGTCCAGTTAGTTTCCAATCTCTACAACCAATCTATCTTTTCTTTAGTCTAGATTTTAGTTTCTTCTATACTTGGGTTACAACAATAATATTCAACTATGCTAACTAATTAGCTAGTAATTACGTAACTCACACCAAAACATTTTGTAAATCTCTCCATAAATATGATCTTGAATGATCCCCTAAATGGTATGACCAATCCTTTTTTATTTTTATACAAAATTACATATCCTTTGGTCTAACCATATCTCAATATCTCTCTATCCTAGTAACAATCCTAGCATAATCTCTCTAAAATGAGTTTTCAGACTCACTACAACATTATTAATAGAGGTTCTTGAAGCAAAAGAACATATTAAGGATGAGGATAGACATGAAAGACTTCATGCGCATAAGATAATTTATCATAAGAATATAAGAAAATAGATGACAAACACATAAAGTGCATTAATTATCATGTGTTATTTAGTAATTAAGAACAACCAGTATTTAATAAATAAAAATAGTGCATTCAGATTAATTAGATAGAAAGTAACCAAAACACTAGACATGAGAATGCATAAAAGGAACTTAATAATAAATTACACAGTTAACCATAACCAGATAAATCTCTATTGATATCTTTAAAAGTGGAACCCTCTTATTCTTATAAACAAAAGTATATATGTATTTTTCCAATCTATGATTATTCATCTTATTCTCATACTTGGTACCAAAAGTGGAGTCTATTCATATTCTAGACTATTAAAAGTCATGAAGATAGGACAAAATATACTTAGAAAATGATGAAATAAGTTCATAATGAATGAATATAGTATAAATATCATGTGCAAGTTTAAAATTTGTGTTCTTATACCATCACATGTCTAGGGATATACCCACAAAGATAGGAAGCATCACTAATTTTACTATTAAAAGACATTATTCACTCATGTGGATCTATTTGGAGACGCGAATAATATTTTAGGCTGGCTCATGTTATCTTATGCCTTCACTAGAAACCATTTCATGTTATTTATTAATCACATTCTTGATGTGTGCCCCATGAATATTTATGATGATAAGATTTACTTGATATTCACATTATTTAAAAAATTTATGCATATCCAATAATGGAAGGATATATAGAGTGGTGTGATATAGGGAGTATTAACATCAATCCCTTCAAAATAATCATGCATGGAAAAAGATGGTTGGAATACTATATGGTTAGGACACAAAATAAAAAATTAGGAGTTTGGGAGATAGAGAAGAAACCACTCCACCTACAACTATAAACATTCATAAAATAAAGGGAATGAAAGAAAGATAAAATGCCAAGACTTGAGGCCACTAATTCTATCGGGGTAAAAAAATACCCCAAAACCACTCCAAAATGACAAAAAGTCTCATCACTAATGATATCCCAAGGGTTCTTATAAAATAAAAGGATGACATTACTACATCCCAATCAACTATGAAATTAGAGTTAGATCATATAATGCCTTGAGTGGTGATTCCTAAAATAGGTGAAGCATCTCCAAAATCATAACTTAAAAAGTTTCCCACTACTAATATTAATGAATAAAAACCTATTATATAGAAAAAAATGGACATTAAAATTATAAATCCTAAGGAAGAAATAAGAAGAGGGGAAACCCCCAATGTAGAGGACCTTAGTGTCAATACTATGGACAATGGGAAAAAAGTCCTAAATTTATAGATCTAGAGCATGAACCCAAAAAGGGAAAGTAACTTATGCATGAGTCATAGTAACATCAATAGACAAATATGGGTAATTAGTACCTTCTTGATTGTTCCATGTTCTAACAAGATATAATAGATAATAAATTATATTTGTGGGATTATTTCCTTGAACATGAGTATACTGAACAAACTCAATGTGAGTTATCTTTTGTGATTGAGGTATATCATGATGAAGGCATATTATATCTCCCAAATGACAACATGATTATAATTTTAGAATTGGATTATGTTATAGGCATTCTTTGGGTGGATCCCCTAAAATGATCTCCAACTCAAGTAGATGAATTTCTCATAAAGTTTTCCCTAGATGTTTCTAGGCGATACATTATCCATATCCATTATTTTGGACAACATTACTAAAAGCATTAGAAGGTTTTCCACATGCATAAATAAGAGAAAATAAAATGGTGTAATCTCAAATAAGAAATTAAAGATCTCAAGAGATAAAGAGATGCAACTAAGGCATCTCAAGTTACGAAATAAGGCCTTTGTAAGATAACTTTTAGGAGACAACACTTGTATATGGTATTCCTATTATTGGTGATTCCATTAATAATTTACAAATTCATATGAACCTCTTGCTAAAAAAATGTAAACCTAGGTAAATCCTCAATAAGAGAAGCTTTGGGAAATAAAGTAGCTTTTAGAGGCCATAGATGTCTATTTAGCCTTTTTAAATAAATTGAGCACCATTATTATCAATATTTATGAGTTTTTTATTAACTTGGTGAGGTAGATTAAATTTTTTGAAGTGAAACTATTGATTGAGGAATAATAGCATCAATAATTGGTTGCGAATGTATTGAACATCAAGGACAGGGCCTAGTGTGGAAGTATTCTAGGACATCTAATAATTCTAAAAAAAAATAAGTGCCCATCAATAGGATATTAATGATAGTTTATTAGTACTTTAAGGGTAGGTTTTGGTCTAATTCAAGTCACTTGAGGATGCCCATAAAGCTATAACTGATCAGCTTGAGATTTTGATGACTCAAATAGATAATTTTCTAGAGTAACCTAAAGAGATGAAATGATTTGGAGGTGAAGTAGAATTCATTACTTCTAAATTTTAGAAAACCCTCAATAAATAGGAGGAGCTCAAGAAATAAGTATATATGGAGGGTCCCTATTTTTTTTAATTCAAAGAAACTATAACATAGTATAGAATAAACCATTAGTTTATTAAGGGGTGATTTGGATCACAAATTTTATAGTAATATATTCTATGTTTTGAATCCTTGTCATGAAGAAGAAAGGGCATGATAACAATACATAGGACCATGGTGTGGGAGAGAAAATCATGGAAAATAATGATGTATAAGATATAGAAAATGAAGAACAATGCATAAGACCTTGGAATGAAAGAGTGAGTTGTAGAAAACAAGGAAATGGAGAACAAGGAACTTAAATAACAGGACTCAAAAAGTCACAAGACTCGAACAAGGGTGATCGAAGTGAATATGCTTATAAATAAATTCATGTAATCATTTAATATTAATAAATCATGAATATAACACTAGTATATGAGAGAGGAGGAACACAAACACAAATATATAGCATAAAGAGAGTATATAGGGGCTATTAGTCCCAAATTAAAAGGGAATTAATTTTAATGGCTCTCCATAACTTATTTTATGAAACATTAATTATATTTTCACCTATAATGTATTAATTATGTAACATGAGAGGGGTTAGTTTGTGTATAAATACCTCTTCGATTTGCTTATGAACTAGTTGCTGTCAAAATAGAGATATATATGTATGTGTAATAGACACATAGGGTGTGTTGAATGTAATATTATAGAAGGTGATCAATGGAACCATTAATTTATATTTTAATGTTAATGCGTTAATATTTTTGGTATTAAATATGATTTTTTGATAATAGATAAGTATACAAACTATGTGAATGAATCAAATGGTTAACACTATAGTGATTTTTGTAGTAATAATGATTAAATATGGTAAACCAAGATCTTAAGTATAGATATGGTTATAAATCCACCACTATGTGGTAGAGTCAATTGGAACCAATTTATGTTATATTCCTCAGGTAAGTGTATGGCATCACCACTCACATGATATTCTAGTGCACTAGCTCATTGATTTTTTAATTCCTCTATGCACATGACTAATACTTAGTTGAGAGAAACTAAGGATAAAATAACTCAAACATTCAGTTCCATAAATTTATACCCTCTATTTTAGTGGCCCCTATTAATTATATAAAGAATTTTTACTCTCTCCTTTAGGAGGAGTTTTAATCTCATGTATAGGAGATAATAGAAAACAAAAAGATTCCTAACTGTGTCCTGCACTCCTTATTTTATACATCCAAATCTCTCCCTCTGTAGACATCAAACTTTTCATACTTGTGAATTTGACTCAGATGCAGATCAATATGCTCTTTATCCATTATATTCTCATAAAATACAACTTATCTTATGACATGAAACATCTTCTCTTTATCATTGTATAGCTTGTATTCCTTGGAGGATTTAGAATATCCCAAGTGAAAGCATTTTCAACTTTTGTGGTCAAACTTATTTATTTTCTCCTTAATAATCAATGCAAAACAAGTGGATCTAAAAATATGAAGATGTCACACTAAATTAAGATGACCACAACACATCTCGTATAGAGTCTTTCATTCAATAGATACTGATGGTGATTTGTTTTGGAGGTATATTTTTATTTTAGATGATTCAATCCAAAAGAGTATATTTAACTCTTTATAATATAACATAACATGAACATAATTCATCATAGTTATATTTATCCTTTATACAACTCCATTTTATTTTGGAGTGTAAGGAAATTTGAGACGGTGTTTGATCCCATTTTACTCACGATAGAATTCAAACTTCTTTGAATTGTATTAACCACCATTATCTATCCTAAGTGTATATATGTGGGTTTGAGCTTCATTTTCAATCATGGTTTGACATTTTTGTAAACTATCAAAGTATTCTAAATTTTTATTAAAAAATTACATCCAATTAATCCTATTGTAGTGATCAATGAACAACATGAAGTACTTATGACCACCACTGGAGAGGATTAGAAGATAAAAAAATTTGGAGTGAACCAGTTGTAACTTTATGTCATCTTTCCATTGTGACTTCAATAATGGATCTCTTTTGTGTTTAGCTAAGATGTAAGATTCACATATTTTATTTGATTTTATGGGAAATGTAGGCATGTAAATGAAAAAATATATTTTCCAATAAATGAATGCTATTATAGTGAGTGTGACCAAGTATTTATTGCCACAACATGTTTAGAGACACTATATCTTCCATGAGATAAGCATAAATCTCTGAATTTGATCGCTCACCCTTGATTTTGAGTAGTTTCCCTTCCTCATATCCAGTGAAGGAAAATATATTGCTATATTTTCTCCTAATTATTACATCACCATTATCTATCATAATACAATGTCATTTTTTCCTTATGAGCACTAGGGACACAAATTTTAAATTCAATAGAGGAAGTTAGAGAACATTTTTTAGTTTGTAATCTAGATGCCCTAGACACTTGAGTTTTATTATACCTCTTCCTTATGGTTGCATACTTTATTTATTTTCAAGATATACCACACCAAAAAATTATTCACTAAACTCCAAATATAATTCTTTTCAAAAAATCATATTTAAAGTGGAACCAATATAAATAACCCAAACTTCAAACCATGAAGAACTGATCGAGACACTATTTATTTCATTATCTATACTAGAAAACACACATTCATTGGTGAATTGGGTAGAGTTTGACTTTTTCATTTTATTTGATTTTTACACTTTCTTCT
The DNA here is from genome assembly GCA_037957365.1 of Torreya grandis. NCBI lineage: Eukaryota > Viridiplantae > Streptophyta > Pinopsida > Cupressales > Taxaceae > Torreya > Torreya grandis. The sequence continues at coordinate 2,924,495 of JARHVA010001684.1, read as the reverse complement.
TATGGTATCCATCAATTTTACGCCATGGAGTTTTGATTTTTTGAGTCTAATGACTTATTTTTCTATCATACTATTCACAATAGAGGTTTTGTTTATCATTCTATTTTTTATCACCTTGATTTTCATTTTTTACACCTTTTCACTTATACTTATTCTTGTATTTATTATTTCCCTCATTTTTGGAAGACAAAGCCTTATTAGATGTTTTATAAAAAAATTATTTTGCATATCACAATTTCTCCTATTGTAGACATGGTTTTTCCTACAAAGGCCTTTTCTCTTTCTTCCATATTTTCAAATAATTGATCAAACATGAGAGTCTTCAACTGATTTCTTATTTGTAGAGACTCTAAGTAGGTTAAATAGTTAAGAATAAGGTATTTTATGAATACAATCATATAAATGTTGATTTTGACACCCATTAATTCTACATAATGCTTGATGCTACGTATATCTGAAGCCAATCGCATCACATCATCTTTCACTCAAGGTTGAACAAATTTAACTACAACTGAGTGAATTCCAATTTTGAGTGGGAATCATATAACTCCTTTATTTTTTAAAATTATTCCCATGAATTATTTCACCCTTGAGTATTAAGAAACACATCTCCATCAACTAATGACCTCATAAAGGCCAATGCATTATGGTTTTTATCCTTCCATCCCTGAATATTCTTTACATTCCATATTGTCTCAACTAGTTTTTTCTCCCTATCACAAATATAAAACCATATATCATTGAAGATGAGTGTTTTATCCACTTTCTAAGACCATTATAAATAGTTATCTTTACTAGTCAATGTTGTGCCAATGATAAATTTGATATAATGTATGGTTTTGAGTTTTTGTTAACCCTAAATTGGTTCTTTACCACTATAAATTGGTCCCATTTTATATATACCACCAAATTGATATACCAATATTGTCTATATACATAACCTTCTTATATACTCATTGGTACATGGATTAAGCTAGGTATTTATGTATAGTTTATAGTATGTGAAAGAGGCTTTAAGATACATGAGAGTAGAATGGTACATGGTACATAGGTGGCATGTGACAAGCATTTTCCTTTTCATGAACATCAAATTAATAATAAAACCTCATACATCAATATACTTGGTTATTTTTTATTTATTAATTTACAATATTTAATAGAATAAAATTGGTAAAAGAGTATATCTCCTTATTTTTCTTTGAAATTCAAGATTTGGTTGTTTTTTGTCAAGATTGCTTAGAGTAGTTTGCTCAAGGAAATTTTAATGAAAAAAATTCTCCAAGTTTAAATGCTTTCAAATTTTCAAATTTAAATTCTTTTCAAAATTTTAAAATGAGCACTTAAAATAAAATTAATACTTTTTTTTTTAAATTAAAAATATTAAAGTACATCTCACTCCTCCATTTGTCCAATATAGAAAAATTTCCAATGTTATAAATAAAAAATGTATAGATTCATTAATGGTAAACAAATTATCCAAAAAGTAGAATAACATCCATAAAAAGTGATATGAAACCAAAAAATAGGTTAAGATTAGACTTTAATGAATTAAAATTCCATATCCAATCCTTGAAGTGAATTTATTTAAGCTTGGATATTGTGCATTACCTCTTACCTTTTTAGAGATATACATTTCCAAGAAAAAATTCAATTTTCATGCAACAAATACTAAAATTTCCAACACAATAGCATGTGTATATTAGAACACTTATTAAGAAGGCCAAAAATTATTAAATACATAATTATTTTATGCCACACTTGTCTTTTATAGGTAACTAAGAATAAGAAAAAAAATCATCTAATTTTGAAAAGACGTAGTCAAAGATTAGTATGAAATTATTAGCGAATAAGGTTTTCACACAGCTTGCAGAGATAGACTCACCCTTAGAGCACACCAGGAATACCTATGTGTATTTCATTACATGGATTCAAAAAATAGTGGTCATTTTTATAAATATTTTTTAAATATCTTCTTACCATCTAAATGCCTTGTTTTAATACAAAGACACCCTTTGAGAATTTGAATGAAGGCTTGTGAAGTTGAAGATTGTAGAAAATTAAACCATATCATGAATTTCATGATTTTTTTGAAGAGGAACACCTCTCTTCATCATTGGAACATGATTAAATGTTAGATAATAATAAACAAACCTATTGATGAAATCTTGCAAGTCATATGTCTATATTGAAGGATAAGGAAGAAAAAAGAAGCAAATAAAATTTTACACTTTGATACCAACGATACGACAAAAATAATATAGACAATGAAAATGAAATTGTATTTATAGTTTAGTTGAAAATATGAGCAAAAATTAAATTATAAAGCCAAAAAATTTATTCACTTCACATTTTCAAGAAGACCTTTCACATTCATATGGGAATGGACAAACAACTTATTGAATAAGACAAAAACTATCTAAAGAGACAAAAGACACCTAATAATAGATACAAATTATATAAAATATTGTTAACATCATAATATGATGTAGGAGGATGTGTGTTATATCTAATTTTCACTTTTAGGTCCTTCTTAGAATGATCTTGAAAAGGATTGTTAAATCTTTTATATTTCTAGTGATCACTAGGTTGTGAACTTGATTCCTTAGGAGGATCATCAAATTTAATCTTTTGGTCATCAATTATGTCTTAGATATTATGCTTCAAGGTAAGACATATGTTCATAGAATGTATTGGTCCCTAATGATAATCACAATAATAATTTTCATCATATCCTTTCGGTAGTGGTATATTCATATCGACCTCTATAGGATGAGCAAGAGATATAAGATGACACTCTACTAGCTACAAGAGTAATAATGTGGGAGTCTCAAGTAATCATTTATATTATCTCCTTGGTGGATTATATAACATAATTCAATTAGGATATTATAAAACTACATTAATTTTGGGGTTTATTTCCTTTTTAAGATTAGGAGGTTTTACCTTATAACTTGGTTTGATTGTAATCTTTATATTAATTATATATGTAGTTGGCATGTTTGTTATAGATCTGATCTTATTTAATGAAATAAACTTCATTTAATGGTCTTGTACAAAATGTAATAAATCATAAAAATATTTTAACTTATTGAAAATAATAGAACCATGTAATGGATCAAGTAAACATTGCACGAATATTTATTGAAACTCTCTATCTTCTATAGGATTAGTCATTTTAACCAAAATTTTCTTGTATCTATGTTCACATCAGATGTAAACACCTTATTAACATACTAATCCATATGTTTTTCTATGATTTTATCTATATTTGGTTCTATATTTTCTATAGATAGATTCAATCTATATGTACCAAGTTTATATAGGTATAAATATATCATGTGGTAAGGTATCTAATGGATCAATATGAAGTTTACTTAAATGTTCATCTACCATATTGGTACTATAAATAGTATGACCATTGTCATAATAATTTGTAATTGTGCCCTTTTTTTGTTTGATATTGATCAAAAAATAGGTCTCACATGGTTTAGTTGTTGGTGGTTTAAATATTATTGGTTATTTTTTTAATGGTATTTTATCTATTTCTTTTTTATTTTTACCCTTATCTATAATGAATTATATTTTGGTAACTATTGTAACTTGGATTTTCACCCTTGAATATATTCAAATATATCCTCATTCAAGTGGCACAATGGAGTCACCTCTAGGCTAGTGGGTAGCCTAAGGAATGAGGTGAGTCTCTAGATAGGGTTAGCTCCCTTGATGTATCACTTAGGATTACAACTACTACTAACTTTGGGGGGTAAAATGGGAGAGAGATGAATAAATTAAAAATAAAATAAGGGAGGTTATACACTAAATATATTTATGAGATCTAACCATATGCATATTACACTTGAAATCAAAGGACAACTAAACACACACTCTCTAATTTATGTCTTCTTACATCAATATTACATTGTAAGGTCATAGACAAATGTGTAAGACTAGGAGGACTAGACAAGAGGCCTTGAATGGAACTGATGAATATAATAACTCACTTAAACTTTGACATTTATTGGAACACATCACATGCCTTGCAAGAAGAGGCTACAAATAGGTGAGAGAATGTGATAATTTACTAAGGAATCCATAGTCTTCACTAAGAAAATTAAACATTCAAGTCAAGCACACTATGAAAATTCATGGAATAGGTAAAAATTAGTAATTATATTGATAAAAAGGTATACAAAAGAGTAGGGATTTTTTTACTCAAGTGGAGCATAGAATACAATGGCCAAAATGGTTAGTTCTTATAGAACTTGAGAGAGACAGAAAAAGAGAGAAGTCAAAGGGTCAAAAGGAAACTTGATAGTATGATAAAAGGAGTTAATTGTGCATGTGAAAATTATATAGTATGAACCATGCAAGGTTTATAATTCCATGTGTCTATAAAAGTCATCAAAGTTATGCAAAGTGGCACAAAACTCCTCTTTTTGCATAGAAAAATTGTCATCATGATTTGGCTTGTTTTAACATACCATAACTAATGAGGAGAAGGTATAATTAGTTTAATGAAAGGGGAGGCTCTCATACATGAATCTCTATTAATTGGTTTCATTTGTGGTCCCTAGAGTCATCCCAAATTGAGCTATCATCATCTATTGTCCATAAAATTAAACTTTCATGGACCTTGCACACTTGGCCTCAAAATGGCATAATTTTTCCATAAAAATCCATTTTATGTAGTTAATGACATATAAATACTTTACATGGCTCTAAAATCATTATGGACATCTTAAAATGAGATCACTTGAAGTTTTCCATCTTCTTCACTGGTTTTCCTAATATGTTAGATTGGACTGGCTAAGTTCAATCACCTAGTTAGGTTACTTAGATGTTTTTTTATGGAATTAAATAAATATTATGATTTATTACAAGTTTCAATATTCTCTCCAAACTTTTTTGCATCTCTTAACTCCTCCTATATCCTACACAACACAAAAAAATGGCTAGAAAAACCCTATTTCTATCCCCATCCATACAAATAATCTTGGTGTGAAGTAGATAGAGGGAATCCTATACAACCTAAAATAATCATTATATAAAAATTATTCCATTAGAGTGCATCTCCAACTCCATTTTCCCAAACTGGTCACTAGGAAGGGTTTAGTAGGGTTTTAGACCTATTTTTGGTCTTAAGGTTGGTTCATAAAGTTTGGACATCAAAACTAGGAATAAATTCCATATAATTGGTGTTAAAGGAACCTAATAACATATACAAATAATCCCATGAAAATCCTTTGGTGATATATGAACACTTGAAGTCACTTATTCGAGCTCTTCCTTGCACATTACATAGGTCTGAGTGGGTTTTTTGATCCAAAATGGATTCCTTTGAATTTATTTATATAAGATGAAACACCTATGTATTTGCTCCATTAAAATATTTTAATAGGTTTAAAATCATGACAATTTTCAAAAGTATGGAAGAGTTCCACTTTGCTCATTAGGCCTCATCTTTGCCTAATAGGATTAGCTAGACCTTGAGGTTTAAAATGGTTTCTTGATGATTAATATGCTTTCCAAAATATCCCACACATATAAATTCATATTTAAAACATAATTTACTAATTTTTAAGGTCTTTCTCATTCCAAAATTTAAATTGACTTTCCATTTGGCCTTAGGCCTTCAGTTGGCCTACTTTGCATGAGTGCAGACCTTCTAGTTTATATTAATCCATTGAGTGTCACTCAATATTTTTTGGTTTACCATAATTTTATAGGTTTCATATATCTTATCATACCTTGAAAATAGGTTCCCATTATCTCCAATTTCATCTTTGTGCCTCATTCAATAAAACTGTCACTTTGTGTTCAAAGGGAAATACCCCTATCTGAGACAAAATAGGGGGGTACTTCCTCTATTATCTAAAACCAAATATATATTATATGAGCCTAAAAAAATCATAATAATTCTATGTAAAATTTTTTATCCCTTGATTTTATGATTTTATCACTCAAATACTTTGAAAACTAAGACAGACCTATGGAAAAGATAGGCTATAGATAAGGTTCCTTGGTGGATTGCATGATGAATGGTTAGGGTTATTAATTTGATGGATATCCACATATGAGAGTGTTTTTAGATCATTTTAATCATTAATAAGGTTATTTTTCTTTGAAAAAACACTCTAATCTCCTAATATTCTTCCTTCGTGCATGAATCCTTAAGACTATGTTTTGCATGACTGACTATGTTCTACATTTTCTTCCCTTAAGGATGCCTCATGTGTGTTTCCTTTATGTTACAAGATTGAAAAAAAAGTATTAAAACTTATATAGGTCTCCTTTAATTCATTTTTACACTTTAATTGGTTCTTCCTCATCATATTGAACCTTAAACCTGCTCACTTCCTAGACATATTGAGTGTCACTTCCTTGACTAAGTTTTGTGCTTTAGGGTGATACTTGTAGGTGTAATTTAGGATTAAAATGAGATAAAATATGATGTGAAAAGATATTAACCTAACTTTTTAATGTAATCATGTGTATAATTTGCACTATTATTCTCTTTTTTAAGTCTTGAGACACTCCCTTAGCATTAACACTCTAGGTCATGGTCTACTGACTGAGACATTGCTTTAGTGATCCCTATAGGTGTCATTAGGTTATTGATATTTAGGTTATATTTATTAAAGGATTATTTTAACCTATTTTTCCAAAAACATTGACCCTGTACTTGCATCTATTTTTAAGTTTTAAAAACACCATCAAATCCATTAAACTAGATTACTACCTTCTTATCCTACTATAGTTGTGTGCTTTCACAATGTACAGATTAAGAAAGTACATAGGAGGTAAAACAAAAATTTAACATTTTACCTTGATGATTTTAGTGCCATGAACATTCATTTAATATTCCATTAACCTTTGGCATGTCATGGGATATGTGTGGTTAACTTGTGGCTTACATGCCTCTTTTATATTCTTATTACATTTATATATGTTCTTAGTTAGGTCGGCCTATGGAATAATCATGTCCAAGTAGACTATATATAAGACGTAGTGATTATTATTTGGGGATCATGTTAAGTATTATTATATTTGTGCATTATTGTGGAGGTTTCCCACTTGAATTGGCTTTGCTATATCATCTAGTATTATGCTCTACTATCAATTATTGCTATGTGATCTCTCATATTTACTTATTATATGTGATATAAAATCATTATATATGAACATATATGTAATTTCATTACTATTGGTATCAGATATTTGATTTGGGAAAGATTTTTGTGGCATTTATTTTTTATATTGAGTGAGGTGTGACTTCTATGAGGGGGAGCAAAAAAACATAACTTGTAATCTAAGAAGAATTATTTTTTTGCCTTGCACATTTGCAGTTATTGGATTCATCTCAATGAAATGATCACAATAATATAGTCCATTGATACACTTTTTTATGCAAAATTAGTTTGCCCTAGTGCATAAAGGCAATCATTGGATTCATCTTGGTGAGGTGATAATAATGGTACCATCCCCTATTGTACTTTTTTAAGGCCCTCCTAGGGTTTATATATGTCAAGTCCTTCTACATGGGGATGAAAAGGGGGACAAGAAACTCGGAAAAATCCTTCCAATGACATGGAATTTAGAACTTTAGATCTATTGATTTCTCAACTTTAGGCTAACATAAAAGGCTTGGTGTGGCATGATGACTTTATTTTAGTTCAAAATAATGTTTTAGGGATGCATGGTGAGATTAATGGGGTTCATAATCAATTCAATAAAATCACTGCTTCATTGGTTACTCTTTCATCTTAGTCATAGTCAAACACCCCTCTACTTCAGCATTCAAGGCCTTCTCCTCTCAACACTAATAACTCCAATTCTAGTATGAAATTGATGTTGCCCAAAGTGGACATGCATAATTTTTATGGTAAGGATCCTCTCACTTGGATTACCCAACTTGAGAATTTATTTGATCTGCATCAAACACCTAGTCTCTATATCAGGAACCTAAGTAGTTCACTTGGTATCATTGGTTATGTGATCAAAAGAAAAAGAATGGTTTTCTTATTACATGGTCTATTTTCATTGATGATTTATTGGCTCATTATCAAAATAATGTATCTGATAATTACTTTAGCCAATTAGTCAAAGTATTGAAAATAGGAACTGTGAAGGATTATATTCATCATTTTTAGAATCTATCCTTATGGGTAGAAGATATCACTAATGGAAACATTATTGATCTATTTTTGGGTGTTGTCAAAGATAGCATCAAATTAGAGTTTTGAATTTTTAACCTAGTATTTGTATCAAAAGGTATCCCATGGGCATGCATGGCAGAGGAAAAAGAAATGGTCAAATGGAAAACCCTCACTACTTGTGATGATTGCACCTTTACAGCAACATCATATCCTCAATCCACTAGACTGACACCTCAAAAAATTGATGAGAAATGAGTCAAAAGGTTGTTTTATGGTTACAAGAGCAAATGAAGCAAAGATAATCATTATGCTAAAAAGAAGCTATTTTACATCAAAGGTGCTAATGAGGATGATGATGAGGAGGAGGCACTTGGTTAGGAGGAAGAAGGTCCTAAGGAGGAATCTGAAGACTCTTAGCCTACTATTTCCTATCATGCCCTTTTAGGTACTAGTAATTCCCAAACTCTTAAGGTGGTGGGTTTCCTAAAAAAATAGGTCACTATTTTGATTGATTCTAGGATCACACATAAATTCATCAACAATAAATTGGCTACTCATTTGAACTATTTCATTTATCCCACTCCAAAATTTTAGGTCATGATTGTAGATGGTGGTACTATCAACTACTCAGTAAACTACCATAGTATTAAGCTAGCCATGGGAGACTACTTGTTGGATTCTCCTATGTTTTCTATTCTTATGGGGGGAGATAACATTATTCTAGGATTACATTGGGTCACCACTTTTGGCACTATCGAGATGAATTTCTAGGAATTATTCCTGCATTTTAATTCTGAGGGAAGGACATTTGAGCTAAGGGGATTAAAGGTTAAATATCCATAACTTGTTAGCTCCCATCAAATGACAAAGATTATCCGAAGGGGTCTTGAAGGATTTGTAGTTCACTTGTTTTCCATGGAAGTTCATCCAACTCAACCATCTACACCTCCTTATCTACAATAAGTGATTGATTCCCATATGGTTATTTTTGGTAACATATCGAAAAGACTTCCACCTAACTACAAGCATGATCATGATATCAAACTTATTCTTGGTAGTACACCACCCAATATCAGGCCATATAGGTATCCTTATGCTCAAAAAATTTAAATTTAAAAAATGGTAGATGAAATTCTAGATGCAAGAATCATTCACCATAGCCAAAGCAAATACTCTTCACCAATTATCATGGTGTGAAATAAAGATGACACTTGGAGGATGTGCCTTGACTACAAGGAAATCAACAAGTACACTATTAAAGATAAGTTTCCTATTATTTGCATTGGTGATTTTTTGGATGAATTAAATGGTGATCTTTATTTTACCAAGTTAGATCTACATTTTGGGTATCACCAAATCTAGATCTATGAAGAAGATATACCCAAAACTACTTTCAAGACTCATGAGGGTCATTATGATTTTTTGGTTATGCCTTTTCGGCTAACAAATGCACCATTTACCCTTTAGAGTTTCATGAAAATTATTTTTAGGCAATTTTTGAGGAAATTTATTTTGGTAATTTTTGATGATATTCTCATTTATAGTAAAAATTAGGAAGACCATTTGCATAATGTGAAACAGGTACTCTTAATTTTGGAACAACATCAGTTGTATGCCAAAACTTCCAAATGTAATTTTGGAGCTTTTGAGGTTGAGTATTTGGGTCATTTGGTTTCACATACAAGAGTAATAATAGATCCTAAAAAAATCCAAGTGATTATGGATTGGCTGATTCCTAAGATACTCAAGCAACTAAGGGGATTTTTGGGGCTTGTTGGTTGCTATTGTAGGTTTGTCAAAATGATGGTAGCATTATATCCCCACTCACATATTTATTGAATAAAGACTCCTTTTAGTGGACTGATATAGCTACTAGGGCATTTTAATAATTAAAATTGGTGATGTGCACCACCCCAGTGTTGGCTACTTCTAATTTTTATAAGACTTTTGTGATTGAATTGATGCTTCTAGGTATGGCATGGGTGATATACTCATGCAAGAAGGAATACCACTTGAATTTGAAAGTCATCAACTGAAGGGTAAAAATCATCACAAGCCCATTTATGAGAAGGAAATTATGGCCATTTTGCATGTGGTGAAACAATGGAGGCCTTATTTTATGGGTCATCACTTTTAGGTAAAGATCGATCATGATAGTCTTAAATATTTTTTGGAACAAAGGTTATCATATGAAGAACAAAAAAAATGGGTAACTAAGATATTAGGCTTTGATTTTTAAATAGTTTACAATAAAGGCAAGGATAATGTAGTGGCAGATGCACTATCTAGGAAGGATGAATTAGTTAAGGCCTTGTTATATGCCATGACCATTTTGCAGGTAGATTGGCTAGAGGAAACATGATCAAAATGGGACAAGGATAGTTATACCAATGATTTGATTTAGAATATTCATCATGTTTTGGGTGGATTTTAAAAATTCACATGGAAGGATGATGTATTATGGTATAAATATAGATTATACCTATGTAAGAATTCTCTTCTTAAACAATTTTTTTTTCAAGAACATCATGCAACTCTAATTAGGGTTCATTCAAGATTTTTTTTGGAAGGAATCAAGGGGGATGTCCAAAAATTTGTGGTTGAATATTTGATCTATTAACAAAATAAAGGAGAAACCATCAAAACCCTAGGTCTTTTGTAGCCTTTATCCATCCTGAAAAACCATTGGGAAGATCTGTCTATGGATTTCATTATAGGATTATTGGGATTTGATCATCAAAATGTTATCATGATTGTGGTAGATCATCTCAGTAAGTATGCTCATTGTTTTTCTTTATCACAACCATTTGTTGTTAGTACAGTAGCCTTTGCTTTTTTCAATACAATTTAGAAATTACATGGTACCCATAAAATCATTATTAGTAATTGAGATCCCATCTTTATGAGTAATTTTTGGACTGAGTTATTTGCATGTTTAGTTACCTAGTTAGCTCATAGTTCATCATATCATTCTTAATCAGATGGACAAACTAAGGTAGTCAACAAATGTTTAGAAGGATATATTCATTGTTTATTTTTGATAAATAGGATAAATGGGTTTATTGGTTGCCACTTGCTAAATGGTGGTATAATACTTATGTTCATAGTTATTCCAAAATTCTCCTTTTTGGCACTATATGGATACCACTCACCATCCATCACTTAAACCTTGAAGGTACACCCTAAGGTTCATGTAGTTGAATAACATATTCGCCATCAATAGAAGGTCATTGCTAATTTGCATGAAAATTTAGCCATGGCCCATAATTGTATGAAATAATAGGTAGATCAAAATAGGAGTGAGAGTCACTTTGACATTGGTGATTGTGTTTTTTTTCGCTTATAACCATATAAGTAGATGTCCTTGAAGCAATATAAAGAGGATAATAAGTTAGCCCCTAAGTACTATGGGCCTTATTAGATCTTACATAAAATTAGTAGTGTGGCCTACAAGTTAGAGTTTACTTCCTCCACTCGCATACATCTAGTATTTCATGTATCATTCCTAATGAGAGTCATTAGACACAAAGTGGCTACCCAAACTAAGTTACCATAATTAGATGAGGAAGGAAGAGTTGTTCTTGATCCTGAGGTGATCCTTCAAATGTGCACTAAGAAATTATGGTCTAGAGAAATTAAAGAGTACCTAATCAAATAAAATAATTTGCCTTATGAAAGATGATACTTGGGAGGATGAATCTTTTGTGCATCAACATCAAACATTGCCTCAATATTGAGGACAATGTTATTTTGAAGGGGAGGGGCATGTTATGACCTTATCCTTTGGCATGTCTTGGGATATGTGTGGCTGACTTGTGGCTTACATACCTCTTTTATATTCTTGTTACATTTCTCTATGTTCTTAGTTAGGTCAGCCTATGGAATAACCATGACTAAGTAGATTATATATAAGAGGTAGTGGTTAGTATTTGGGTATCATGTTAAGTATTCTTCTATAAGTGAATTATTTTGTAGGTTTTCCCCTTGAAGTGGATTTGCTATATCATATAGTATTCTGCTCTATTATAAATTATTGTTGTCTGATCTCCCATATTTGCTTATTCTATGCGATATTAAATCATTTTGTGTGAACATCTAAGTAATTTCATTACATCATTGGTATACCATTCCACCAACTTCAACTATAAGGTTTTTTTTTTGTTTTTAGCTTTGGTATGTTAGAGTCACTTTGAAGGTTCAAACTATAGCTATCATTATCTACTCTTAGTGCATAAAAGTGTATATTAAAACCCTTAAACCAAAATTCTTCATTTACCATCTCCCCTTTAAATTTTTCAAGATTCATGTCCTATGTAGGGACTACCAGAATAAGTCATTGGAAATCATTTAAAGTCTTTGAAAACATATTTCATGTTATCTCTAAAACCCTCTTGGACCTCTATTTTTCACTTTTAGGGACAAAGAACCCTAAATCTACAGTCATCTTATGATCATGGTTTCTCATTCTGGTTTGTACACTTCATGACTTCAAGAATATGCATCATGATTTATTAAAACTATAAGACTCCAAATAAAGTTATAAAATGTCCAAATTATTTATCAAATACCTTAAATTCTCCACCAATACCAATTATAGGTGGTTATTTCATATCTGTAGGTAAAAATGAGGATTATCATTGAGCATTATTTTGACCTCTTATGGATTATATATCCATCTATAAACCCTGAATGCACTTTTCATCTTCTACATACCCTAAGAAAGATTCAAGAAACTCATAAAATGACATTTCAACATATCTTAATCTTTATTCAGCCACATGTGGGTGACTATTTGCAAATGTAGGCAGTAAGGTATGATAATGGATAATTCATATTATTTTGACCCTTCATGACTTATGTTATTATCTCAAAAAATAGAAACATGTTATTCTTCAATAAGACCATGCTTGGTTATAAATAACCTTCTCATTAATAAATATCAATAAGAGCACTTGTATATGATCACTAAGCTACTTCCATGCATGCCATGAGTAGAAAGTTCATGTATCCAAAGAATTTGTCAACATAGTGAGTGATATATTTCTATTTGATGCTCAGATAAAATGTAATGTTGTTTAAAATATCAAGACTAGTTTTACACTTTATTTCCAATGTTGAAACCCCTTGAAGGAACTTGGTTGATTGATATGACAGTCACATAGTAAACTAGATGTATACAAGATATGACTGCACCCTCATAGAGACCTTGCTTGGAGAAATGGATTAAAAATTAAAAGTGAGACAAGAGCACATGAAAAATATAACATGACATATTAAAACCCTCTAGATAAATTGAACAAGCATGAAGATACTTCTACTAGTAGAAATTTGTCGACAATATATAATAGGACTAGTTTATAACCTTTAAGTTATTTCCTCATAAAAACACCTCAACACTTGAAAAAAATAATGAGATACATAATATAACATATTCAACATCCTTTGGGATCCACCTTTGCATCTAGTTTGTATGTAATTTCTCAAACAAAAGCAAAACCTAGAGGGTGCATAGATTGATAGGTAAATTTACAAAGTCAACTTCAAATGAATGATTCATAAAAAAAATTGATCATTCTCAAAATTATTTATATTAAAATGAATATTAATAATTTTAATACTTCCTCCCAAATTTTTTTCTTGAAACTGCTTGTGTTGTTTGTACTAAGCAAAAACCTGAGTGTCATATCAATCTGCACAAAAAGGTGAAAAAGTAAAAAAATGGTTTTAGCCCAATTTTGACACTTATAAAACAAATAAAATGTATAAATTATTTTGAGGAATATGAATAAGTCTCCCAAGATACTTTCCCATCTGTCACACTTCCCTATTTGTCGTACAAGTGCCATTTTCTCCTTTTATTAGTTAGTTTCTACAATTTTAGTTAGACAACCTACAATATTCCAAGGTAATTAACATATGTAACATATTACATTAAGTTTTGGATTTTTTCCATGAAAATAAGACACCTATTCACTTTTATAACTATGTCACTTACATTTATGACCCTTGAAAAAAAATTTAATGACTCAAAATGATACATAAACCCATGAGATCATGACTTAGGCTAAAAATGACTAGATAACATTAAATGAAATATAATATAGCCTATGAAACTCATAATACACCCTATATAGACCTAAAAATTTAATTTTTTACCTATAGGTAACCCAATTTGACCTACAAGTCAAATTTGCTCAATAAATTGGTGACTCATAGGGGTAGTATGCCTATTATACTAATTAGACTAGTAGCCTCATCAGGCCATTAGGATTATGTAGTCAACTAATAATTGAGAAAAAAAATAAAATATTTTACCATTAACCATAAAACTTTGATCAATATAAGACACTAAGACTATCTCAATCACACAAAGCAAGAACACACACAAGAAAGAAACCAAACACACAAGACACACACATGTGGTCTAAGAACCTAGGAGAATTAGGAAAAAACCTATTATATACAACTTAAAATCATTCATACCTCCCTGTATAGGATCAAAGGGAAAGTTTCATGAGTCTTTTTTTTCATGAGATAGATGAGGTTGCCAAGTATATTGCTCTTTAGATTGAACACTGGATGGACCAGAACTATTCCTTGGCACTTCATTTGACTTGTTTTCAAGTAAATAATCCTAAAATAGGTATTTAATGTAGGAATATTCCTATTAAACTTGTTTATATACTTCATGTTACTACCTACTCCCTTTCTCATGATCAACCTTCATTTTATTTGTAGGCATGGTTTCAAAAGGAATGATTTCTAGTTATTTGAAACATTGAGGCCAATAGAGGTTTGTATTAACCTCTATAGGCTGATGTGTATTTTTTTATTGGTCAATTATGACATGTTTTAAAATGCAATTTTTCTCATCTATGACACCTTGGACAATGCCATATTTATTACCATCACTTGTAACTATCCCTAAAGGAGTTGTAGACCCCTTGAGAGATTCAAATTGTTTGCAAGTTTCCTTAAATATCTACCAAAAATAATCATGATAATAATGAAGGGTAAAAATAAGAGAGACTCCTCCAATTTATTATTTAGATTCCAAAATTACCTCTCCTAATATTTCTTCTTTAGCACAAGGAGTGTATACTTCATCATCAACCAAATAAGGAGATTCAACACAAGAACTCACCTCTTCTTCATCACTTAGGACCTCTTGAGAGTTTTCAAATTTAACCTTAGCTATAACAAATTGATCTTGTTTTTCAAGGGATGCAACATCTTCCAACTCCTTCTTAGTGATTCCAAGACTAGGCATCTTAAAATCTGATAACATAACTAAATAAGGCTGTCAAGGAGTTACATTCTCTTCAAGTAAGAGTTATAAATTTTATTCAACTAGATAGTCTTCTTTAGGTTCCTGAACCATAGGTAAATCAAGGCAAAAGGTGATGGGATGAGGAAAAAAGGTACTATTTTGTGGAGGTAGGACATAAGGCTCAAAATCAGATTGAGAATACAAAGTAAGAGGTTCTTTTGGGAGATCTTGAGGAAGGATAGGTAGAACTTGGGTTAAAACAACTTGAGTTTCTTCCTTATACTTGAAATTCACCTCATTCACATTTGATTCAACTTGGGAACTATCTTCAAGGAGGTTAAATGGGGTATGTTTAGACATAGGCTCTTATTTTGGGTTTAAACATTCCATCACACCTTGACTTATCAATCTCATCTTTTCCTCTAACTCTTCAATTCATTTGGCTAGGTTATCTTGGAAAATATTTTGTTGAAGGTCATAGGAATAATCATGAGCAAATTAAGTGCATGAAGGATACCATGGAATGTAATAACCTTCTTGAGGAAGGGTGGGATGGACTTGTAAAGTAACAACTTTATTCTCCATTTCACACTATTGGACAATGCTCGTATCTTCCTTCTTTCCTTATGAATATACTATATTACTCCAACTTAGGATGTTAGGATTAGAAAAATTTTCTTGAGGGATGGTAGGAGGATTTTGTATAGGATCAAGAGTCTTCTCAACTTCACATTCTTTGTCAAGAATTTTCCCCTCTTTCTTTCCCCATGACTCCACAATCTTGTTCCAACTTAGGACATTGGGATTATGAGTCTCATTTTGAGTTGGTGGGGATTCAATGTGAGAGGGAAATGATGATTTTAAATCCACTTCCTTTTCTACCAACATGGAATGTTGCCTATGCATATTTTCTAACTCAATTTGGCTATCAATATTAGCTTCAAACACAATATTTCTTCTTTCAACTCTCTCCTCTAACTAATTTGGAAAAGGATGACTTTGATGGGATTGATTTGGATCACGAGTAGGGGTCATGTATGGCTTGTATGAAACATGGGGAAGTGGATATTAAGGCTGATAGGTATGGTGAGATTTCCTTTCATGAAATTATAGACTATCCTTTTAGGAAGATACTGAACCACTCACACTAAGCATCTCACTTGTGAGCCTTTGCCAATTGGCTCTCTCAATAGGTACCCACTCTCTTTTGATCAAATATAATGGTTATCTCACATTATAAATAATTTTATTAGGAACCTCTATACCTTATGCCTTTGATTATCAAGATCCAACATATATCTCTCATAGCCCAAGAGTGTCTTCTTGAAGGTGGAAATGGGTTGGTTTGAGGAGTGGCTATGTTCACTAGGAGGAGCAAAACATTGAGAAGGTTAGCTATAAGACTGATATACCTCACAAATGGGCTGACAAGTATAATAATAGAGTAGATGAAAGTCATATTTAGGTTGATAAAGACCATGACATGATTAACCATGGACTTATTCATATTGATAGGGAATGGTACATGCTTGAAATGTCTCACCAACTTGTAGAGAACAAAAATAAACACCAAAGTCATCCATGAAACCTCATTTAAAGAAGGAAAAAAAAACATGTTACCATAAATATTCAAAGGATAAGTTGGGCTTCTGGACTAGCTGATAAAACTTCAGAGTCACCATTAATGCTTTGATAGATGCCTCTAAAGGTCAATTATTTAGAGACAACACCAAAAATATCTCAATATCTTGGAACATGCCAAAAACTATTGTCACTTGGATTTACACCCTTGAGGAGATTAGAATATTTCCTCATCTAAGTGTGATAATGGAATTGCCTCTAGGATTGTGGGCAACCTATGGAATGAGGTGAGTCTCTAGATAGCGATAGCTCCCTTGATGTATCACTTAAGATTGAAACTAATACTACATTTGGGGGTTAAAAATGGAGAGAGATAAATAAAATAAAACTAACCTAAGTTATTTTATGTAATAAATATATTTATGACATTCAACCATATGCATATTACACTTGAAATCAAAGGACAATGAAACATACACTCTCCAATCTATGTCTTCTTGCATCAATATTATATTTTGAGGTTATGGATAAATTTGAAAGGATAGGAAGACTATAAAAGAGGAATTTAATGGAAATAATGAATAAAATAACTCACTTAAACTTTGAAATTTCTTAGAACACATCGCGTGCCCTGTAAGAAGAGGCTACAAATGGGTGAGAGAATGTGACAACTTACTAGGGAATCCATAGTCTTCACTAAGAAAATTCAACATTCAAGTCAAGAAAACTATGAATATTCATGGAATAGGTAAAACTTAATTGTTTTATTTATCAAAAGTTATAAAAATTAGTAGGGATTCACCACATTCAAGTGGAGCATAAAATACAATGGCTAAAATGGCTAGTTTTTATAAAACTTAAGAGAGAAGTCCAAGGCTCACAAGGACACTTTTAAAGCTTATCCAAAGATTTAATTTTGAATATTAATATTATATGTGATGAAAAATTCAAGCTATATAAGTACAAGTTTCCATAAAAGTCATCAAAGCTATGCAAAGTGTTACAGAACTCCTCTTTTTGCATAGAAACATTGCCTTCATGATTTGGCCTGTTTGAACATCCCATGAGTAATGAGGAGTATGTATAATTATTGGAATGGAATTATATAATCTCATAAATTCCTATACATGAATTTTTTTCATACCTGGTCCTTTTGATTCATCCCAAATTTAGCTATCATCATCCACTATCCATAAAACTACCCTTCCATACACCTTGCACACTTGGCCTTAAAATGGGCATTAGTTATCCATTAAAATCCATGGGATGAATTTAATGACACATTTAAATAACATTAATGGATATATAATCATTATGTACATCTTAAAATGATCTCAATTAAAGTTTTACATCTTCTTCACTAGCTTGCCCAAAATACCAGATTTGAGTAGTTGGGTTGAATCACCTAGTTATGGTATATACAAGTTGTTTCAAGGCATTAAATTAATATTAATAATTAATAAAAGTCTCAATATTTTCTCAAAACTTTTTTTCATCTCTTAACTCCTCCTATAGCCTACACAACACACAAAATAGTGAGAAAAACCTTGTTTCTACCCCCATCCATACAATTTCATACAACTCATCTAGGTGTGAAGTACCCTAAGGGAGTCCTATAAAACCTATAACCATAATTTATTATAAAATAGTCCATTATAGTGCATTTCCAAATCCATTTTCCCAAAATAGTCACTAGGAAGGGTTTAATAGGGTTTTAGATCTATTTTTGGTCTTAAGGTTGGTTCATAGAGTTTGGAGATCCAACCTACCAAAAAATTACATAAAAGTGGTGTTAAATGACCCTAATAACATCTACAAATTACTTGGATTCCCATGAAAAACCTAAAGTGATATATGAACACTTGAAGTCACCTATTAAAGCTCTTCCTTTCACTTTGTATAGGTCTGAGTGGGTTTTTTGAGCCAAAATGGATTCCTTTGGATTTCCTTGTAATTTAAAATATGAAACACCTCTATATTATCTCCATTAAAATATTCCAATAGGTTTCAAATCACGTTCAATGCCAAAATTATGGAAGATGTCCTCTTTGCTCACTAGGCCTCATCTTTGCCTAGTAGGATTAGCTACACCTTGAGGTTAAAAATGGTTTATTGATGACTAAAATACTTCCCAAAATATCCCACACATATAAATTCACCTTTAAAACATTATTCAATAATTTTTAATTTCTTTCTCATGCCAAAACTGAAATTGACCTTCCATTTGGCCTCTAGGCCTTAAGTTTTCCTACTCTGCATGACTATAGACCTTGTAGTTTATATTACTCCATTGAGTTTAACACCCTATTTTTTGTTTTTACATGATTTTATATGTGTAATAAATATTATCCTACCTTCAAACTAGGTTACCATTATCTCCAAGTTCATCTTTGTGCCTCATTCAACAAAATTGCCACTTTATATTAAAAGGGAAGTACCCCCTGTCTGAGACAAAATAAGGGGTACTTAACCTATTATATAAAACCAAATATCTATTTTATGATACTTTAAAACTCATATTATTTATTTTTTAAAGTTTTTATCCATTTATTTTATGATTTTATCACTCAAATACTTCAAAAATTGTGATAGACGTGTGGAAAAGATATGTTCTATACAGGGTTTCTTGGTGGACTATATGATACATGATTAGGGTTGTTTATTTGAAGGATATACAAGTTTTAGAGTTTTTTTATATAATTTTATTCATTAATAAGGTTATTTTATCTTTTATAAACACTCCAACCTCTTAATATGCTTCTTTCATACATGAATCCTTAAGACTATGTTTTGCATGACTGACTGTGTTCTGCATTTTCTCCCCTTAAGGAGGCATCATGTCTGTTTCCTTTATGTTCCAAGATTGAAAAAAAATTCCACATAATTATCTAGGTATACTTTAATTAATTTTTCTACTTTACTTAGTTCTTCCTTATCATATTGAACCTTAAACTTGCTCACTACTTAGATAGATTGAGTGTCACTTCCTTGACTAAGATTTGTGCTTTATGGTACTACCTATAAGTGTAATTTAGGCTTCAAATGATCTCAAATATGATTTTAAAATATCTTAATAGAACCTTTATATTTTATTATGTGTATAATTTTCACTAGTATTCTCTTTTTCAAGTCTTCAGACACTCCCTTAGCATTAACCCTCTAGGTCATTATCTGTTGACTGAGACACTACTTTAGTGACACCTACAGGTGTCATTAGCTTATTGTGATTTGGGTTATAATTATTAAAGCATTAATTTTAACCTATTTTTGTCATAAAACATTAAAAATATACTTACATATATTTTTAAGTGCTAAAAACACCATATAATCCATCAAATTGGCTTACTGCCTTCATATCCTACTATAGGTGTGTGTTTTCATAGTGTACGGACTGGGAAAGTACATGCAAGGAAAAATAACAATTTATACTTTTACCTTTATGATTTTTCTACCATGAATGTTCAATGGTATACCATTCCACCAACAAGACAACTTCAACCATAAGGATTTTTTTGTGGTAGTTTTGAGATGTTAGAGTCACTTTGAAGGTTCAAATTGTAGCTATCACTATCTACTCTCAGTGCATAAAAGTGTATATTAGAGCCCTTCAAACATCATTCTTTATTTACCATCTCCCCTTTAAATTTTAAAATGTTTATATATTATGTAGGGAATACTAGGTTAAGTGATTAGAAAGCCTTGAAAATATTTGAAAACATGTTTCATTCTATCTCTAAAACCCTTTTGGACATCTATTTTTCACTTTTAGAGAAAAAAAACCCTAAATCTATAGTCATCACATGATAATGGTTTCTCATTCTAGTTTGTCCACTTCATAGCTTCAAGAATGTGAATCATGATCTCTTAAACCTCTAAGACTCTAAACAAAGTTATAACTCATCCAAATTCTTTATCAAATACCTTTAGTTCTCTTCCAACACCACTTGTAGGTGGTTATTTCATATTTTTAGGTGAAGATGAGGATTAGCAGTGAGCAGTGTTTTGACCTCTTATAAATTATATATCCATATCTAAAGCTCAAATACACTTTTCATCTTCTACAGACCCTGAGAAAGATTCAAGCAACTTCTAAATTGACATTTTAACATATCTTAGTCTCTATCTAGCCACCTATGGGTGACTATTTGCAAATGTAGTTACTAAGGTATGAGAAAGGAGAGTTTGTATTGCTTTGAACCTTCATGAGTTGTGTCATCATCTCAAAAACTCCAAAAATATTATCCTTCAATAAAAGCATGCCTAGTTTTAAAGACCCTTCTCATCAATAAATCTCCATAAGAGCACTTGTATATGCTCACTAAGATGCTTGTAGGTTGGCCATGAGTAGAAATTTCATGTATCCATGGAATTTGTCAACATAGTGAGTGATGTATTTTTGTTTGATGCTCAGATGAAACATAAAGTTTTTTCAAAGCTCAAGACTATTTTTACACTTTATTTGCAACATTGAAACCCCTTGAAGGCACCTAGTTGATTGATATGATAGTCATATAGTAAATTGGATGTATACAAGCTATGAATACACCCTCATAGAGACCTTGCTTATAGAAATGGATTAAAAATTAAAAGGGAGATAAGATCAGATGGAACATGTAAAATGACAAATTAAAACCATCTATATCCATTGAACAATCATGAATATACTACCACTAGTATAAATCTATCAACAACATAGTTAAGATCAATTTAAAACTTGAATTGATTTACACATCAAAACACCTTAGAAAATGAAAAAAAAATAATGTAATAAATAAGTGAACATAATAAAAATCCTCTAGGATCCACCTCAACATTTGGTTTGTATGAAATTTCTCAAACAAGAGAAAAATATAGAGGGTGTACAAATTGATAGGTAGATTTGTATAGTCAAATCAAAATTATAAAGCATAATTGATCATTATAAAAATTATTGATAAAAAAATTAATATCCTTTAGTTTAATACCTCCTACCAAAAGCATTGATCTTGAAACTACTTGTGTTATTCATACTGAGCAAAAAATTGAGTGTCACTTCAGTCTGCCAAGAAAAGTGAAAAAGTAGTAGAATGGTTTAGGATTAATTTTGACATTTAAAAAGAAATTAAATCATTAAAATTTGTTTTAGGAAGATTAATAGGCCTCCCAATATCCTTTTTCATGTGGTACACTTCCCTATGTGTTGTACAAGTGCCATTTTCTCCCTTTTTCAGTTGGTTTCTACAATTTTAGTTAGATGACATATTTGACATATTAACTCACTTATTGGATTTTTTCCATGAAAAAATGACACCTAATAACCTTTTTAACCATGCCACTTGCATTTATGACCCTGAAAAGCACACTTAATGACTCAAAATGATAGATAAACCCATGATACCATGACTTAGGCTAAAATGGACTAGATAACATTAAAATAACTATAATCTCTCCTATGACACTCATACTACACCCTATATAGACCTAAAAAGTCAAGTTTTTACCTATACGTGCCCCAATTTGACCTAAAACTCAAATTTGGTCAATAGTAACCATATTTATTGTTTTAACACTTGTGTTTTAGGAAAAGTACTCATAATTTGAGTGGTTTTATTGGTTTTTGTTTCAATTATATGATCACCACTATCTTTATAACTTTTTCCCTTTAATGTAAAACAATAATTTTTACAATGCCCACCCATTTTATTATATTCATAGTAGTATTTAGATTTGTGTATAGGATGTATAGGAGGTACTTTCATCACTTTGTTTTGAATAATTTATCTTGGGATTTCACTTGGTATTTTATTAACTTTTGGTAAAATATTTATATCACTTTTTTTAGATGTGTTTTGTTGTAACTTTGAATTTGGATAAGAAAGCTTTTTTGGCATAATATTTTTAGAGGAAGATGTGAACACGTGATTAACACTAGAATATGTGGAATTTTGCATGTATGTAATCTAATTTTGTAACTCTTTTGTTAATTTGATCATACTAGTAATTTGATATTTTATGGATTTACAATCACAAACCCTCAGTATTTGAGATAGATTATTTTTATTTGAAACTATAGGGTTGGCCACCTTACCCTTAGGAAAAAGTGATATCCTAGACGTAGTTAAAGGGATGAGAGATATCAACCTTATTAGGGTTAGGAGGAGTAATATACTCCTGTAGTAATATAAAATGTCATTTTAATGGAATGAGTGTCACTTGAGACCACCCTATCCTTAGCTTAGCCATAGACCTATCTTAGTTCCCCTTTTGATCCTTTTCCACATTTTATGCATATCTAGCCCATACCCAAATATACCAAGAGTTGAATTTAGCCATCACTTAGGCATCCCCAATCTTTTTGCACATGTGCCAACCACATAGACAATAACACAACCCCATTAGTATATAACACCATATATTATTGGAAAATGGGACAATGCTATCGATCAATAGCTTCCCTTTCCCCTAATGGATATATTTACACTTCCTTAAGTTTCTTATAGTCAACCTAAACTCATTTTTTTTCTCAGTAAGCATCATAATACTATATAAAGACTAATATCATTCATTTATCCCCTAGATGGAAATTCTCATGAACAAACTCAGAAATAGTTGTGAAAATTAAGGTTATTGAATGTTATTTATCACTATTTATACATACACTCATATATAACATCCCATAACTCAATTTTACTTAGGTTTCTAGTCTCAACTCACACTCAAAGAATTCAAATTGTCATTCATACTCAGATATACTAGCATCACTCTCACTTTAATTAGCACATAGATTGGGATAACTACATTGGGCTTCATCTCATTTAAAGGTATTGGTATTATAGGTATTTCTAAACACATGGGGTGTTGAGGTCACACCTAGTTTTCCCTACTAATGTCACTCTCCTTATAATTGTGTTGATAAAAAACCTAAAAAGTATGGAAGATTAGGGTTTCATATTAAAATTAGTAAAAGCATATAAGTGATGATCTAGGTCTCAGTCAAATAGATATAGGATTCCCAATATAGATTAAACATCCTCCTATAATTTAATCATTCTTCCTATATAAGGTCATTAACATTACATAGAAGGTCAATAACATAGTGCACTATTGGAAAAAAGGGTCATACTATTGTTTAAAGAGGGTTTTGACACCTATTTTCCAATAAAAATGTTATGCCCTACTCCTGAATCACTTCCCAACCCATCACAATCATATTTCAAGCTAATTACAATTTTTCTAATTCATTGCAATTTATAAAATATTAAAACAAATCAATTATTATGTAAATCATTAGGTATTAATACTATAGGATTTTATTCATTAATTTAATACTAAATTATTTATCAACCTAGAGTTACATTTCATGCTCCTAAAAAATATAAATCATTTGGTGAACATAACTTAATTCAAATAGTACCAAAACCCTAGCATAATATCATCTGAGGGTTTCTAACCTTCTATTTTATATGCTCAATAATTAATTTCAAAATCTCAAATTTGCTTCATTATTTTATTTCTACAATATTTCATGGATTTAATTTATTCAAAGGTTTAAAATATACAACTTTTCATTTTCCTTCTTTCCAACCTACAATGGCATAATTTTATAACCAATATGATGAGACTGATAAGTGATAATTAAAAATTTTAATTGATAAACATTTAGATATCCAAGTTAACCTTATTAATTTTGTTCAAGAAGAGCATCTGAAGTCCATTGTGGGTAAATCCACTAACCCCATAGATGCTAATATTGTTACACCTACTATGGGGGAAACTTAGATTTTATAAAAATCTACTATAACTATGTAACTCTCACTAGTGAAAACACATCTTATGGCTAGTACACATTCCTCCTCTCCAGAGATGCAATCCCTTATACATGAGATCCATTCTTTGTAGGATAAGGTGTTACATCTTATGTAGGGTGACACTATACCATCTCATGCCTTGGACTCTCATGCTATCCTACATACACCATTGGCACAAAATATAATGACAATTCATTTTACATCCATATTTATGGCACCCAATTTTATTATATATGATGGTATGGGTGACCTAGATAATTATCTACACTTTTTCATGCAAAATGTTTAGACTATGTGTCCAATGATTGGCTCCTAAATAAGTTATTACATCATAGTTTAAAGGACTATGGATTAAAATGGTTTTATGATCTACCTAATAAGTCCATTACAACATTTAATCTACTCACATATATTTTTTTGGCACATTTTTCCATCAACATTAGTTTTAAAGTTTCATATGCTCAAGTTGCTCAACTAAAGCAAAAATATAATGTGCCAATCATTGATTATGTCTTGTGATATAAAACCATATTAGCAAAGATGACTATCTCTATAGAAGATAAATAACTTAATTACATATTCAAGTAAATTTTATTATCAACATTACATGATTCTATATTATTCATAAAGTTTGCATCATTTATAAATATATTTCATATAGTGAAAGACTGACAAGTCAAACTTCTCACCATGGGAAATTTAAAGTATAAAACTAGATTGGATTCCACTCACAAGAGTTCAAATAATCCCCCATATAAGATGAGGCCTAATGAAAAAAAGAATGATCAAAATATAATAGTTAACATAACCTTAGATCCATCTCGTCATGTGGTTTTATAAGTACATCGAATGAGACCTTTTATGAATCTTCTTGAATTACCATCTAACATTCTCTAGTAACTTTTGGAAGGCAATGTCATACCTTTCCCTCCCATAAAAGAGGTTGATATGACTAGGCGTCTTCCAAATAATTAGGATTCCAATGCATTTTTGGATTATCACATGGCCCCTAGCCATACTATGAATAAATTCATCAATTTATGACATAAGATTCAATATTTGATAGATGTTAATATCATCAATGTAAGCACCCCTACAAGAATACCCAAAGCACAACCAACTGAATCAAAATCAATGAAAATATTTTGTGATCCATTTCTATAACATATGGATAATGAGATAGTAGACACTTTATGTGTTCATTATACTTATCAGGCACATCCAACACTAAAATCTTATCATACTCATATAATGAACACACACCCTCTACATGATATCAATGGGGTGTATCATACTACATTGCCAGTTAGGCCTCTTATCACTTTCTTAGAATAGGGGATCATTGATGATGACTCATATTTAAATGCACTCTTTATAGGAGAATACATTGATCATCATCCTATTCAAAGTGTCATGGTTAAAAATAGGTTAAGAATAAATATTTGTATTATTAGACTTCTATATCACTTGGGTTATTAAGATTTGGATATTTCTATGATAGATATAATCATTTATGGCTTTAGTGGTCATATCCAGAGATCTATTAGGGAGATCATACCTCCATTATAGTATGATTCTACACATGTGGCCATTATATTCATAATTTTACTTAGTTCCAAAGCATTCAATATGTTATTGGTTAAGCCTTGTATATAACTTTGAGCCATTCCCTCCACCGTACAAAAATGTCTTAAGTATATTAATGCTAATCGGGTTGTTATAATTAAGGGACTTTCATATGAGTATCATTTGCCTACTCCACAAATACTTACACATAAATCACCATTAATAACTCCACACACAAATTCTATTAGCACACCTCAAATATCAATTGATCCACCATTATAGGTGAGGTCTACTCTTACAACATTACCATGTATATGAACTCTCCCATAAAGGCCTTTATTAAAGAGACCCATATGTTATATAAATGCTATGGATTATAGAGATCCTCTCTCTACCCTATTCCCATCCTAATTATTGTTACTTAGTCCCTAAATCACTCTGCATAGAACATCCATGCTAGTTACAACTTATTCTACCAGATGGTTCCCCAAGGGCCCCATAGTTCATAATCTAGTTTAGTCGGATCCATAAATTCATAACCATAGTCAGTTTTAGCTTCAAATAATTTACTATATCTAGTTACCCAATCTTGAATACCTCTTTTCAAATCACTTGCAATCACTCTTACTTTACTTGATACGAGTCACCTTGATAATGTGTTTCTTTCAAAAATCATCGATAATATGCTCCCTTATTACTTCTACATAGTTTCATTATTTGAATTTACTTATACATAGTTTAATTTCCTTGACACTTGTACATATATTATACTTATAAAACACAAGAAAAACATAATATTCTAAAAAATACAAAAACATTCAAATATTGCTCAAAAAATACAAATTTTAGATTATATGCATTTCCATGTTTACATTCCCTCAATTTGTCAAGTAATACATATGTTATTTATGTTAATGTACTAAATTTTATCATATATACATGCCTTACTTGTTACCTTCAGGTGTTTTCACATTACTATAGGACTCTGGTCCTCTACATAAATCCATAATTGATATTATCTTCCCATTAGGGGCATCTACACATATACACCAATTCTGCATTGATTTATTAGACAATTGGGAACATCATACACACAACATATGATTTTCTAAGTTATATTCTTTTATACTCCATTTCATATATTTAACATTGATTATATCTTGATATTTATCATCCTATAATAAACTTATTGTTTTCTAAAGACTAATACTATATACTGAAATTACATACATATTTTCTCTTATACATATTTGTACCATATTATTATGTGTACTTTTATTTCCAGATTTACTAGTCTTGATTTGATTGTGTCTCTTTACTTCTACAACTAATCGAGGGCATTTGAATATTCCATTAAATTTGCATTTCTTTTACTCTTTGGACATGTGCCAATGTCATTATATATGCTTCCTAATTATTTATGTAGACATTTGAACATGTCCTTCCATGTGGATCTAAGACAAACTTATGTTCTCTTTTGCATATATAGACATCTGAACATGTCTTTATGCACTATTTTTATTAGACTTAGTGATGTGATCATGTTTCTTGTATTGTGTCCCCTTGGCTTACTTTGTGTGCTTCATGTGTTTATGTGTATGCTTTCATGTATGCATCATGTCCATGACACTTATCTCTTTCTTGTTGCTTTCACATATAGTTCATGATGCCATTAGGGACCTAATGTATCTCCCCTTCCTTAGTAGGTTCTCTGATGGACATCATGCCCCATCTCCCCCAGGTATTTTACTCAGATTATATTAAGATTTATTTCACATATACATGTTTACATTGTTATATCTATATTGATAACCATGTCAATTCTAGATCTAACATGCATCATACATTGCTAGCTTATGCTCAAACCTTTTACATTCTAAGGTCATGTATATACATTATATTGGTTTATCATGCATATATCATATATTTTTAGTTTAACACACATGATGAAAAGTTTTTATTTTTAGTACACTTATTATAGAGGTTCAATAACTCCTCTCAAAATAGGTTGCATTCATAGGGGTTTTTCACTAAGATCGGGCATCATAATGAGCACCTAAAATACATTTTTTAGGACATAAAAATAGATTAAAGATCTCAAAATCGATAAACTATAGTGAAATATAGTCATACACAAACTAGACTTAGTTTTTATTAGAAAAAAAGTGTTGGATAATAGTCCAATACACTATAAGAAACATAATTCAATATAGTCCACCTATCATGCTATTATCTAGTACCATCAAAAATATAAAATTATAGAATTATCATTAAGGTACAATAGGTATAGTTTATATGTGCATAGTCTCAGTCATAGATTATCAAATATGCTTAGTAAATATTTATTTTTTACATATAATTACATAGGTTTGATCAAGTTAGAGGCATCACTCAGACATGATCACTCTGATTGTATTTTTAGATATACATATACATAGATTAATTTAACTCAGTGTAGAATCCATATGCATTGATATTAAAATTAGGGTATGTGCACAACATATTATTTTCATATGCTCAATTTTTAACCAATTCTCTCAAAGGAATGATAACTCCATGTTAATATCCATGTTTTATATTTCATATACCATATACACTAGGATTTCAGTATATTAATGCTTCATTCTATTTGTAGTCATTGGCATTCTTGAGTTCCCCAATGGTCCCTAATCAATTTTACTTTTAAAATCTCCCAAGTGGCCCAAATCCATATTTTATGGCTTCTTGACATCACATAATTTTAAATATCAACTTCTTCTACTACACATGGTACATAATGATGGAGTCATGACCTACATGAGTTATTAATCCACATACTTGAGAGGTTTTGACAATTCATCAGTACAATCTAAGTTATTCATATATTATGGTCCACTAAATAAGGGTAGGTAATGATGGAGTTAAGGCCAACTTGAGTTCTTGATCCACCTACATATGGGAATTAGGAAAGCCATTAAATCAATCTAGTCTATTCATCATTTGATCACCATATACATACACACACAAGATTTCACCAAATTTTTGCATTGGTTCATGTACCTAGTGAGGCATATTAATTTCTTTCCTCTCTCTCACATCTCTCTACTAAGTTTTGTCTTTGCTTTTGATATTTATTAAGGACTAATTCATATATGTTTCATTTATATGACACATAATCAATCATTGCTCACAAAAATATATCCACATTCATGAGATTTACCTCATTAGTAGGTATAGATATGTTTCTATTTCATATATCCTCATTATTCCACTTTGATACATTTATATAATAAAGGGAGGGCAATATAGTCATATAAAATGCCATTTAATGTATTGAGTGTCACTTGAGACTACCTTATCCTTAGCTTAGCCTTAGGCATTCCTTAGTGCCTCTTTTGATCCTTTTCTAGATTTTATGTATGTCTATCCCATGCCTAGATATACCAAGAGCTACATTAATCCATCACCTAAGCATCCTCAATGTTTGTTCACTCATGATATCCACCTGAACAATAGTGTAACCCCATTAGTCTCTAGTATAGTGTGCTATTGGAAAATGGGGAAATGCTATTTAACCTTACCTTCCCTTGACCCTAACAAATATTTTTCCACATCCTAAAGCATCTTAGGGTCATTTTAGACTCATTTCATGTCTTGGCAAGCATGAAATTACTATATAAAAACCACTCTGATTCATTTATCCCCTATATGGCAATTCTCATTAACAAGATCACAAATAATTGTTCAAATTAAAGTTATTAATCCCTATTTACCCCTTTTTTTTAAACATTCATATAAAATTAGCTAGATCTCATTTTTACTTAGGTTTCTAGTCTCAATTCACACTCAAAACATTCAAATTAGCATTCATACTTAGGCATATTAGCATTAGTCTCACTTTCACTAACACTTATATTGGGAGAACTACATCAAGCTTGATCCCCTTTGGAGGTATTGGTATGTAGACAAGGATCAGAACATGGGATGTTATGCTTACACCTAGCCTACCCTGATAATGTCACTCTCCTTCCATGTATGTTCATCAAAACCCTAACAAGCATGAAAGCTTAGGGTTTCATAGTGAAATCAATAAAAGTGTAGAACATGTGATAATATTAGACTCATCCACATAGATATAGGCTTCCCAAGATAGATCAAACATCCTTCTATAATTTCACCATTCCTATTGTACAAGGTCATTAATATTGAACATAAGGTTGATAATGCAGTGTACTATTAGAAAAAAGGTATGCACTATTATTTGAAAAGGGCTCTATCACCATTAATTCATTAATGATTCTTTACCCTTCTCTTGCATGACTTCTTATCCTACCACTTGTCTGTCTCAGTCATATTTTTTAGTTAAGTACATAATTTTTAATTAATTAATATTTATATAATATTCAAATAAATAAATTATTATAAAAATTAGTGCCTATTGATATTATAGTATTTTATTATTTGATTGATTACGTAGTTATTTATCAACCTAGGGGTACATTCCATAATCTAAAAAAAAATCAACTCCTTTGTATCCATTTTAAATGTTCTAAAATTTAATATCATGATAATAGGATATGAAAGACTTAAAAATGCTAAGGAGTAATCAATCATGATAATAAAAATTAGAAAAAGATGATTATTGCATTCATAAATTAGAAAAAATGAAACCATCAGCCAACTAGGGTTTTCACTTGAAGACAAAGAGGCTGGGTTCACCAAATGTTTAACCCTAAATTTGGATGTGGAGCTTAAATGGGTAGATAAGGCTAATAATACATAAATTATAATGCACAAATGTGATAATAATATCTACAATAGTCCAATTCAATGTTAAACTTAGATATAACATATGTTAATTTTATTAAATTGAGATAGGCTAAAGATAATAAGTACAACTATGTTAGATACAGACATTTTAAAGAAATGATGTACTAAGCTAGTTATGATATTAACATAGTTTTAGATATATAATAGTTAGGAAGTAGATTATAAGAGGATTATATAATAGTCACCAAATTATTGATAGAGTTCCTCTAGAGCCATAGACACTGGTATCAGCCTTGGATGTTAATGTCAATTCTATTATCTAAACCAAGTGTAGGTGTCATTTATAAAATATCTACTAAAAAAGGATGTGACCACTTAGATGATTTAAGGCTTATATTAACCTTTATTTTTGTGTATTTAGATCTGGGTCATGGACTATCATTCCTCATGAAAAGGTAAAACCCTAATTCTCCATATTCATCTTCATGGTGACCTTAGAAAAAATGTGCTAGTGGGCTCACAGTATCGATTTAACATCAAAGACCTCTCTCTTAATAGGTTTTATCTACATATCCACTACTCTAAATAAGGCCTCAGATTGATGTAATTATCTCCTAATAAGTTGGCTTGTGTGTGGATCATGTAATATGTGGAAAGAAAGTACAATAGTGACTTAGTTTGTAACTTGACAAATTAGGCTCTTAAGATCCTCCTTTAGTAATTCAGACCTATGTATGTGATATTACTATGATTGATATAAAAATATGATAAAATAGGAAATATTTTACTATATTGAGTGCCTAATTGAATAATTTGATAAGTTGTCTTGGTATATGTTAGGTGGGGAATGAATGAGAAGTGATTATGAAAATATACCACTCTTATTAGGAAATATCTCCCATAATAACACTTAGGTGGACCATTAGGATATGTTTCATTTATAAATTAAATGATTTGAGGGCATTGAACACCTATGTTAGGGTATGACACTATCATCAACATAAGGGTATATGACTAACACTTTTATCCTGGTAGTTAGAACACAAGTATAGACTCAAAACTTATAGGGGCATAAGATAAGCATATTTTAAATAAGATATAAGGTATGGACCATCAATATAAGACTTGTAAAACTAAAAGATAGACCAAGGGACATAGTATAAAGTAGATGTAAGACTTATGAAAGTGGAAAATATCACTAAGAGGAACAACCAAGGTCTTATTTTTCCAAGTGTATACAAGACTAAAGTGTTATATAATCCATTAAATATCATCTACACTTTATAAATAAAACTTTAACTTTTAATCTTGATGTTATGAAGTGTATGACTATAACCTTTTGACTATAAAAAAGTTGGAATAAGTGTAATATGGCATGAATAATATCCATGATTTAATGTATACATCTATTCTTGCCTTGAAAATAGAGAAAAATAGTGTGATTTATATCTTCAATTTTAATAGTGACATATTAATAATTAATGCAATATGTTTATTGGTCCTTCAAATATTTATTTATGTATATGAATTTTACATATGTTCTTTGTGGTGATGAGAATCCATGAAATGCATTGTAAAATGTTTATTTATATTGTTTTTTTCCCTTATTGTAGACTACAAACACTTGTTATACTATGTTTCTCTTGTTAACCAAGCCAATCTAAATTTTAAATGTGTTTAAACATAGTCTTCACAAGTAATTTGTTGATGTGATTTCATGTAATATGTTGACATGATTTCTTTGGAATAATATCTTGGCTTTTCCTCATTCCTTAGGCATATATATGCTTTAGTTATTTTTATTATATAATAAATGATTTGGTTCATTTTAAGCATGTAATTGTTGTAAGGTTTATTCTCATGCTGGGAAAAGGTTTAAAAATAGATAAATTGGTATATTTTACTTTTGGTATAACACTTTATAATTGGGTCAAAGAATTATAATATGTTATATTATGTGGATAAAAATCATTTAAAAATAAATCCTAAAAAATTATTAATTATTTTTTTAAATATCAAAAAGATCTATATACACTATTTTTTTTGTATACATAAATTAAAATATAATTTTTTTTTATTAATGTTAATGATAAAAACTCTAGACATTTTAAGATGAAATTATTTACATATATGACCTTTTAATACTAAAATTTTGATTACATTATTATACTTTTACCAAATTAAACAATGCATTTTCCCTTTCTCTTGGAAAGCCTATGAGTGGTCCTAGTATGATCATTATTTTATTTAAGGATTTAATGAAAAAAAGGTTCTATATTATGAATATTATTGAATGGGGTAACAATCTTAGTATGATCATTATTTTATTTAAGTATTTAATGAAAAAAGAGGTTTTATGTTATGAATATTATTGAATGGGGCAACACAAAGGTAAGAATACGTATCATATTTAATTGTTGTGAGTAACATTGGAAATTCAATATTATACCCTTTGGTTAAACCATTATATTATTTACTCACTGTGTTTTATTACATGCAAGGAATACTTTTATAATCATGAGTAGGAATTGACTATTTTGGCATTGATTAGAATTATCTTTTTATTTTTTTAAAAGAAATTTGAAAGAATGACTTGGGAGTCATGTACTTTACTATTCACATTGTGTAATAACATTAAATGCATTTTTTTTATTGAATCATTGTTATATAACATGGATGGTGTGGTAACATTCATATTTTAATTATGTATATTGC
The DNA here is from genome assembly GCA_037957365.1 of Torreya grandis. Classification (NCBI taxonomy): domain Eukaryota; kingdom Viridiplantae; phylum Streptophyta; class Pinopsida; order Cupressales; family Taxaceae; genus Torreya; species Torreya grandis. The sequence goes on along the minus strand of JARHVA010001684.1, from coordinate 2,890,671 downwards.
CAATTATTATATTTATAACTTTAAATAAATTATATTGTATTAATGTATTAAATAAGATTTTATAATTAATTAGTATTGTAAAATTGGGTTAATTTATTTTATCATTAACAACTTCAAATAAATAATTGCTTAATAAAAGAGTAAAAACATAATTTAAGGGAGAATTTATTTTTATTGATGGCATACCTTACTTTCTCTTATGAAAATGAGTATCATACCCTCATAGAAAAGAAAATTGATCAAGAAAATCTATCCAAGGTTATGCAATTAATCTCTTGACCTAGTGATTGAAATCTTATTAGGTGTTTTAAGGATGAGGTAATTATATACCTAATATTGACTATGTTATGAAACCCATTTAAAATGATGAAATCTTATTGGGTTTTTCAAGGATGAAGTAGGTATACACTTAATATTGACCATGTTATTAAATTTATTGGGTCATTCCAAAAAATCATACCATAATTTTTATACATTTTAATAAATGGTTAAATTTAGGGTTTAAAGAAGTTTCCATTTTGTCTTTTATATTTTGTACCCATTTCTCTACAATAAAGGTGCATGCTAAGCAACCTTAGACATGATATATACAATTTGAAATAAGTGTGGAAGTGTTGTGAAATTGAACTTGAAATCAATAAAACATAATTTTGATTGATGAATAACTGAGTGTGAACCTTAAATTATATGGTTGTACAATTTCTCTAGTTTACTTTTTAGAGGGATGAGACATACCATAATTGAATCACATTTAGAGATATTCAAAACCATAAGAAAATCTAACATACACATAAAATTAAAATATATATAATGAACTCAATAACTAGGATTAAAGGTGTAAGATGTTAATAAAAACATTATGAAGGAAGAAATTATAGATAAAATAGGGCTAGGAAAGTGTAAACAGAGAATAATGTAAGCTTTAAGTAAATGTGAAATGATGAAAAAGTTAGATTTTATCTTAGGAAAAGGGCACAAGACAAGAAGGGTTTATGAAGTCCTAGATAAAAAATAGATCCACTAGAAAGAAGGAAATATCAAATCCTAAATGGTGTATAAAAATACATGTTCACTAAAATGTAGTGTGAGAAAGTGGCTTTAAATTAACATGCAATACATCTACCAATAAAATATTTTAAGATAGACATAATTAAATTTTAATAGTAGAACAAATCTAATTTTTATAAAAAAATATTGTAAATGTAATAATAAATAATAAGAGGTAGTTTAGGATGAATATTTAATTTTTCATGAATGTGAAGATACTTGTATGAAACATAAAGTGCATAATAGGTCTAGAGACCAAGGAAAAAACTAAATAAAAACAAGAAAATAAAAATTGTAACCCAATGTACTATTATATAAATATCAGTACATTCTTTTAAAAAATATCAATGTTTAGTTCTAGAAACTTACATGCATGTAAACTTTGATTTTATGATCATGTTCATATGTACCAAGGCTCCAAAATATTCATGTTATTTTTATAAAATTAATCAAAATATCTAAAAAAATAATTTCCTTTTGATAAACCCCAATAAATAATCACATATTATAAAAAATGGAGGATGTATTCGAAGGTTTGTGTTATACCTCAATTATTATTAGGTCAGTTGGTGGGATTAAAAATTTGTAATCAACACTCAATGTATGTCAAACTACAATCAATGATGCAAAACCTAATCCTATATAACTTTTCATGCTGGAATGAAAGTATGACAAAAAAAAATAAATGATTTAAATTTCTACTTTAAATGCTTGAAATTACAATTATTGTACTTTTATAATTGATTTATAAAAATATAATTTATACATTACTGAAAACATTTATTGTACTATATCGAAAAATATACTTGTATATCTATTAGATTCTAATATTTAAAAATAATCTTTATTGGTGTGCAATTTGAAATACAATACATGATAAAATTTGACAAATCAAGAAAATAAGTTATATAAAATTCAAAATAAATTTAAAAAGAGCCCACATTAAAATTGTATAATATATAATCTTGATGCCATAGAAATTTATTTTTTATATATAAATATATAATTTCAAAACAAAAATTATTAAAAAAATAAAAAACAATTACTATATATAGACAAATAATTACTCTAAAATTATATATTTAATAAAAGTAATTCCTAACTCACTATTAAAATCAAATGTACGCATATTCTATGAAATATTATTAAACTTCTCAGGGGATCTCCAAAATCTATCATATATAATTCTATTGCTTCCATTCCATAAAAAAAAAATCCTATAAAATTATAATTCTAAAGTGTAAAATGACAGTGAAAGAATAACTATCATCCCTCTCATTTCTCTCTCCACTTTAAATAACATGTCATCGAGGGAAGAGATGGTGAGTTAATGGTAAAGGGGCCTCTCAGGGAATAACCTTTTGTGGGAACTATTTACCTTAAGGCACAAATGCATATATATTTATGTTATCTAAATATTAAAAGAAATAGAATACTAGATCAGATATTTAAATATTCAAAAAGATAACATTAAATAGATGATATGCTTGAATATAAATAAACATTTGAATCACTTCAGTGGTGGTTTGGAGGGAGTCATCTTTTGGGAAGTTTTTTTTTCAATTTATGGTAATGGAGTTTATTTGTATTGGGATGATTTGATTGGTAATTATGTTTAGTAAATTTTTAATTGAAATATCAAAATTTTACAGATTTATAAAATTATTTATATTTTTTAAGTGGTATTTAATTCTTCTACTAAATTTTATATTTAAAGTATTCAATATTTTAAAGATGAGTCACCTCCACCACTTTACAAAAATACTACTTATCTCAAACAATTTATAACATATTATATATATTTTTAATTTAATCTTCTTATAACTTTATCCTTTAAATATAATCTTCTTATAACTTTATATATATTTGATTCCTCTACAAAATTTCAGATCTAAAATAGTTTATTTAAATCCGACTACTTCCATTTTCTTTAGACTCAGTTATTAAATCTAAAATTTAAAAAATATAATAGCCTAAGTAAATAGACAGAGTGATGAAAAAGTTAATTTAATATCTCAAAAATCAACTATTTCTTTTGTGCAATAATGAACACTAGCATCTTTGAATGCTACCCAAAAATATTAAATTTCTATGGGAAAAATTTATAATTAATCATTAAATAAGAGTTGAAGCCAATTGGAATCTTTGCTTTCTTCAAATATATTAATGAAACTAGTTGCAATAGGAAGAGTTTTATTGTAAAATGGAAATCGATATATAATATTGGGGAAGATAAGTTTTATTAATTAGTAGGGACGTGCATATTAATGTAAACCTTAAAATATTATTAATTATTATAGAAATATATGCCATTAATTTTGTAACTATGTTAATGTTATATATAATATATAATTTTAATTTATTAATCAAATATTAATAAGTTTTATATAAAATTATTATTTTTAAATGTAAATAAATATGAGTGTATATTGTTATATAATTGGAATTTTTTTAAAAGTATATATTAATTTTGGAATCGAATTATTTTATGTTATATATTTACTTATTTCTTATCAGTCAAAATTACATTTTGTTGGCACAATATTCTACATTTGTGATTGTCCTTGTCATGTTTGGTCTTCTTTCCCTCTCTACTACTTCCTCTCTCTCTTCCCTCCTTTCCCTCATGTGTAAACATATAATGTACATGTTTTAGGGATAGACTCTTCTTATACTTTTTTTAGTTACTCTAGGGCTTTGGGTCTTATTTTGTTATTTCTTTAAATTGTTATGTGTCAATTTTCATACGAATAAGATTATAATTTGAATTTAAATGGTACACACATACATATATGCACACACACACACACACACACACACACACACACACACACACACACACACACACACACACACACACACACACACACATACATATACATGTGTGTGTGTGTGTGTGTGTGTGTGTGTGTGTGTGTGTGTGTGTGTGTGTGTGTGTGTGTGTGTGTGTGTGTGTGTGTGTGTGTGTGTGTGTGTGTGTGTGTGTGTGTGTGTGTGTGTGTGTGTGTGTGTGTGTGTGTGTGTGTGTGTGTGTGTGTGTGTGTGTGTGTGTGTGTGAGGCATGAACACAAGAAATGAAAGCATATATGAAAGACATTCTATAATCTAAGCAAAATCAAAGAGTATTTAACATTGTATTTCATACAAAATCAATCATTCATTACAAAACTAAAATTAAATATAGATATATACTATATTGCACTAGACTATTTGGTCGAATTACATTTTAATTATCATTTTGTCATCAATATTGTATACCATCTAGGAGAATGATAAGTAGTTAATGGAAAAAATATTTTATACACTAAGTATATGTTGTAAAATAATTATATATAATTACACACACATGTATACATTTATGCATGTATGTATGTATATAAATACATGCATACATAAGTGTATTTAGGACATCCATGACATGAATGAACACAAGAAATACAACTATATGGGGAAGACATTGTAGAATCTAAGGGAAAATGAATAGTATTTACTATTACATTATTTATGAAATCAATCATTCATTTCAACACTTAAATTAAAAGTAGATATGTAATACATCACGCCATACTATATGATTGGATTGCATTTTAGTTATAATTTTAACATCAATATTGTATACCATTTAGGGGCATGATAAGTAGTTAATTACTAAAAACTTTATGTATACACTAAGGATATGTTGTACAATAAACCCTTTTTGTTATCATTTACAAGTTCATCTACCCTATTATATTTTGAGTAACAAATCCAAATTTTCATAGATTATTTTAAAAAGTATAAATGGTGATCAAGGTATTCAAAGCTTTAAAATTGATGAATGAGTCGTAAAATTTCATCCTCAAATTTGATCCTACATGTCTATTTTAATCCAGGCATGTGAAATTCATAGTTATATTTTTTAACAATATGCAATGTATTGTTTTAGGGAGGTGCCCATGTTTTCTACAATTTTTTTAATTCTCTCTATTATTTCACAAAAACCATGCTTTTGTTATTATACTTTGATTATTGTTTTAGATTCTAATGAAATAAATAAATTTATTTAAACCATGTATTTTTTAATTATTACTCTAAAATTAGAATAAAAAGTAATTATATATATATGTTTTATTTTATTTTATTAGGTTTAGTTACAAAGTTTATTGATTGTATTTAGATCAATTTTTTCATGTTACATTTTGGTGAATTTAAGATATATTATACACCTTCTAGGGTTAGATATTTATATCTATTTTGGTATATTTTATTTTAAAGAATATATACTTTTTACATTCCATTATTTTTTTTATATAAAATACCCGATCTACTCTTTGTGTTATTGCAAAGTCTAGTTTTTTTTTTTTCATTTTTTTCAAACTTTAGGGTGTGTGCATGTTATGTGTCACATGTTCTATTTCCTCTTATGTCATCCAAATTGATTAAATATATGCCTCCATAGAAAGATAACAATGATAAATTGTGACCGTGTGGATTATAATGTAATTCCTTTGGTTGGTTTTATATTTTTTTAAAAATCAAATAAACTTTGGAAATGTAATTAATATTGTTACCATTATTTTTTTGTTGTTGTTTTCATGACTTTTACAAATTTTACTTTGATATTATTATTAATAGATCAAAAGTTGTTGATAAATATGAAATATATCATGATCACTGATCACCAACCCTCCTTACATGAATAAGAAAAGGTTGTAAATGTTACACATTTAAAAAAAAAACCATATTATGTCCAACCCTAATGGGATATATCAAAGGATTCATGTGTTGAAATATATTGTAAGGAAACCCTTAGGTCAAAAATCCCAATAAGGGATCAAGGTGCAATAAATATCCTATATATTAAAATTTTGATATATGATCATTATTAATGTAGATAGAAAACTTGAGTAATGAAAGAGATTTCATTTTATACCTAGTAGTGTAGTAATTTTAAAAATTTATATACAAATCATTCCTCTTCATGCTTCTATTCCTTCTACTATTTATAATATTAATATTTATTCTAAAAACACTATGAGTTCTTCAAAAATTTCTCAACATCCCACACTTTCCCATATTGATTTTCATTTTATTCAAATATCTCATCATGCTTCCTAAGTTCTTCTATAGTAATTGTTATAATCTATTACACTTGCAACTTTGTGAAAGTAGTTTTAGGCCTTCATAGTTTGAAGTAGCATGGAGACAATCCTAAGATGTGGGTAACCTAATAAATATATTGAATCTATAGAATTTAATGGATAGCTCCCCTTGATGTATCAGTTAGGATCTTTACTCTACACTACTAACTTCCAAGAAAACATATAAGAAGGTGCACTGAATGGAAAACCTATCTAACTAAGGTGATAAACCAAAATATGTCCCCCACTTGAATAATATGCACTACGAAGGATGAATAAGAACATGGACCTAATTTCAGTTCTTAAATGAGAGTCTCCATTCATTAAAATTTCACATAAATGTTTGGCTTGATGCATGATGTAAGGTAGCTAATCAATAGATCTGTCAAGGACACTAAGTAAAGATTACACTAGGAATATACAAAAGATGATTAAAGCACATTATACAACCTATAAGGATGAATTAACACCTATAAATAGGTAAAGAAGAGAAGACAAAATTTTTAAAAAAAAAACATGCACCATTAGTGTCATTCATCAACTAACCATGAAAATACACTAGTCATAAGCTTTGAGGAGGCATGAATTCAATCTTATTCATTGAAATGTGGCAAGTACAAATGTTTTTATGAGCATGGATTAGAAACAACTCAGGTTAATGATTTTTTTAAAATGCAAAACATAGGCTTACATATATATATATATATATATATATATATATATATATATATATATATATATATAGAGAGAGAGAGAGAGAGAGAGAGAGCAGGTAAAATCCTAAAAACTAGGAGATGAAATATTCACCAGGTCCTTTTCAAACTCTAACATAACACTTCCTTATTCTTATCTTTTATTTCTTCTCAAAAGTGGCATATGTTGAAGGAGACTTGTTTGGAAGCTTTAAGGAGTCTTTGGGCATTGATTTCTGATGTTTGACAAGATAAGATACCTACATCCTTGCTTGTACACACTAGATTCTTTGTTTCTTATCTTCCTTGATGAATAAGTCTCCTTCCTTGAAAATACCTCATCATGTCTTGATCAAGTCCTTAGTTGAAACCTTATCTTAGTACATTAATGAGGTATTTCCACCTGGAAAATGTTGTTATAAGACTTCTTCAAATGCTTTGACTCTATCCTCTTTAACTAGGTGTTGGAAGGAAGAAGGGTCTTGTTAGGAGTATTATAGACCTTTTCAACAGTCTTCAAACTAAAATTGAATTTTTATTTCCTTCCATGTGGTGTAGAATACATGTATTGGTCGTGGAAAATATTGTTATAAGCCTTATGTAATGATTTATTATTTTGATCCCTTAGAAAGCTCATTCTTCAACATGGTGTAGAAGGGAAAAGTTAATTTTATCTTTAAGAATACAATTTTACTCTATGAATGGCCCACCCTCTCAACAACATACTTGAATTAAGATTTTTGGGAATAATGGAGTTTTATTCCTATTTTAGTTAAGAGTTTAGATCAATAAATTAGTAAATAATATTGCAATAATTATAGTCTTGATTTGTATATTTTATTTATCTTTTGTACATTTTTGAAAATAATGTATACACCCTAAATTTGTCAATCAAGCACACATATCATGTATTTTCATAGTCATTTCATGGGACACTCTGACTGGAGAATATGAGCTTTGTTCACATTTAGTCGTGTCTATCATTTTAGTCATATTAGTCTTTTTTCAAGCTTGAGTCACCTTCTTACCTATTCCCAATCATCCTGAGCTTTTTAAAGGATCATACCACCTTAGCCAGGTCAAGTTTTTCATGCTTAGTCCATCCCATCTAGTCCCTAGTGTGTAGGATAAGAGCATTAGGATTGGACAATAGCACTAGAACCTAGGGTGTCCAATTTACAGTGCTCCTATCCAAAGTCAAATTGAGCCTTAACAATCTATTGCTTCTACTAGATGAGTCTTACCCCTTTTCTTTGCTTTGTCCCTAAGTATTCTAATGTTGGGCAAATGTAAATAAAGTTCCTAAATTCAAAATAATAAGTATCCTATATAAATGACTACATAAGGCATTTTATATCTAGCACTTGCTATTTTGGCACATTATACATAATAAAAATTAGTCAATAGTATAGCTTAGCATCCTACATCACACATCAAGGAAGGGCCTAGGTGAAATTCATTCTTGCATTTATTATGCACATTGATTATGGACATTCCCTAAGGGAGAACTACATTTGATCTAAGACCCTAGCTTGAGGGTTAATGTATGTAACAATCAAGACAACAAGTGTTCTAGATCATGTGATTATTCTTCCCCTAACCTACTTTGTCCCACTTTTCCTTTTGATGTATTCATTATTTACATGTCTGTAGATGGATACATGTTTTGGAGATTGAAACAAATCTAAAGTGATCTTTATTGACTTCTAGCCCTCAAAATTTGGTACATATCCTCACACAGACCTAGAAAACAAAACCCAAAAAGATTAGATCTTGAGGACAACAACACCAACAAAGGACTACAATGCTAGACACCAGGATGTCTTATTTTGACACTCTTGTCCAAATATAAAATGAAATCCATATTTAGATTCCTAATAGTGTCTTAGTCTTACACCTTAATTACCATCCCTTGTATCATTCATTTCAACTCAATTTTAGATAAGTTTATTATTCTTCCTCTTGTAAAATTACCTATTAAAAATCTATATTTTCCCCCATTAAACTAGATTTTTCCTATTACTCCAGACCCTTATTATTTATGATCTAAACACTAGATTACCAAAAATAATAAAACATTTTGGTGAACCCGACTTACTTCAAACAAACCTAAAACCCTAGCTACACTAAGGGTTTTTCCTTCATATTTTTTGCAAAAATTTAGTTTCCAAAATTTGAGTTTTGTATAAGTTTTTGTGCACCATTCCTGTTCAAAATTATTTTTAGAATTTAAAATTATTGCTTAATTTTCAAAAAATTTAAAACCCTAGCTCAAAACCCTAGATTTCAAAACTAGGTAGTCAAACCTCAAATTTGCCTCTCTTAAAAATTTTAGAAAAATATTTTAGAATTTTTGCACATCGATTACTTTGTCAAAAATAATTTCAAAGTTTCAATATTAGAAGTTTTCTTGAATAAAAATTTAATCCCACAATTCTTGGTTTTGTATAAATTTTTGTGCATTATTCCTATTCAAAATTATTTTTAGAATTTAAAATTATTGCATTAATTTTACATAATTCTAAAACCCTAGCTCAAAACCCTAGATTTCCAAACTAGGTCCTCAAACCTCAAGTTTTCCTCCCTTATGATTTTTACAAAAATAATTTTATTTTTTTGCAAATTATTTGGACTATCAAAATTAATTTAAAATTTTTGATGATAGTAGTTCTTTGTGTATTTATTTGCTTCATAGTACTTTTTAAAATTATCTTTGCTAAAAAAAATAAAATTGCCACAAAGGCAATTCCTCCCTCTCATCCCATAGATGAATTACTAAAATTTTCTTATAATTATGACAGTGATTAGAGAAAGTTACAAAATTGCACATTAGCTAAGAATGTAGAAAATGATTTTATTTGCTATGAAGATAATTACTATTATTATAATGAGGGATATGATGATAAATGATGATAGTGAAGAACAAATATATGCACCTTTTTCACTCAAACCCATCTCTTTTATTCCTTCTTCTAAAGAAAATAATTGTGATAAATAGGAAAGATACTTCTCACCTCATTCTCCTATGTACGATGCACCAAATGAACAAATTAGTCATGCACTTCCAAGTGAACCTCTTATTGGTGATAACTCAACTCCATGTGAATCTAATCTCTCTCTCTCTCCTTTTCTACTTCAATGTTCAAATTACAATAATATAAATGCAATAGAATCAAATTACCAATGCATATTTCAAATGATACATCTCATGTTCTTAACTCTACTTTGTCAAAAGAATGTTCAAATGAAAATTCTCCTTCTCTTACTTCTCATATTTCACATGAAAATATTGTACATCTTTCATCAATGGATAACATAGATGCACATGATATTCCAATTTCAAATGATAATTTATTTCATATTAGAAAAGAACTAAATTCTTCTCTTACACCTCTCCCTAGAAATGACGGATGTGATAATGAATATGAAAATGAGAGTGATTATGAACAATATTACATATATAATAACAATGATGATAATTATGCACATAGTGAAGAAGAATATACATCTCATGTTTCTAACCCTTCTCTCACGTCTGTCAAACATAATGCACTTCCAAATGTTGTTTCTACTTCTATGAATGATTCTATTTCAAATAATGCACATGTTAATGCTAATAACACTTATACTCAATTATAATGTGATTCACTAAAATGTAAAGATACCAATCAATCTCCCAAGTCACCCCTCACTATAGTAGAACCTAGTTCTCACTCTTCACCTAAAGAGAATGGTAGCCCACATCCCTCTACTAAGGTCCAAGTTACCATTAATCGCAAGGTTTAAGTGAACACACCCCTTATTTATGATCCAATTACTAAATGTAGCATTCCCATGGTTAAAATTAATAATAAAATTCTATGATTAAATGAACCACTTCAAGATACTAATGTACCCTCCCAAGAGATCATTTCTTTAATGCATGGAGTTTTTTAATTATAACACCAAGTACATCTCCATACCTTATAAAACAAAGCTTATAAATCTTGGATGGATACCAGTAATCTACATGGTAACCCTATTCTGAAGACATTCATAAAAGCTTCATTTCCTAAGCATTTTTAGATACCATCATTGCCACACTTTGATGGAACTAAAGATCTATTTGTACACCTCTAGGCATTTTGAAAGGATTTTCCATCTCATACAAGTCCTTCGATTCTACTCATGTTATTTTAGTAGACATTAGTGGGGGAAGCACATAATTGGGTCATTCATCTACACCCGATTGGTTCATTGCACACATATGATGACTTAGAGGAGGCATTTCTTAGATATTACATCGTAATCATAGGCCCTCATGTTACATATGATAAACTTGCGACACTACATCAGAATTCTTTAGAGACATTTAGTGAGTATATCTTAAGATTTAAGGCTCGCATGTTAAGGTTGATATACAAACCAATAGATTTAGATATTCAACATATCTTTATTAAGGGGCTTTTCCAACCTCTCATCGAGCATCTACTATATAAGATAGATTCTTCTTTCAAACATTTGCGTTATACAATTTTATATTTGGAAAAGAAATTAGGATTGATTAAGGTAGATTCAATTGATCATATCACTCTAGACTTCACAATAGCATCTTTAGCTACAATCCATAACACTCAGCATCCACCATGTCCTAAACAAGATAAGAGACTACAACCAAAAAAGTAGCTGGTCAAAAACAAAAGGCTAATTTCTATAGCACAACATACATTATGCACTATAGAGAACAATAGCAAGACACCACTATAGTTTGACTCAGAATGGGATATCCCATCTACTATATTATCAACACTACTAGATAGGATATTAATCACACTACCTTATACTCATTAAAAAGATACACATCTCTTACATAGACATCTACATTAGCCCTTTTATAACTATCATCATATATGTGGACATAAAGATCATGTTTTTTATTTACTCAGGGATTGCATTACTAGATGTGTTGATAATGGAACAATATCATTCACATAGGGGACAATGAGATCTCTTCCATCAAGAAACCCTGGAGCTCATTCCTCCATGATTAAGTCATCCTAGGACATTCTTGTATAGGAATCATCAATCACTCATCATGAAAGCAATGTAGTTTTTAGGAAATAATCTCTTAGGAGATCTCCTATTCCACCACCTCTGAAGGTTTGGAAACCAATACAGTAAGAATAACCTACATATAACATTATAGTCTGAGGAATACATAGTGAAATTCCATATACATATCCAATAGAGCCACATGCACCATAATAGGGTACTACTCATGAGAAATATTCACTACAGGTAGATTTTTTGGGTCCTATCTCACGTAGCAATCCACTATGGTTAAGATTAAATGACCCTACACCATAGAATACTGATCATGAGAAATATTCACTATGGCCCTATTTTTTGGGTCCTATTTCACATAGAAATCTACTATGGTTAAGATTAAATGAACCCTCATTACAGGTTTTATCTCAATATTGATATATTACACAGTTATACACATCATAGTAGAGTCCACTAGGTATACGATTATAGACAATTGTGACTTCTTCACAACATAGTTTCATTTGCATGATCAATAAATTTACATTTTTTAGAATCTCTATGTATAACTATATGTAGTACATAGCAAAAAATATCAAATATAAAGTACATTCCAACACAAAATGAGTAGTATGGGCACTTGTTTAGTTGGCTGATAGGGTTCATATAGTGATACAACACAAGATACCACACTGTATAGTCATACTAGTTTTAGTTCATAAAGATTCACTTAATAAGGCAACAATGGAGCCAAAGGTCTAGCTAACCTTTGTATTATTAAGCCACATTTGAGGAGGTGATATGCACATAGTGATATCTTACATCCCCCCATTCTAACAATTAACATTTCTAATTTTCAATAACTATCCATAGCAAAAAAAGTAGCTTATCAAAAATCTAGATCTTACCAAATCCTATTTTACCAACAATAAACAAATGAAACTTATCCAAACATATTACCAATCTCAAACGAACTCAACTTATCTAAAAAATTTACCAATCTCAAACCAAATCAACTTATCCAAATAATTTACCAATCTCAAACTAGCTCAATTTATCCCAATGATTTCCTAATTGCAAAACCAACAAAATTTTTGCCCACATATAATTACTTACATACAATCCAAAATCAAAAATCTAACATCACACTTGAACATATCAATAATAATCAAATCATATTCAAGTAACATTTTACCAAACACATGCGTAGCCTCAACATTAAATACCAAATCAACTACTTATACAACAACTATATGCAACAAATATAACAATATTTTTCAAATCCCATAACACAGTACTCATGAGCCAAAATCAAACCAACATCCATATATATATATATATATAACCAAATTTTCAAATACATATACATTATATCAAGAATAATCAATCATGAATAGGTGTTATATTCTCATTTTCACTCTCACTCTCTCCTCCAGTACTAGTTCCATAGTATATCCTAGTAGTCAATGTCCCTACACCTCCTCGAGCTCCCAAATGTCTTTTATGATGACTATGTCACTCCAACCATTGACCATGCTCCTTGTGTAAGTTTGCATACTGCCCCTGAAGATCAATTTACTCATCCATAATCCACATACTCACCGATCCATAATTAGGTGAAGGCATCCTATGCCTATCTAGGTCAACCCTCAGCACATGTCTCTCTCCCATTGCTCTAACATATACAATTATAGTTATATCATCCTTATCAAACAAATGAACATAAATACTAGCTATAAATTTTTCTCACTTTATCAAACCCTCATCCACCACATCATCAAGAACATGTCAGTTTATGCCCTTAGAGTGTTGACTCAATGATGGTGTCCCAAAACCCATCATCTCCACTTCCTCCTATAATATGTGCTTCATCATGATAACCTACCACTCTACCTAGACACAAAAGTACAAACACTATGTTAGACATACATTGCCAAGACAAGATTAAAAAATCACAAAATTGTACATAACTCAAATGTTAATTAATGCTTACCTCCCATCATCTGGATTGGTGGAGGATCCTCATACTTAGGAGCAACCCCTCCACCAATAGGATATAATGGAGCCCATTGATGCCTCATCCACCATATGGTATATGCCTCTATGAATCCAACATCATTTTCATTAATAATATTTATATTTGTATGTCATGCATCAAATGGTAATGGTGCTAACTCAACCTTGGTAGGTCTCCCATGAGCTCCTATCCTCACTGGTGCCTGTGCACTCCTCACCCACACCCATGCTACAAGGGTACATCTTGTGGTACCACAAACTATCTAATCACCTTCTCATACTAAAAGAACTCATACACTCTAATCCAATAGTCATGTATCCAGCAACTAACCTTTGTATATCACAACTACACTCCATCCTTAGGCTACTCAGGGAATCCTTTATAGGGCCTCCATATGATATCCTAATCCATAAATCTATATAAAATTCATCTCTAGTGATTTATCCTAGGAGATCATATATCCAACATAATCATCCACCACTCTTCAAATGGTTGTGGAGGTGTCCAACTCTCCCTTAGTAATCCTATCAGTCACACAATAGCTATGTGCTCATAAGCCCAACAATGTAGTAAAGTAGCCACACTCACACCACCATTGAATGCCTTCTGAGTAAACCTTTAAAAGTCCCTATATAAGTGGTCAAGCATATTCTTACCCCATGAAAACATAGTTCTATACACCTCTATATTGTGCATGATCCTATGTATCCTGTATGCAATCAACACCTCCCTCCCATCTATAACAAAAAATGAATCCAACAACATGACTAACCACTTATGTAAACACAAAACACTCAAATACGCAATAGCTAAAAATAATACATCACTATCACTACCTCTCCTATGTATGCCTAAAGGTACACTAGCAAAATATAATGATGCAAGATCATTAGCATCAGCACTTATGTCATCCTATAAAGTCACATGCCATCCACTAACTAGCAAATGCAAAATACGATACACATATTCCATAGTAATTATAATCTCTCTAGTAGGAAGCCAAAAAGTATAAGTGTCTATATTCCACCTCTAACATAAGGTAGTAATCAGATATATTTCCCACTGCATAGTGCCTAGGTCACACACATGACCCAACATTGCTCTATCCATCATAGCCCTCTCATTAGCTGACAAAGGTAACAATATTAGAGTCTCCATCACCTAGCCTCTATAGAACTCCCTCATCTATACCTCACCCTAAAAAACACCAAAAATAACATATATATTATTTAACCATGCCAAATCAATAGCCAAGAAAAATTATAACAACTAAACTAAGAATTAGTACAAAAAAATCTTGTTTCTAGGACAACAATGCTAAG
This sequence comes from Torreya grandis, assembly GCA_037957365.1. NCBI lineage: Eukaryota > Viridiplantae > Streptophyta > Pinopsida > Cupressales > Taxaceae > Torreya > Torreya grandis. The sequence continues at coordinate 2,875,448 of JARHVA010001684.1, read as the reverse complement.
TATAAGCTAGCAGTGTTGGATAATAGTGTTACAGCCTAGACATAGCACTAGAGGAGGGAAAGGAGAACTAGATCTAATAATTTTTTTCCAAAGACTCTTTAAATATCTTTAAAACATCTAAAAAAGGCTTTCAAATAGTAAAAATAATGCATTTCAGCTACTTACTAGGGTAACCTCCCCACCAACCTCAATCTAGGCTGCTAACTACTTAAATCAGGTCATGATAGGTGCTCATCTCCTCAGCATATCTCCTACTCTAGAGCTCAATATATAAAACTACTAAATGCATAATGAATCAGGAATCACTCCAACTTTCCTATATGAAACAACTTTTTCATCTAAATCAAAATACCATTTTGCCTATAACTTCAACTCTGTAGCTCTATTTTATAAACCATTTTATTCCATGAAACCATGGTGACAAGGCCTTTAATATCAAACAAGCCAAAATCTATTACTACATCATTTACATACTATGGCATACACATATCTATATCTCTCTTATAGTTAGATACACAAATTGGTCCCTACCAATCAAAAACTTGCTCCAATTTCAAATAACCTAGTCTAAACAATCAATTAACTTCTCAAGTCAATTCAAACTATAACAACTTTATTTATAGCATTATGCCACTAGTTATCACTTTTGGCTCAACCTACTCTATTACAAGTTTCCTCTCTCTTCCCAAAAGGGGGGCATCATTCCTACTATTCCTATTTCATACACTTACCCAACACACCTATCCACTCTCATAGATGGATACACCATGGTTCTTACACCTATAGTAGTTAGATTATCAGATTCACCTCAAATCTATAAAAATATATAATGATTCAAACTACATGGGTCATGTAGCATAGTTTTTACACCTCTAGCAATTAGAATTATTAGATTCAACTTAGATTGGTCAAGATATATAATGATTTAAATTACATCGGTCATTCAACATTACTTAGGACATTTAGGACATACCTTTAGTTTATAGATACACAAATTATCTCAACATATAGTGGTTCAAACCATATAGATTCATAATACCTTTGATATAAATTCAGAGCATATATCAGATTTGGGGGTATGTACATCACTACATGTGTCACACATACAACTTCATACAATATGACATAGTTATAGACCAAATAGCCGATCATAGGCATGGTGAAGAGAACATTATTTTGATCTTTAGGTTTACACATGGGGTATGACATGATAACTCATATTAGATGTCATTATAAAGATTACCACACTAAATATATGCATTACTCACATAACATATTTGGGGGCATGACACATATGTTCATGTTCTTCATCATCTAGGATTATACAAATTGGAATAGTAAGACATGTCATTTTATTCTTACACATTTACCAAAGTTTCATATTATACCTAGCAATACCTAGGTTGTCACCAAGTTGGACTATATGACCATCTGCAATGATTTGTCCATAGCATTACCCAGACCTAGGCTATATGATTTTGTGTGGAATAGAGGGTAGACATTGGTTTTAGACCTCTAAGCACTTCTCAGTTCCAATTTAGATTATTCAGAGTGATGGCATGATATATTTTCTCTTCACAACATATAGATTCTATACACATATTCTAGATTACATGAGTATATATGGGATAGAGGGTAGACATTAGTTTTTAGCCTCCTATCATTTCTCATTTCTATTCAAATTTAGTACAAGGGGAATCCATTTTAGGGATTTTTTCTTTCTCTAAGCACTATTAATATTTAGTACAAGGGGCATCCATTTTAGGTATTCCTTCTTTCTTTAGGAACTATTCAAATTTAGTATAAGGGGCATCCATTTCAGGGATTTGTTATTTCTCCAAGCACTATTCAATTCTCCATCCAATTCCCCAGCTAGGATGTTGGACCTTTTTTTAACAAACTTATATCCACATAGGTAAACTCAGGTACACATATTATTTTTTCCTTTTAATCTTGTACTTCATTTCATTACATCACTAGATTAAAAGGGGGAAAATGTTTACACCATAAATTGGTCAAGAAACCACACATATCATGTCTTTTCATAGTAATTTCATAAAAGACTCTGACTAGAGAATATGTGATTTGTTGATATTTAGTCATGTCTTTAATTTTAATAATCTTGGTCTTCTTTTAGGCTTAAGTTACCTTTTTACCTATTCCTAGTCATCCCAAGATTTTCAAACAATCATTACACCTCAGGGAAGTTAGGTTTCTCAAGCTTATTCCATCCCCCTGGTGCTTAGCCTATAGGATAGGAACATTGGGATTGGACTACAGCACTGAAACCTAGGGTGTCCAATTTTCAATGCTCCTATCCAAAGTCAAATTTAGCCTTATAAATTAGTTTCTTCTATTGGATGGGTCTTACACATTTTGTTTTATTCCCTTAAGTTTTCCAATGTCAACCAAATGCAAATAAAGATCTCAAATTCAAAACAATGAGTCTCTTATATAAAGGACTACACAAGGCATTTTATATCTAACACTTACTATTTTGGCACATTAGATATAATAAAAATTAGTCAATAGTATAACTCAACATCCTGCATCACACATAGACTTGCATGCTTGATCAAGGAAGGGCCTAAGGAAATTTCATTCTTGTATCTATCATGAATATTGATTATGCACATTCCCTAAGGGAAAACTACATTTGATCTGAGAACCTAGCTTGAGGGTTAATGTATGCAACAATTAGGACAATAGGGGTTCTATATCATGTGAACATTCTTCACCTAACCCAATTTTCTGCACTTTCTCTTTTGATGTATTCATTATTTGCATGTGTGTAGATGGATACATGTTTTGGAGATTGAAATGGACCTACAATGAGCTTTATTGACTTAAAACCTTCAAAATTTGGTACACAAGCTGACATAGACCTAGTGAACAAAACCCAGAAAGCTTTGATCTTGAAGATAATAATGCCAAGGAAGTATTACAATGTTGGACACCAAGGAGTCATATTTCAAGGTTTGTGTCCAAAATAAAAATGAAAACCAGATTCAAATTCTTAATAGTGTCTCAGTCCTATACCTTAATTACCATCCCTTGAATCATTCATTTTAGCTTAATTTAAGATAAGTTTATTATTCTTCCTCTTGTAAAATTACCTATTAAAAATTTATATTTTTCCCCATTAAACTATATTTTCCTATTGTTTTAGACCCTTATTATTTAGGATCTAAACACTAGATTACCAAAAATAGTAAAATAAATAGCAATAAATTGGGAGAATTATATCTTAGATTAAAATAAGTTGAAATGGTTGTTTCAGGGTCTGAAACTATATATGTAGGACTAGAATAGTGTCACAAATCATAATCTAGATTTCATTTTATAAAAGGACAAGACCATCAAAAATAAGACACCACAGGGTCTAGTGTTATTGTCCTCTTCCAGCACTATTGTTCAAACTACTCATAGAGACCTAATTTTTTAGGGTTATTTCCACTATGTAATCCTACCTATGAATTCTTGAGTCTTGAATGTCGATAGAACTCCTTATAGATATGATTCAATATTGAAACCCTGGACCTTCATTATTCTTGATAAAATTTGAGAAAAATTGGGTGGGATTAGTGTGTGTAAGATGCAATAAACATGTATCCACACCCCTTGTGTGGGTATGCTACCTACATACCAATACTCTGAAGAGGGATGAAGCCATATGTAGTTCTCCCACTTAATGTGCTTTATGCAATAGTATGATGTAGAAGTAATAATGTCAACTTGTGAGTTCTTGAGGTGGCTAGGGATTGGTGTGAGAGTTTGAATGTGTTTCTAGCTATGTTGGGTGACTGTATGTAGAGACTATGAAATATTACTTTAGTGGTTTTTTTGTATTATTTCTTGCTTTGTAATATTTTCCACCTTCCCTTGTAAATGACCTTTGGATGGACTTTTATAGGGAACTATTCATCATAGGTTAGATGTATTCACACTAGGATGACATGATGAAGGATATTAGTTGAATGAAAATGATTGCTTGGGCTCAAAATTAAATTAGATAGGAGCACCAAAAATGGAACACCCTAGGGTATGATGCTATAGTCTAGGTATGGTACTCCTATCCTACAAGCTCAAGACCTAGGGAATAAAATTGGCCTAGGAAATAAAACATAGCTGAGCTAGAATGACCATTTAGAAGGCTATAGATGATTGGGATTATGCAAAAAGGTACCTAGGAGGCTTATAAGAGCATGTAAAGAGGAGTTATGGCTAGGATGTCACAATTCACACTCAAACTACCAATTTTAAAATTTTATATGACTAAATTTTTTGCCCCTTTATTCTAGTGATGCAAAAAAGTGAAATAGTAGGATGAAGGAAAAATAGAAAGCATATTTAAACTTACCTATAATGGTAAATCCCATGAAGTTATGTGATGTAGAGTGTGCATAGAGAAATCACATTGTGAAGCATAAATCTTTAAGAGAAAACAAAGTGTAGATCAGTTCTTACTAGACATGATATGACTAAAATAAGAACATATAAAAGATGGGTAAAAGAAAGTCAAAGAGAAAGGAATGAATACACCTCACCAAGTATGTGAACTATTAAAAACCCTATTGTGATGCTGAGTGATGTTGATTGATGTTGGGTATGTTTTGTACCAAAAGTAATATCATGAATGAAACTAAGTGCTCAATTCTCCTAGAGTGGCTCAAGAATTCAAAGGCTGGCCCTTTGGCTCCATCATCACCCACTAAGTGAATCTATGTGATCATGAATGTGTTAATCAATGTTTGGACTATGTTTCCAATCCCTTTGCATAGGTGGCTTATGAATATAAAGGATAGCTAGTCCTTTGGATCAATCATTGTTTATTAAATGAAGTTATGAACTTATACCGTTATGACTATGTGTAGTATGAAATGGCTCCTAAAGCCCATGAATGCTCTGAAATCTAAAAATGTGGCATGTATAGCCAAATGCATACTAGAAACTAGTCCAATCTTAGCCATTTTAAAAGGTGGAGATTAGGCTTGTATGAAAGAGACTCTGAAACTAGGAACTAGGCATATCTAGAAGCCACTTAAGAATGATGCCAACCACATGTAGATGGGATAAGACATGTAGATACTAAGAATACTTGGGTAATATATTACACTTAGAAAGAAAATAAGTCAAATATTCCATGCACATTTCCCCCAATCACTGGTGTCTATAATATAGATTTTTATCCAAAAGTTATACCAAATAACCTATCTAAAACTAGAATCAAGAGCCATCATGCTATGCATGATGCCCCCTATATATGGATTATCTAAGGAAAACTATTCTAAAATTGATAAATATGAGCTAAACTATAGGTTACAAAACTATAGCTAAACTTAAATTTCTATCTATTTCTAAAAAATATGGGTTTTTTGTTGTTTGGATAGGAGTACCAAAAACATGACACCTTGTTGTTCGATGCTATAGTCTAATTCTGGCGCTCTTGTCTTTTTCTATTTCTAATGACTATTTTATGTTCATCACTATTTTCCTAGTCTTATCTACCTATTTTAGGTTTTAGTTTCTATTCTGAGTGTTTTGAAAACTAATTTTTGACTGGTAGGAGGCTCTAATTTCTATGACAAAACCCCTAATTATTTCCCCCTCTTTTGAGGATAGGAATGAAGACCCTACAGTAAATGCCCTCAAAATAAAGATCCATAAAAGTGTGTTATGTTATTAGATACATGATATAACAATGATAATAAAAAAGATGTCTCAAGATATAACATAGTTTATTTTGAAGATTGTTAGATCATGAGGGGTATGCATAGATAAATGCAACAATATCATAGCATGTGTAGTGTACTGAATTGGAAATGGAAATGTTAGTTATATATTGTTAATTATCAAGGATGGATGGAGTATGATTTCCATCATGACATCCAAGAAATAAATATAATTCATGACGTGGATCATGGCATTGCAAACAATTGAGAAGTAAACAAGTAACAAATACACAAGTTAAAAAATCAAGAAGCATACAAGAGTGGCCAAGGGGCCAAGCAAACAAGGGACATGGCCACATGTCACCAAATTTTGGAATAAGCATACAAGGCATGTTAAAATGATCACATATGCATACACATACAATTGAAAACAATCAAGGTTGGCATGGGGAACATAAGCACATAGCAGAGTATAAGCAAAGGACATTGGCAACTGTCTTAAAGCACACATAATAATAAAAGTAAAGGAGAATGGAAAATGTATTAAGGAACACATCTAGTTAGACAAATCAATAAATTAAGGCATTTAAGTAATGGAAATACAATCTCATCTAACTAATCAAAGAAAGAAGTGAAAGTATGCAAAACATGTACTACAAGAATAGGTAGATGGTAAGAAACACACAAGTGATATATAATAGTGAATAACGGTAGAGTAATATATGTAAGCTAGTAATTAATGTATATAAACATGATAAATATAGTGTGTGGTGTAGGAATGACATAACCTAGATGGTGTAGTCATGTAGAAGATTACCCCAGTGGGTAGATATATCAATGTATATCTCGAATGTAGAAGTAGGATGCCCCCTCAAGGGGTAGAGTGAATAAATCAAGAATTTGGGTGCCACTACACACAAAAGAGATAAAATAAGATCAAGTAAAGCATGATAATGTAGATAAATAGACAAAAAATAGCACAAAATAGCAAAATGTAAATCTATCATGATAGTAGAAATGTAAATCATGGTTAATGCATATAATTGAAATGTTTTTGTGTTTTGAATTATTTGAATGTTTTTATATTTTGGAATTTTGTATTATTTTTGGTAATTTTGAAATATTATATTGTGTAGTCATATAAAATATTCAAATTGGTAGTTTTAGTGTGGTTTGCGACATCCTAGCCATAGTTCATCTTTGCATGCTCTTATGACCCTCATAGGTACCTTTTTTGCTTATTCTTAGTCATTTGTAGCCTTTCAAATGATCATTTCAAATTAACCAGATTTTATTTCCTAGTCTAATTCTATCCCTCTAAGTCTTGATCCTATAGGATAGGATCACCATACATGGACTATAGCATCGGACCCTAGGGTGTCCTATTATTGATGCTCCTGTCTAATTGCTTTTTGAACCCAAATGACCATTTTCATCTGAGTCTTATCTTTCATCATGTTGGCCTACTGAAAATACATCTAACCCATGATCAATAGTTACCTATAAATTTCCATCCAAAGGTCATTTACAAGATGATGTGACAAATCTTACAAAGCAATCAAGAATACAAGCAAACTACTGAGGCAAAGTTTCCTATTTTTTGCATACAATCACCCAACACAACTGCAAACATATTCAAACCCTCACACCAGTCCCTAGCCACCTCAAGAACTTTAAATTTGTAATTTTTTCATCCTCACCAAACTATTTCACAAAGCACATCAAGTGGGAGAACTACATATGGCTTGATCCCTCTTTGAAGTATTGGTATGTAGGCAATGTGCTGACACAAAGGGTGTGGATACACATTTAGTGCATATTAGACACATTCACCCCTATATTTATGTAGTTTTATTAATCACAATGAAGGTATAGGGTTTCAATATTGAATCAACTATATAAGGAGTTCTGTTGACATACAAAACTCAAGATTTTATAGGTAGGACTACACAAGAACAATAGAAAGAACTCAAAAAAATTAGGTCTCTATGAGTAGTTTAGACAACATCAAAAGAGGATAATAGAGCTAAAGCTTAGGGTTTCCTATTTTTGTTGGTCCTATCCTTTCATAAAATGAAAGCCAAATCCAAGTTCTTGACATCTTCCCAGTCTTACATAGCTAGTTTTAGACCCTGCAACAGCCTTTTCAACATATTTTAAGCTAAATTATATTTTTCCCTATTTATTACTATTTTAAGAAAGGTAAAAAATGAAAATAAAATATACAAATTATTATTGTAATTATTTAAATATTATTTACTAATTTAGTAATCCAAAACATTAATTAAAATAATAATAAAACTCTAATATTTTAAAAATAGTTAAATCATTTGGTGAACCCGACTTACTTCGTTTGTGCATAAAAACCTTAGAAACCCTAAGAAAAATTTCTTGTTGATTTTTCCAATATTTTTTATAAATTTTCCTACATATTTAAATTATAAATTTACATTTATTTTTGAAATTTACCATAGTAAATTTAAAAAATTATTTCTTTTAAACCCTAGTTGCCTATACTAGGTCTAAGTATTTTTCTAATATTTTTTTCAATTTCGCCTACATATTTAAATCATAAATTCACATTTAATTTTAAAATTTACCTTATTAATTTTTAAAAATATTTTATTTCAAACCCTAGTGTCATATGCCAAGTCCCCTTGCTCTTGATGTATCACCTTATGTGTTTGTGAGCTTTATATCCTTTTTATGTATATTCTAGTTTACTATTTTTAAGACCTTACAGTTTATTTATTTATTTATTTCCTTCCATCACATTTTTCTTATAACTTATTGAAAAAAAATCAATCCATTTTAGAGTTTTTTTCCTACTTTAACAATGGTCTAATATATCAGTTTTGATGAAACTAATAAGAGGGAACTTCAAGACCTTTTCACTAAACATCCTAATTTGCAAGATGATATGCTTAAAATTTTACAAGAAGAAAAAAAACCATAAAATGGTCAATATTATCAAACCATAGATAAAATAGTTGTAAATGACACTATGGGGGCATTTATGTCTCAACAACCCTCTATAGCAGCCCAACCTTCCTATGAGGCACCACTAGTCACAACTACTACATCTTTGTCTCTTGATGTGGCCACTCTTGTGTAAGAGATAAAATATCTTAAATCAAAGGTGATACATATTGAGTAAGGTGCCTCTAGACCTACGCAGGCCTTGGATTATTTTTCTCTACTGAATACATCATTGGTACATAATATTGCTTCTACACCCTTGTCACCTAGTTTTGTTCAACCCAAGCTCACTCTATACAATGACAAGGGTGACCTAGAGACACACTTGAGATATTTTCATGTAACATGCTTGGACTATGTAACAAATGACTGGTTACTAACCAAGCTATTTCCATGGTGTCTAAAGGATTATGCTTTGCAATGGTTCTATAGTCTACTAAATTATTTGGTCAATGTATTCAATCCTTTAGCTGATATGTTCCAAACTCATTTCATAATTAACATAGGTGACAAGGTTTCTTATGCCCAAGTTGAAAAACAAAAATAAAGGTCAAATGAGCATCTTATAGATTAGGTTCTTAGATATAAGACTATCTTGGCTAAAATGACTAGCCCTATCACCAATCAAGGGGTACAATATCTCTTTAAACAAAGTCTTTTGAAAAAATTTCATGAGTAAATAATGTTCAAAATATTCTCTTCCTTCACTGAGTTATGTCATACACTAAAGGAATGGGAAATCAAATTAATTTCAATGGGAAAACTCAGATATATAAGCATATTAGATATAATAAACAAGAGTAGCAATAAAGTCCCATATAAAGTAAAGGTTAATGATATCAAAAGTACAAATCAACCAATAGTTAAATATTTTTAGAGGCCCCTCAGTGAGTGGTTTTATCCATGCCTCCTTGAAAAACTTTTACTAATCTACCAGTATCTCTAATCAGAGTCTTACAGTAGCTATTGGAATGCAACATCACATCTTTACCTCCTATTCAATAAGTTGATCCAACAAAGCCTCTTCCATGGGGATATGATCAAAATGCATTTTGAAATTTTCATAGGGCACTAGGCCACACAAAAAATAAATTAATTAGTTTGAAACACAATATACAGGACTTGATATATGGCAACCTTATTGACATTGGCACTATAGTTTAGCCTCCTTAGCTAAAGCAAAAATAAGACAAGGCTCTAAAAAATTTCTTGGATCCTTTCCCACAACATTATAAATATTAGATATGGGATACATCAAGTGTTCACCATGAATATCTTGCACACCTTCCACAATCTACATATCAGGCACCTTTAGTTGAGTCACATCCTTTGAGCAACATGATTGGTGTGTATAATTTTGGCTTTCCAGCTAGACCTTCCATCTCCTTTCTAGAGTAGAAGATAGTTGAGGATGATTTGGATTACCATGAACTCTTTATTCTAGCCTACATTATTCATCATCCCATTCATAATATTCTCATTGACAATGGATCCAATGTGAACATGTGCACTATGACATTAATGTAGTATTTAAGATATTCAAAGTAGGATATTACCTTGATGGACATAGTTATCAGTGGATTTAATGGGCACATATAGAGTTCATTGGGTGAGATTGTACTTCCTCTATAAGTTGATCAAACACATGTGATCATACCATTTACTATTGTTCCTAGTGTAGGATTTTTTGATATGTTACTTGGTTGACCATAGATTTAAAAACTTCATGTAGTACCTTCTACAGTTCATAAATGCATGCAATTCATTCATGATAATCAAGTTATTATAGTTGGTGGAGTTATATATGAGTTACCACTCACCACATCAGATCCATCTACTACTCTATAGTCACCATTTATATTTTTTCCACCAGTTATAGTTCTTCTTCTAGTTTAGATTCAGACATAGTCAAAGCCTTCCTTGCCAACAAAGAGAGTTCATACAATTCCACAAAGGCATTTTTAGAGCAATAATAGTTTTAGGACTATAGATAGTTTATAGATACATCCAAGTTAGTATCATTAAGGTCTCATGCCTCTACACATAGAGCACATGTTTAGAGAACTTCTTATACTACTAGATGGGTCTCAAAGAACCCTACAGTTACATCCACTTCTTAGAGTTATAGGGGGATCCCAAAGTTAGTCTCCACTACAGAATTTTTTTATCATTTATAACATACATAGCTTTTAGAGTCATAATATGAACCCTTCCATCATACTTCATGATCATGCAAGATACTCTCCTTGATATAGGCCACCATGATAGGGAGTCTCTCATTAGACTCATTGGTTAGTATTATTTATTCTCAGTCTTTCTTGTATATAGTTTCTTTTCAATTACTTGTACATAGTATCTTTATGATTGATTTTACATATATTATATCAAAATACAAAAACATTAAAATAACTAAAAATACCAAAAACATTTGAATTGTATGCATGATTCATCCTTTACATTTATACTACCATGTTAGACTTACATTTTATTGTTTTATGCTATTCTATGTCAATTTATCTACATTACCATGCTTCACTTGATCTTCTTTGAGTGTGTGCAGTAACACCTAGATCTTTGATTGCTTTACTCTACCCATTGAAGGGGAGTCCTACTTCTACATTTAAGACATATATTGATATATCTACCCATTAGGGGTATCTTCTACATGACTACACCATCTAGGCTATGTCATTTATACACCACACAACTCTAGTTATCATGTTGATGTATATTAATTACTAGCTTACATAGATTATTCTATTGACACTCACTAGTATATAACACTTGTGTATTTCTTAGCATATACCTAGTCTTGTACTGTATTTTTTGCATACTTTCACTTTTTGATTTGATTATATTCCTAGCATTTACATGCCTTCCTTTATTGATTTACATAGCTAGATGTGATTTCATTTCTCAGTTCCTATTTTATCTCTTATGTGTGCCTTAGGATATTTTCCAAAGTCCTTTGCTTTCACTTTTTTGTGTGCCTTAGGACATTTTCCAATTTCCTTTATTTGTAGTCTTTTATGTGCATGCATCCCTCATGCCAACCTTGATTGTTTTCAATTGTATGTGTATGTGGCATTTAAATATGCATTATATGTCTACTTTCCCAATTTGAGTGACATATGCCTATGTCCCTTATTTTATTGGCCCCTTGGCCACTCTTATATTTTTTTTCTTCTTGCCTTGTGTGCTTCTTACTTGTTTTTTTCTCACTATTTTTAATGCCATGATACACATCATGTATTATCTTTCTTTCTTAGATGCCATGATGGACATCATGCTCCATCCCTCAAAAACTAGTAACTAACTAGAATTTTTAGTTTCATTTCAATACATTAAACATTCTATTGAATTGTTACATCTATCTTGACATACCCCTATTGATCTAATAATATTCAGAACAAACTATGCTATATCTTGAGACTTCTTTTTTATTATCATTGTTATATCATGTATTTCACATCATAACACACTTAAAAGGATCTTTCTTCTAAGGGTAGTCATTGCAGGGTATTCATTCTTGCCCTAAGAAGAGGGGTCAACAAATATGAATTTTGTCACAAAGATTAGAGACTTTTACCAGTCAAAAATTATTTTTTAGAACATTCTGAACAATAATCAAAGTTCAAACTAGGCATAATAGATCAAAAAAAGTGAGGATTATACATAGTGATCAGAATCAACAAAAGATAAGAGCACCAAACCTTGACAATAGTGTTGGACACCAAGGTATCATGTTTTTGGCACTCCTATCCAAACAACAAGAAATCCATATTTTCTAGAAACAAAAAAAAGGTAAGTTCAGGTACAATTCTGTCACCTACAATTTAGTTTAGAATCAGTAGTTTCATTATGTTTTTTCAAAGAATCCAGATATAGGGGAATCATGCATGGTATGATGGCTCTCACTTCTAGTTTTAGATTGGGCAATTGGTAGAACTTCTAGATTAGAATCCATGTTACAAACACTAGTGATTAGGGGCAATGTGTGTGTCATATTTGGCTTCTTTTCATTCTATTTTTAGTACATTAACCAGGTATTCTTAGTAGCTTCATGAATTATTCCATTTGTACATGGTTGAAATTATTCTCAAGTGCCTCTCAGATAAGCCTAATTCCCAATTTGAAAGTCGCTTTCATACAAGCCTAATCTCTACCTTTCAGAATATCTAAGATTAGCGTAGTTTCTAGTACACATTCAGCTATCCATACCACATTGTCATATTTCAAAGCATTCATAGGCTTCAAGATCCATCTCATACAACACATATTCATACTAGTATCAGCTCATAACTTCACTTAGTAGGCACTGATGGATCCAAATGACTAGCTTGCCTTTATATTCTTGAGCCACCTACTCAGAGGGATTGGACACTCAGTCTAAAAATAAATTAACACATGCATGATCACATAACTTCACTTATTAGGTGATGATGGAGCCAAAGTTCCAACCTTTTCATTCTTAAGCTACTCTAAAAAAATAGAGCACTCAACTCCATTCCTAATATTAATTTTGGTACAACACATACCTAGTATCACTCAACATCACAATAGGTTTTGTATTAGTTCATTTACTTGATGAGCTGTAATCATTCCTTTATCTTCCTTTTCCTTTTACCCAAATTTTATACATTCTAATTTTAGATATATCATGTATAGTAAGAATTTATCTACACTTTGTTTACTTTTATAGATTTACACTTCACAATGTGCTTTCTCTATGAACACTATGTATCACATATCTTCATGTGCTTTACCCTTATAGGTAATTTCAGATATGCTTTTTAGTTTTCCTTTATCCTATTATTTCACTTTGTTACATCATTAAAATAATGGGGGTGGGGGGGGGGGAGTAGGCAAATATATTCATATAAAATGTCCAAATTGGTATTTTGAGTGTGGTTTGTGATATCTTAGCCATATATATTTTTTGCATGATCTTATGACCCTCTTAGGTACCTTTTTTTTAATTCTTAGTCATCCATAGCCTTCCAGATAATCATTCTAGCTTAGCCAATTTCTAATTTTTAGACTAATTCTATTCCCCCCAAGTCACGAGTTTGTAGGACATGATATCCATGCCTACACTATAGCACCAGACCATAGGGTGTCCCATTTTCAATGCTCCTATCCAATTGCATTTTGAATACAAATGACCATTTTCATCTAATTCCTATCCTTCATCATATCAACCTAGCATGAATACATGTAACCCATGATCAATAGTTACCTATAAAAGTCCATTCAAAGGTCATTTACAAGAGGAGGTGATAAATATTACAAAGTAAGCAAGAATACAAGCAAACTACTAACGAAAACTTTTCTATTCTATGCATACAATCACCCAACATAGTTTCAAACATATTAAAACCCTCATACAAGTCCCTAGCCACCTGAATCACTCTCAATTTGTCTTTTTTACATCTTCATTACACTATTTCACAAAGCACATCATGTGGGAAAACTATATATGGTTTTACCACTCTTCAATGTATTAATATGTAGGTAGCATGCCCACATAAGGGGTGTTGATACACATTTAGTGCATCTTACACACACTAACCCCTCCTCTTTCTCAAGTTTTATTAAACACAATGAAGGTCTAGGGTTTCAACATTGAATCATATATATAGGGAGTTATGTCAACATTCAAGACTCAAGATTTTACAACTAGGCTCACACATGAACAAAAAAAAAACCCCAAAAAAATTAGGTCTCTACGAGAAGTTTGGACAACAACATCAGACCCTAGGGTGTCCAATTTTTGGTGGTCCTATCCTTTCACAAAATAAAATCCATAGCTAGGTTCCTGATATCTTCTTCATCCTGCATAGCTAGTTTTAGACCCTTGAATAATTGTTTTTAACCTATTTTAAGCTAAGTTATATTTATCCTAATTTATTACTATTTTTAAAATGGTACAAAAGGAAATAAAATATATAAATCAAGACTAAAATTATTTTAATATTATTTGCTAATTTAGTAATCCAGACCCTTAACTAAAAGAGGAATAAAACTCTAAAATTCACAAAATAGTTAAATCATATTATTTTTTGTATTTTTTAATACTTTGAATGTTTTTTGTATTTTGAAATAAGTTGTGTACAATAAATAATAAGGAAACTATGTACAAGTAATTTTGAAAAATTATGTACAATAAATTGAAAAAAAGCTATGTACAATTAAGCTGAAATATTCTATACAAGAAAGATTGAGATGTAATGATACTAATCGATGAGTCTCATGAGAGAATCCATTTCATGGTGTCCTATATCAAATAAAATAATTATGGGTGATTGTGAAGCATGAGGGAATGAATATGAATATGACTCTGAACATTTGGATTCATTGTCAGTTTCTTGGAAATTATAATAACCTATATTATTCCACTCATCATTAACATCATGATTTTGAACCAATGGAATGTTAATGTTTAATTTTGTTTTATATGGATCTTTTTCTCTAATAAATTATTTCTGTGAATGATTTTCTTTAGGAGGTTCAATAAGTTTCAAACCTTGGTGCCAAACATTATCAACTTCCAGAATAAGAGTAGTGATGCCTTAAGCATGCTTGCCCAACCCTTGACCTTGATAATAAAACTATTATAGATATTTTTACCAAACTTATACTGATTTGAATGTTGAGCTTCATTTTGGAGAGGTGAATTTGCATATTTTTTGTGCTTTACCTATTCTTGTGGTATTGTCTATTGCTTTAATTTTGGTTTTTGATCCTTTTATTGTTCTGAGTTATGCTTTGGTTACCACTGGTATACTATTTCTAAATTTGACCTTTATGAATTTTTTCCTATGTCACTATTGATTACTTGAATAATTTACCTTCTATAGGGTCCTCATTATCTATTATCTATTGTATATGTTTTTTTCAATTCCAAACATGAATCTGTGTGATGCCCATGCATTCTATGATATGTACAATAATACCTAGATCTTCTCATTGGATGTAGAGGAGGTAGTTTGATCAACTTAGACTTAATCATTTCTTTTAATACCTTTTTTGAACTCTTATTTGATCTTTGAATGATTAATGAATCACTACTTGTAGATTTAATTTATTGTGATTTCTTGTTTGGATATGTAACATTGCTTATAACAAATTGACTAGGTGAAGGTGCATATATATGATTGGAACTAGGGTGCCTTTGAGGCTTTTGTATTATAATCTGATTTTTAAAAGTTTTTATCTTTTCATGTAATAATTGATTTTGTATTTATAAATCTGAAATTAACTTGCTCATACTGGTGATTTGATCCTTTAGAGTCTCACAAGTGTAAAACCTAGTTGCTTCCAATTGAACACGTATGCACATATGTTGAATAGGGTTTGAAGAAAATATAGGGTGAATGTGTGCACTAGGAATAATAGTATAAGCTTACTCACCTTTTGGATGAGTGATATCTTGGACCTAGTTAGAGGGAAAGTAGCTTTTACCCTCTTGGGGGAGAGGAGGAGAAGGAAATTCATTCATGTGCATAAGATATGACATTGAAAGTTGACAGATGGTTTTTAGTTTATGTAATGGATCCTCTAAATATGTAATAAGTTTATTCTTAATTGAATTACACATAATAAAGATATAGCATGTTAAAGAAGTAATGAAATCTTATATTAAATAAAAGTAAACATTGTTTTGAAGGAAATGGATCTTAATATTTTGAAGAATAGATTTCTTGATATCATCCTCTATTATGAAAAATAAGAATGAAAGGGAAAGAATGAATATTTGCATTAACATATAGTAAACTTCATCATTCATATACATGATAGGACCGAGTATGGACTCCTTATTGTTTACAATAAATGTTTTGAAATAAGTGATATCCATTTTTTATATTTATGTAAAAATCTATAAGGTGATACCTAAAGAACAAAGGGACCTAACAAATTCAACTCAGGTTTAAAATAAAATGATTTTGAAAATTACTATTGTAAATTTTAAAAATTAAATGGGAAATTTGGATTTAAATATGCATAAAAAATTTTAAAATTACTAAAAAAATATCAGGACCTAATATAGTCAACTAGGGTTTGAAATAAATTATTTTTAAAATTAGTAAGGTAAATGTTTAAAAAATATAAGTGAAAATATGTAAGAAAAACTTATAAAATATTGAAAAATACCAAGATCTAGTATAAGCAACTAGGGTTTGAATGAAATTATTTTTAAAATTACTAAAGTAAATTTAAAAATTTAAATTTAAATTTATAATTTAAATATGCAGGAAAAATCATAAAATATATTATAAAAATTAGCAATGAATTTTTCTTAGGGTTTCTAGGGTTTTTATGCACAAATGAAGTTAGTCGGGTTCACCAAATAATTTAACAATTTTAGGAATAATGGAGTTTTATTCCTATTTTAGTTAAGGGTCTAAATTAATAAATTATTAAATAATATTTCAATAATTATAGTCTTAATTTTTATATTTTTTTAATCTTTTGTAGCTTTCTAAAACTAATAATAAATTAACAGAATTATAACTTACCTTAAAATAGGTTGAAATGATTATTGTAGGGTTAGAAACTGGTTGTGCAAGACTAGGATAGTGTCATGAATTAGAATCTATCTTTTGTTTTATGAAAGGAAAAAACCCAAAAACAAGAAACCTTAGGGTCTAGCATTATTGTCCTCTTTCAATGTTGTCCAATTTGCTCACAAAGACTTGATTTTTTTAGGTTCTTTCTATTGTTCCTATGTGAGCTTGCTTATGAAATGTTGAGTCTTGAATGTCAAAGAGACTCATTATAGATCTAGTTAAATATTGAAACCCTAAACATTAATTATGCTTGATAAAACTTGAGAAAAGGGTAGGGGGGTTCATGTGTGTAACATGCACTGAATGTGTATCCACACCACTTGTGTGGGCATATTTCCTACATATCAATACTTTAAAGAGGGATCAATCCATATGTATTTGTTCCACTTAATATGATTTGTGCAGTAGTGAGATGTAGATGCAATAATTTCAAATTGAGAGTGCTTGAGGTTGTTATGGATTGCTATGAGAGTTTCAACATGTTTACAACTGTGTTAAGTGAATGTATGAAGAGAATAGAAAAGTTTACCTTAGTGGTTTGTTTGTATTATTGTTTGCTTTGTAAGATTTTTCACCTTCCCTTGTAAATGAACTTTGGATGGACTTTTATATGGAACTATTGATCATGGGTTATATGTATTCTTGCTAGGTCGACATGATGAAGGATATGAATAAGATGAAAATGATCATTTGGGCTCAAAATGCAATTGAATAAGAGCAACAAAAATGGGACACCCTAGGGTTTAGTGCTATATCCTAGGTATGTTAATCCTATCCTATAGTATTAGGACCTATGAGGTTAGAATTGTCTTGGAAAATAGAACCTAGCTGAGTTAGAATGATCATCTAGAAGGCTACAAATGACTGAGAATAATAAAAAAAGGTACCTAGGAGGGTCATAAGAGCATGGAAATAGGAAATATGGCTAGGACATCACAAACCACACTCAAAATAGAAATTTTGACATTTTATATAACTACAATACTATATTTGGAGAAAGACAATTTTAGCCATTATTTTCTCCAAAAGACTTGGTTTTGCACCAAAACCTAGAATTTCCTCTTAATCCCTTGTAAGCCTCCAAACAATTAAATCTCCATGTTTGAAAACATATGTTAGTGAAAATAGATAAAAATAATAATTTTTTGGATACCCATTAATCTCTTACATCTCCACATAAAATTTGGTGACCCAACTCTGAGTGGAAGTGTCCTTCTAAGCTCATATTCTCTTTCCAATTAGACATAATTAGCCCTCCTTTCTTGGAAAGTAGAAATCTTAATCTAAAGATATATCACACGTTTGAAACCATAAAAAAGTGTTTTATTAACTTTCCCCATGTTTTTATCATGCTCCATTCTAATTTTGAAGTTTTGGAACATTATAGAAGTATTCAAACTATGAAATGGCTTTTGGCAAGGTTCTCTTTTTAACGCATTTTTAGACTGCCTTGCAAAATATGATTTGTTTTAACACTTATTCATTATTTTATATGTATTTTTAGAATTTTATTCACATAATAAGTCCAAAATAACCTCTCCTAATTATTTTAATTCATTCACACACTTTAACACCCCATGTTTTCCTCAAACTTCCAAAAGTATATTTTTTCTTGAATTTGTACAAGTGTAGGTACAAAAAAATGTCATGTGGAGTACCTTAAAAAGTATAGAATATATTTTGGTAAGTTATAGGGTCAAATTTTTATAATTTGGATGCATATTTTCCACATTATTCTCCATCGTCCTCATAGAAGGGTTTTTAAAAGGTTTAGAGTTGCTTTAGGTCTTAATGATTATTCATAAAGAATAAAGGTCTAATATAATAAATAATGCCACTAAGTTTGATATACAGAGGCCCCAAACACCCAAAAATATTTAATACTCCCTTGAAACTTTTTAATACCATTCCACGCATAATAAAGTGAACATTCATTGGCTGCTAGGCTTGTTTAAGAGCTCAAAAAGGTTGTACTTGCCTAAGGAGGTGTGAAAGAGTTTATTTTTGGATCCAAATTATTCATTAAGGTATTTTAAACCTTTTAAAACATGTTCCAACATATATCCTCATCATTTATTCCCTCCACATCCTATATAACCTATTGAATGAATCTTAAGGTTGCCTGATAGAATGTTATTCTTAACCCTAAATTTGTTACTTTCTTGCATTTGTTTGAAATGAGAATTTATTATGAGATTTTTGACCTTCATGAACATGAAACATAATTCCCTAGTCCCCATGAAAACTTATATTTGTCCTAAAAATACCATTTAGTATTTAAGGCATTACTGTTCAATTAGTCTTCAAGGTGATTAGACCCATTACAGGTGGAGATTTGAGGTTTCATTGGTCTATATAGAAAAAATGGAGGTGATGAGAGATTTGATTAGGTCTGAATAGACATATTTAAGTGTTCCATACCACCTTTTCACTTTTGTTGGCACCTTCAAAGTATCATTATTTATTTATGCTTAGACTGACCTATGTGTAGCCTTTTGGCTATAGGTGCTTATTTTAGGTGTCTAGGCCTATATTGAAAGAGGTTAAATGAGAGAAAGAGTGGAATTTGAGAATGTTTCAAAAATAATTCCCTTTCACTTCTTAACCCATTATCTGTTACTCATTCTTATGTGCCTCCATTTGTTAATTCTTATTAAATAAACTCTATCTCATGCTCTACTAGGTCTATATGTAGGTGATGCTTAGACTTAGATAGAGGTAAGATCTTCCATGTAGGTGCTCTGATCCTTTTTTATGCCCTATATTCCTTGAGAATTTATTCTTTATCTCTGTGGAATATGTCTCTCATCATTATCCTTCTAGGTCTAACCTTCTCTTTATACCACTACTTGAATCAAAATAGGATGATTGTAAGTGATCATGTGATGTTTCATGATGTGAGATGCCTAATATAGGGTCATTGAAGCTTGATATTTCATTTACACCTTGGGAAGGTGTTCTTGATCCTCCCATAGTATCATGTGGAATGTATAATTTTCTAGGCTCTTATCCCTTTACTTGCCTTGCCTTAATTCATAAGTATGACTATCTATACCTACTCAAACCTTACTATAAGTGGTAATTTAGGAAGTATTCATCACAATCTTGTAATGAATATTTTTTAGTAATATGGCCTTGATTATTTGATATCCTTCATAAATACTCAATATATGTACTAACTACATTAGGATCCAACTTCACCTTCACCTCATTATTTGAGCCGAAAGAGGATGGTTGTAGGTGTCTTTCAAGTCTTAAATAGGATAGTGGGTGAAGTGGAAATATGGAGTGAGTTGGTGACAAATATTCCATGGAGTTTAAGTTACATCACTATCCATTTTTATATTCTTCATTGTTCTCACTTACTTAAGACCAAAACCTTAACTTTCTTTGAAAACTCAATCATCAAGAGAGTTTATGGACCCTATTGTACAGACTGAGATCATTATGTTGGAGTAGGTAAAGTAGGTAACTTGAGTAAACATATGAAAATCCTAATTTCATTTGAATATTTTCATTCATTCTCCCTTATACCCTTCCGCTATTTTCTTATTTCCATGTTTCACATGACACCTTTTGAAGTATGTTCATGGGTGACTATTGTAGGTGGTGATTTATCCCTATGTACAGAATGAGGAGGGATGAAAGATTGGTCTCAAGATAAAAAAGTGATCTTAAGACCCTCATTGACTGTTCATGTTTAAAACTATCTTTAAAAATCATAAACTTGTGATAAAGAGGTCTAAATAGCAATGGAAATAAGAAATGATCAATTACTTTAAAAAATGCAAAACCACCTTAATGTTATTTCTTCGTCAACTTTATCTCTCTATGAATTAGTTCCTCCATAGTTTCCATTGTAACTTTATGGGGTTTATATAACACCAATTGATGTTATATTAAACTTTAATTGAGATTCTAGAACAAATCAATACTTCTTCTGACCCCTACTCCATCATGACTATTTTAGGTATTCGTTTCTCTCTATGACATTTATCATCATTTCACCTACTAAGGCTTCAATGAACATGTTCACCTAATATCTCCATGTAATTCAAAATTTATCCTCTTAGATAAATTTATTTTTCTCATTGTGCCTACCTATTTATTACCAATCTCCATGATCATAGCATATTAGCCTGACTAGTACATTTAGGCATAATAGGCCTTTTTCAGTCTTTTGATCCTTATGGTTGTCATTAGACATTTTAAGAATTATAAAGAGTGAAATGAAATAATATCATGTGATTCAACAAAACTAACAAACTTCATGACTTCTTTATTCATGTCACTTGTCATGATATTACTTTTATTTTGTTTACCAAGGTCTGGAGATAAAGCTATGCTACTAGACCTCTAAGTGCTCTTTTGTACCTTAAGAAAGTATGGTCCCTTAAACCTCATTAAAATTCCATGAATTTCTGAAGTATAAATCTCTATGCATTATTATTTCTAATATCATGTTGACCTCATTGATATACTTTTAAATCACTAGAAATTCATTAACTACATATGTACCTTGTTAAACAAATTATCTCACAAAAATTATCTCAAAGGAGATTATACTTAAGATAGAGATATATTAGATTTTGATTAAATTAATGAGGCTTGAAATGAATCTAGAATTAAATTTTAAACCTATGAACATGAAGACACTTTATTGACAACTCAAAATCATGCTCTAAAACTAATCAAACAGACCATTTACAAGGACACAATAGGAAACTGGTTTTATGTCATATGTAACTTATTGGAAGGATTTACCTAATGAATCCACATTAAATAGGTCCTATTTCAACTTTAAATAAACTCACTATAACCATTCTTCTCCCATCAAACCTTGAAGTGAATAAATGGAAGATAACTTGGACCTTGTCTAGATGAATAAGCCATTTAGACCCCCCTCCACTCTTAGTTATTGTTCATAAATATGGGGTAATGAATATTAAAAAAAATGTAACTATATTTAAATAAATTAGGGTCCATATCACTTCCCAAAAATATTTTGGCTTAAGTCTCTCTTATCTTCTTGTACTAAGCAAAAATTGATGGCCTTCCTAGAGTTGCCAAGGAGGTCAATATGGGAGACGAGTCAATTTTATTTGATTTAGCACATAAAAATTATTCAAAACCATGGGTTTGACCTTGATGGGATTAAATTAGATTTTTAAGATGTCTTAATATTAATCTCACCTTGAATAACTATACATATAGCCTCAAGATAGGCTTTCTAGCACTAAAAATACTACAGTCACTTGAGAAGCCTAATGAAATATTTGAAAAAGTATATATTGTAAATTTTCATACCATAAAATTACACCATAACATTAAAATTAAATTTTAAAGTGGTAGGGGTGATAGTTTGACCTGTGAGGTCAAACTTGTCAACATTTTGTTGACTTAACTAGGAAGCATACCTACTATGATTAAGAACTAGTAACTTTGAATATATTTTGGGTTCATAAATTTACTCTCATTATGAAATAATAATGATTAGTATTTGAAAAATGACCATAAATCTTGACTCAATATAATAAAACTGTATTAATCCTCAAAGATAAGGAAAGAAAAGACAACAAAGCAAAGAAACTATGCTAAAAAACACATGTGCTAGTTGAGCACTTATTGAAAACAAAACATAAGAAAACTAATGTGATAGACATAACTTGGAAGAAATATAAATTAACTATAACTAGCTTTAAAATAATCCTCCTCTAGGATCAAAGGTATATTTTTTGGATCACTTACTTCATATGGTGAACAAGGATATAAAACAAGATACTTCTTAGAATTTTACTTCATTGATCTCAGCGTCTTTATGATTTAAAATTATCTTAATAGAATTTGAAATGAATCATTAACATCAAACCAATCATCAATAAATACATATTCAATTATTACTTCAGTATCTTTTTCATACTACTTATCAGCTACAACCTCATCAAGTGATACCTCAACTTAGCATTATCTTTGAGTATCTATGACATCTTGATTAAACTCATCTTTCTTATCATCTTCTCCAAGTTCATCAAGATCTTAAAGGAGTTTTAAATATTCAAACCAAGCTACATTAGGATATTCAATAGGTGTTTATTGATCAAACTTATCATGAGCATGCTCTCCAATGGGCAACATGTCCTTACAAAGGTCTTCAATCTCTTGCAGAGACTCAATGTACAACTACCAATCATAGTTTATTTCCTCACTTTGATAAAATTGAATGAAATCATCTACAAAGGCATCTTTATCCTTCTCTTCAAGTAGAGTTAATGGCCTATCAAGAGTGTCAATCATGGAATCAACCTATTCAAGTTCAACTTCCTCATACTTAATTGTATTTTCAAGGGATTCAATCAAGCAAGATATCTACAAAAGTAATCTCATTTTACAAAACCCAAAAAAATAATCATATACTATTAAAAAGTGGGGGATATATTTGAAGTTTTTTTTTATACCTCAACTATTATTATATCACTTGATGGGGTAAAAAACTTGTAATCAATATTCAATGCATGTCAAACTGAAATCAATGATGCAAAACCCAATCCTAACTTAACTTTAATGTTAGAATGAAACCATGACAAAGTAAATAAATGATTCAATATTTTCTTGATTTCTATTTTAAATGCTTGAACTTATAATTCTTGTCATTTGTATACACCCTAAATTGGTCAAGCAACTACACATATCATGTATTTTTACAATCCTTTCATAAGAGACTTCGATTGGACAATATGTGCCTTATTCACATTAGCTATGTCTTTTACTTCACTTGTCTTGTTTCTTGCTTTGGTCACCTTTTTGCTTATTCCTAGTCATACATAGCCTTTCAAATGATCATTTCACCTCAGCTAGGTCAGATTTCTAAGGGCAATCCTATTCCCCCAAGTCTCGAGCCTATAAGACATGAGCATCAAAATTGGACTATAGAACTGGACCCTAGGGTATCCATTTCTAATTCTCTTATCTAATTGCATTTTTTATTCCTAACAGTCAAGTTTCCTCACTTGTTGAGTCCCAGACACTTCTTAGCTTTGTCCTTAAGTTTTTATTTGCCTTTCTAATGTCGGCCAAATGTGAATAAAGTTTCAGAAATCAAAACAAAGAGTCTCCTATATAAAGGACTTCACATGGCATTTTATATCTAGCACTTACTATTTTGGCACAGTACATAATTAAAAATCAGTCAATAGTATAGCTCAACATTCTGCAACACATCTAGATTTGCATGTTTGATCAAGGAAGGGCCTAGGTGAAAGTTCATTCTTGCATCTATCATGCACATTTATTATGCACAGTTTTAAAGGCGGAACTACATTTGATCTGAGACCCTAGCTTGATGGTTAATGTACACAATAGTCAGGACAACAAGAACTCTAGATCATGCAATCATACTTCCCCTAACCCAATTTTTCTCTTTTTTGCTTTTGATGTATTTATTGTTTCATGTGTCTAGATAGACCCAGGGTTTGGAAGATTAAACCAGCTCTATAAGGAGCTTTATCGATATCCCACATCTAAAATTTCATAGGTAGGATCACATAGGGACAATGAACAAACTCATAAAACTTAGGTCTCTATGAGCAATATGGACAATAGTGGCAGAAAATGACAACATTGCCAGACCCCAGGGTGTCCTATTTTATTTCTCTTAGCCTTTCACCAAATCAAATCCATATTCAAGTTGTCAACATCTTCTTAGTTCTATGCAACAATTTTTAGGCTTTGAAACAATCGTCTCAATCTATTTTTCTAGATAAGTTACTTCTTTTCCCTATGTAAATTGATTTGAATAAATTGATGTGAATCTATATTTTATTGTATTTAATTAAATTTTCCCCCTTACTCCAGATCCTTTATCATTTAGGAACTAAACACAAGGTTTCCAAAAATAATAAAAAATTATTTTACAATTGATCTATAAAAATATATTTTTTGCATTGCTCAATAATTTTATTGTTTTATATATAAAAATATATTTATGTGTTTATTAAATTCTAAAATCTAAATTCAAACTCTACTGGTGTACAACAAAAGATATAATAAGTTGGAAAATTTGACAAATAACAATAAAAAAATTATATGAGACCCAAAATAAATGTAACAAGATTCCACACTACAATTATATAATATTGATGTCCTAAAAATTTATAATGTATTTATAATTGTATGATTTTTTTTAAAGAAGTTTAAAACTCATTTAAAAAAAATTGAAAAAATTAAATAA
>JARHVA010001684.1:2840000-2845000 GCA_037957365.1 Torreya grandis | reverse complement strand
TATATATATATATACATATATATATATATATACATATATATACATATATATATATATATACATATATATATATATATATATATATACATATATATATATACATATATATATGTATGTATGTATGTATATGTGTATGTATATATGTATGTATATGTGTGTGTGTGTGTGTGTGTGTGTACACACACACACACACACACACACATGTATACACACACACACATATGTTTGTATATATGTATATACATACATATATATGTATATATATATACACATATACATATATATATGTATATACATATATATGTGTATATATACATACATATATATATATATACACACATATACATATATATATATACATACATACATACATACATACATACATACATACATACATATACATATATATATATATATATATATATATATATATATATATATATATATATATATATATATATATATATAGACACACACACACACACACACACACACACACACACACACACACATATACATATACATATTGTACCTTTTGATTGGTGATAGGGCTAGTCATTTTAGCCAAGATAGGCATTTTTGGAAGAGGTGAAGTTGTATTAACCTATTTTATGGGAGGGAGATATATGACATTGCATTTCAAGTGTTGTTAAAGAACATGTGTTGGCAATCCAAGAAGATTTTTGAAAGGTTTCCTTGGAAGGGATGATAAGACCATACAAAGAGCTAGCTTTGAGGTTGCATTAACTATTGTCGTTTGGTATTTATTGTTTTTATTGGTATTCACCTTATATGGGGGCTTACTGGAAATATTATTAGTTGAATATGATCCAATTGTGTACTTTAATTTGAACATGTAAATAATCTCGACTTCATGTTCTTTCACTCTAGGGCATAGATCTGTGAATGATGGAAACTTTTTGAATAGTATATATTTGCGTAATGTTGGTAATAAACTATGATTGTATATGTCCTATTGTTATATATATTCCATGGGGCTAGTCATCTTTGAAAATATAGTTTTATATTGTAATACATATTCCACTATTGGCTCTTTAGAGTTTTAATTGAGTAGTTCAACATCAATGTATGAAACCTTATCACTAGTGTTGTTTGAAAAGTGTGCCAAAAACATATCTTCCAATGGATTAAATGTTTTGATGGATTGATTAGGAATATCCTAGAACCATTATAATTCATAGTCCTTTAAACTTCAAGGGAACAACTTAGTGAGGATCCAATCATTGGACATGTAATCTAAACATGTTATGTGAAAAACATGGAGATGATGATCTAGGTAACCTTTAACATTATACAAAGTAAGCTTGGGTGCCACAAATATGGGAAGAAAAGGTGTTTAATTTATATGTTGTACCAAATGTGTATGTAAGAGCATATGAGATTCCAAAGCATAAGATGGTTTATTAGCACCCTGCTGAATATGTAACACCTTAGAATACATGAAATTGATCTCTTATCAAATAGATTATAAATTTGAAGAAAAAGGATGTGTACTATCCAAAATATGTCATTCCACTAGTAAGGATTGGCTAGTTGTATCTTACTATTCTATATTCTAAGTTATATCTATATTAGGTGTAACAATATTATTATCTGTAGGGTTAGAGGATTCACTTGTAGTGGATTTCAAGATCTCTCCTTGAATAATATGGATAACATCATCTTTCATATTAGGATGTTTAGAGATGAAATATTGTAAGTGTCTCTTATGAGTCTCATCAAATTAGTTATTTAATTCTTCCATTCTAGGTTGGGATGTAGGAAAACAAAAAAGTTGTATATTTTGAACCTTTTAATAAATTTAATCTATGAAATATTATAAAAATAGAATAATGAATCAGATTTAAGATTTTGAAATTGATCACTAAGCACAGACAATAAAAGGATAAAAAACCTAAGAGAAATTATGGATAGGGTTTGGATGGTGTTCAAAGAAAGTAAGGTTTACCAAATGATTTAACTTTTAAGGGGATTATCAAATGTAAAGCCCTAGGTTGCTAAAGTGGTGGAATAATAAATCAGTTAATAAATATGCAATAATTATATCTTTTGATTTGTACAATAATTTAATTTTATGATTTTTATATAAATATAAAATGACCTACAAGATATGTACTTAGCTATAAACTAATTGATATAGATGAATGATATGTTACAAACTAGTGTAGGAGCTATGCCAAACATCGTGAAAAAGAAACATAAGTCAAAAACCCTCTTATACAATAGTTTAGTCCTTTGAATAGTAGCACATCATGTTAGTGTCCTCTATACCATGGGAGTTTACTTTTGTAATTAGGGATAGTGATATTATGGTGGACCTTCTCCTAGTTTTATGGAGCTAGTGCCTATGTACATGAATGTTGGTTCATTTTATGTTCTTTATTTTGACTATTTTAAATGCTAAACCTTAGGCCTAAATGTTTTTTAGGGTATTTATGAAGAACAATTAGAAAATAATGACATTATTAGGGTAGGTTAAATATGACCTCAACACCCCATGTGTTAAGCATTACTTACATACGAATACCTCAAAATGGGAACAAGCTCGATGTAGTTATCGTAATCTAAGTGTTGGTGCAAGTGCAAGTGAATTCTAGTATGAGTCCTAGTTTGAGTTATTTGAGTGTGAATTGAGATATGATATTTCAGTAATCTGATCTCTAGGTTATTCTATATGGTTATATGTATAAGTAAGGTAGCATAGGGAGTAATGACCTTAATTTTCATAACTATTTATGAGTTCATTTAAGAGTATCTGAATATAATTTATATCTAGCAGATAAGTGAATAAAAGTGGATTATATATAGCATTGTTGTACTTATCAAGATGTGAAATAGGTCTAATCCAACCATAGTAGTGATTTAAGTAATTTAAATACATCTATTGTAGAATTAAGAATTTAAGGGACACTAACATGGTCCCTATGTCAATAGCATAGTGTGATAGTGTCCAAAGGGCCACACTAATGTCCAAGTGGCATAATATGATGAACAAAGATCCTAGGTGCATAGGGGATGACTTAGTGTTACTTTTGTTATGTCTAGGAATGGTTTTGACCCTCACAAAAGATGGAAAAGGATCAAAATAGGAACTAAGATAGGTCTAGGGTTAAGCTAGGATAAGGTGGTTTGAAGTGACACTCATTACACTAAAATGACAGTTTAGATGACTGAACATACACTTTGAATAATGAAGACTTAGTAAATTTCATGAAGACTTTCATTTCCTCATCCTTGTTACACCAAACATCAATCATCATATTTTTATCTTATATAATGAACTTGTCTTTTTAAATAATGAAATACTACATCACAAAACTCTTTTTTATTTACTAGTGTTTTCAAATTATGAATACCTTATCAATTTCCTTATCAATCATTAGGGACTTTTAAATGTCCATTAATCTATTATAAAAATCAAACATAAAAATAAAAAAGAATATTTGTCTTTTAAATTCAATATAAGAAATATCTTCAATGATTGTCTTTAAGAACTGTATATCTTCATATACAAAGAAATTAGCCAATAAGATAAATTATATTTATATAAGATTATTAATAAAATATTTTTAGAACTAACATACACATTATATTTTAATCTTCAACATGATATATAAATATCAATTTATATACCATACAAATGTTCCATAATGTTTCTACAAAATATTCCTTAAATTCTCATGCATATTAAAAAGAGTTTTAAATTTATTTCCTTGAATTTAAATGGAATTGAGAACTAAGATAAAATGTATCATTCACACCATGGATGTACCATTCTAAAACATGAAACTATCTTACCAGATTAAAATACTATGATATAAAATATAAGTTCAATTTGATTCGTTATGAACTAAAATATTGATGTCAAGAGAGCATGCATATTGTTTTTGTATGTTACTTTCAATAACTACAACTCTCTATGTCAATAAAAATATGATAATAATTAAAAGTAACTTATCAATCCATTGGATTAGTTTTTCATCCATTGAAATATATTATAAAATGAATAAAAATCCTCAATAATCAACTTCAGAAAATTGATTTAACTGACTCTTAATAACACTATAATACCAAAGATATTGTGCTTCAAAAATCAAAGAATTTATTATTATCATGAATTCAAGGCAACCAATAATTATTTTAATTACAACATGAAAATATTATTGAACAACAACATCAATGTTCATAACCCAAAGGTCACATCCTTTCCAAAGATCTTCTATATAAATTTGTACTCACAAGAAAAGAGAGAAATTATATCCACATTTTAAAATAGCATTAAATGAATATTAAATCCACTTTATATGTGTGTGTGTGTACATACATACATACATATATATTTATGTATGTATATATATATATATATATATATGTATGTATGTATGTATGTATGTATGTATGTATGTATATATATATATATATATATATATATATATATGTATGTATGTATGTATGTATGTATGTATGTATGTATGTATGTATATATATATATATATATATATATGTACATATATATATGTGTATGTACATATATATATATATATATATATATATGTATATGTATATATATATGTGCATATATACATACATATATATACATATATATATCTATATATATATATATAAATACATATACATATATATATATACATACATATATACATACATTGTTAGGGTGTGGAGCTAAAAGCTTCAACTATTGCAGACATGAGGAAGGTTGCTGAAGAACCAAAAGCACCAGCATTGGCAGCATGACCGACGTCAGTCAGATGCAGTGTAGAAGGCAACCAGTGACGGCAGCTAGTCGGCCGACGTCAGCAGCACTAGGCAAGCAGGGACCGGCATCGGTCGCCTGTGTGTTCCAGAACTGTTGTTGACGAACAGTCAGTTAAGTGAAGCGAGTGTTTGCATGTCAAATGACTAATTATAGTCATGAGCTGCGTGTCTAATTATTGTATTTAGATTTCTATTTTTGTAAC
>JARHVA010001684.1:2722500-2832500 GCA_037957365.1 Torreya grandis | reverse complement strand
CATTGAACCAATCGATTGAACCAAAAATGGTTCAAGCCAATGGTTCAATGAATGAAACAAGCCGATGAACTAAACATAATGAACTTACCTTTGAACCAACAAGAACTTTGATGTTGAACCAACAATTTAACCTATTCATTGAACCAATCAGTTGAACCAAGGCTTTGAACCAAAATGGTTCAAGCCAATGGTTCAATCAAATGAACAGAGTGAATGAACCTACTGTTGAATCTATTCATTGAACCAAGACATTGAACCATGTTTTGGTTCAACGGTTCAAACAAATCTTTGAAAAATGTCTTTGAACCTACTATTGAACCTTTAGATGTTGAACCATTGGATGAATTAAATGAATGAACCAACTGAGTGAAATAAAGGCATTCAACCACTTGGTTGAACTGAACCATTAAACTGTTCCTTTGGTTAAACCTACCATTGAAGCTTGAACCCATTGAACCTTTGAACCAAAGTGGTTTAATGCTTCAATGGTTCAATGGTTCAAGCCTCCTTTATTTGGCCAAGTGTCTTGAAGCTGATGAATCAATTGAAGTGATTGAACTTTGAACCTTGATGAAGCACTTAACTCTTGCCAAAGAAATTGAAATTGTTGAACATTGAACCCATTAAACCTTTGAACCAAAGTGGTTCAAAGGTTCAAGTCTCTTTTTGCACTCAGATGCTTGCTGATGGAGATTTTCAACTAAACCAAAGCTCTGAACTAATTTTGGAAAATGACCAAGTGTTGAAAAATGATTCTTTTGACTAAAACCACTTGCAAAAATCTTTGAACATGTGTAAATGAACCTACCTGCACAATCTGTAGACTTCTCTTCCTACTGAAGAGTCCGTAGATTTTTTGAGAAGCTTGGAAAATGAGGAATTTGAATGTCTAGGACAAATTTTGGAAATGGACGAGACAATTTTGGTTTATTAGACCAAAATAATTCAAATGTTGTCCCAAAAGTGATTGCTACTTTTGGGGGACAACAGCTAGCTCAAGTTGGGGAACTACTGTCAATTGCAAAATGAATTGAAAGGAGTAGAATCCAAAATTTCTAGTGTCTTCATGTGTACCATTGGGCTTTGGATTCATGCTACCTAGAAATGAAAGGCTTCAAAAATGGAAACAAACAAAACAAAATAGAATTGAAAACTACACAAACACAAACACACACACACACACACACACACACACACACACACACACACACACACACACACACACACACACACACACACACACATAGATGGAATGATTTGATACTTCAAGATTTGAAGTATTTTAGATGCTACTTTTTGGGAGACAATGAAAATAATGTTCCATCCTAGTAGACCAGTAGGAAACTATTTTGTCCCCAGAAATGGTGACGGGTGAATGGAGCTCTCCATGAGGAAACTAATTTTTTGTATCTTCCTATTGACTATTTCTTATTCTTACCCCATGGCAAGATGTGTTCTTAAAAATGGAAACCATAACTCCTTGCTTTCTTGGTGATGGATTCCTTTTCCTGATTTTGATTTGCAGTAGCATGATCCACCATCATAACTTGTTGTTCTACTAGTTTAGTCCAACACATGATTGGATCATCCAAGTCAAACTCCTGATAAACTGTTAGATTATCATCTCCTTTGATGTGAAGGAGTTTGACTTCTTCATCTTGAGCAATCTTCAATTTAGGCAACAGAGATTCACATCCAGCTATGTTGTTGGTGTTGCTAACTTGCAAATTACAAGAAGGAAGAATATCTCTTTGAGGAGATATCAACATAGTCCTAACTCTATCATTGGTGGAAGGATTGCTATCATCATCAGAAGCTAATCTCTTTTCAGATTTCTCTTCATTAGAGATGGAAGATCCTTCCTTGTTTATACTGTGCTCTACCAATTCTCCTGAAGTCTTATTTGGATCAATTATTGGATTGTCAGCTACAAGATTTTTATCTGTAGGAACATGAACATCCTTTATGGTAAAGAAATAATTACCCCTACCTGAAGATTCAAACAAAATTTGTGCTACAGGGGATGATGTTTGGGTAACCATGTACTTTGCTTCCTTTTTAGGGAGTAATCTATTCATCATGCCTTGTATAGGGATCCTTGCTTCAGATAGATCCATGTTCAGTTCTTCTCCTACGTCCTTGAAGAAATTTTATCCAAGCAAAATGCCATAAGATGCTGGAACATCAGCCACAAAGACAATCATCTTAATCCTCTTATCTAGAAAGGCTGTGAATGCAAATTAGGCATCTTTGATTTGCCCCAATGATGGTACTTGCTTATTATCCATGGAGAAACATCTCCCAAACATCTTGGTTAGTGTGAAACCAAGAGACTCAGTGACTTTAGCAGGCATGACATTGTCAAATGTGCATGAGTCTATTATACAGTTACTCAACTTGTGGCCATTAATTAACAAGGAAACATATAAGGGTTCTATTTTTCTAGGAGCAACTGGGGGAGTAATGATTAGATTATTTGGAATAGGCGTGTTCTTTGGAGAATCAAGAATTACTTTTTTAGCCTTTTGTCCTACAGGGACAGTTTGATTTTTAACATACTGAACTAGCTTATTCAGTTGATCTAGATTAGACTGCAAGTATTCAAATTTAGACATCTATATTTTTGTCCTTTTGACATGATCAATTATGTCAAATGGCTGAATTGAGCTAGGTACAGAGAAAGGTACTTCAACTTTTTGAATTTTAGGAGGGATGGAGGGTGAGCTGGTTTGCAAATTAGAAATAGAAGGGGAAGGTGCAACAGATGTATTTACCTTTTGAGTAATGACCAGATCTTTTGATTGAAAATGTAGAGCTATCCCACACTTGACAATTGTGAATGTTGGCTATGGTTGCTCTTCTATATTCTCTTTATTAGTTTGCTAGACTGATTGGTTTTTAGACCTGGTAAACACTACATATGATCCATCTAAATCTTCTCCTTTGCTTCTAAGTTCATCCTGGTAATTTAGGAAACCAATGTGGGAGTCACTAGCTGATTCTTCTTGATTGTATTCAATGATATCAACATCATTTTCTTGATTTAATTCAGGCTGATAAGAGAATTTTGATTTTGCTTCAAGATATCCCATTGCTGAATTGGTTGGAGGAACTTCCAGGGTAAGTTTCCCTTGTGGGGGAGGAAGGTGATTTTGTTGTCCTTGATTTTTGGTAACATTGCCCTGATATGACTAATTTGGGAATGTTCTTCTGTATGTAGGAGCAGAAGACATTCCTTGAGCCATTTTCTTTTTAAGAGCAAGTAACTCATTTGCTAATTTTTGCACCATTGGGTCTGTGGTGCTTGTAGATGCAAATTCAGAAGATGATGAAGCTCTGTTTCTATTTGGATATCTTCTTATTTTCCCTACTAAGATGAGATCATCTTCTACTTCAGTGGCCAAAAGTTGAGTTGCAATGAGATCTATTTGACCAGCACATCTCAAGAGAAAATTGACTTCAGGTAGCTGAGAATTAATGAAAAAGCATTTGAGATTCTTAGCTATAGGTCAAGCAATGACAGGAATTTTGTTTTTCAATTTGTCAAATTTAGCTATGAAGTCTCTCATAGGCTCGTGAGGCTCTTTCTTCATCTATGTAAGTTGAGCCAAAAGTGTATGTGCATCTTTTGTAGGTTTGAATCTAGCTTCAAACATAGCTTTAAGAGTATTCCAATCAGTCACAGATCGAGCCTATAGATGGTAAAACCAATCTGTAGCAGGACCTTATAGTGTTTCAACAAAAAGCCTGACTGCTACATCTTCAAAATCTAACCTGATTACTCCACAAGCTATATTGAATGCTACAATGTGTTCATCAGGATGAACTTTGCCATCACCATAGAATTTAGGGAAATTCTTCCTAGAACTGCTTGGAAGCTCATGTAGAGGAGGAGTAAGATTGAGAGGACCAAAAGCATTACCCCAGGGGTCTTGAATTACCATTATAGGATTCTGAAAAGGAGGGATAACAAATCTCAAAGGGTTAATTAGAGGCATAGCTTTATCAACAACAAAAGTAGATACTTCATCTGGTAATGGAGATCTGGCTTTAGTAGGAGGGAAGCTCGTAGTTCGTTGGAGATGAGATGGTGAAGGGAATAGATCAAAATCACTTTGTTGTACCAGCTCAAACACAGGGTCAATGATACCTTTAGCCCTTTGGCTTTGTGTATACCTTGAATCTACCAGATTGTGAAACAAAAATAGAAAAGATTTGACTTTGCTTTAGTTTGAAGCTTGAATCTTTAAACTATTCATTCTTTCCCTATGGGTGTGGAGGTGAATGAATAGGCTATACATGGATAATGGGTATTTCCCTAGCGGAGTCGCCAAAAACTGTTGGTTGAATATTTTGTCTATTTGCATATTGGTAAACAAAATAGATCTTATCAACCAAAGTAAGAAGATTAGTCATCCTAATGTGTAAGTTTATCACATCAGAAGGAGACTGCTCTCTCCTCTCATCAAGGGGAGGTTACCTATGGATATTCTATGTATATGTATAAATAGATAATAGTACTCAAGGGTAGGACAAATCATCCATCTCTCTTTCTTTAGAGATGATGTATACAAAACAAAGGAAAAAATCAAGGGAATGATAGATAGCACTCCTCTTCTTTTAGAAGAACTATTCAGCCAGCCACAAGAATACTCCTGGAAATAAAATCAGAACGTATTTGAGAGTATGGTAACCAACAAATTGAGATAGAGCACAAAGTCTCTACATGAAATGCTTAAGAGTAATATACGATGGGCAATGAAAGCTCAAAGTCTTTTCAAAGTCCTTTACATAGCAATGAAAAGAAAACACACTAAAGGCAGCTATGGGGGGCACAAAGTCTCTCTAGAGTTTATTCTTTAGGACACCTTCCTGACTAATTTTACTAATCTTGCTTGTTAAATTAATGGAACAAAAAATATATCACAACACAAAGTCTAAAAATGTCCCTTGCTTTCTTATTACATTAATAGAATATGATCAACAGACTGAGCACAAAGTCTTAATGATGCCTCTCAATATGGGTAGAGTTTCATTCAGATTGTCAAAAAGAGATCCCTATTACAATAGAAGAAAGTCCCTTATATAGCCTCTTCAAGAAGAACTCAGGAATAGTAAATACATCATTTTGCATTAGAATCTGTTAAGAAGACATGCTAGAACTTAGGAGCATTTTACCCATTTGATTTTATCAATGCATGGAAACATGTCTCGCTTATTGAAAATTTTCAACTTTCAATGTCCATCTGGCTGTCTGATCTTATCTTCATCATTCCTCCTTTTCTGGTTAATTAAATCAGGTCCTAGATTCATCCATTATTCTATCTTTCTTCTCTTTTAGCTGGTTTTGATCTTGAATTTTGGGAATGCATTCAAGTCTATAAATTCAAAGGATCAACGGCTATTTCACTGTCTTTAAAATTGACATTTATATGCCCATCAATGTGCTCTCAACGGCCAGTTCACTGTCCTGAATTTGACATCTTCGAGTGTTTCACCTCTTGGTCTTCTTTCAGCTTTTGGCTTCACCCTTTCAGATTGGACATGCCATTTTAGGCCTTGATAAATGTCCTGTGTCGAGTCAAAATAACCTTTTACTTTGGCCACCAAGAGTCCCCCGTAAGGGCACCTGCCCTTTCGGGTCCTTTGGTAGCCCTGTGCCTTGGCAGTTCCCATGGATAAATCCCCAAGATTTTTCCCATGAAATTTCCCTATGGACGATCCTTCAGGAAAATTATTGGGTGTTTTATCCTATGGGTAATTTCCATAGACATTTGTCCCACAGAAAATTCCTGCAGACAATTTGCCTAGGGAAAATTCTCGTGTACAAAAGTCTACAAAAATTTGTTTTGTGAAGTCTTTGACTGGTCTTCAGATCTTTTGAGCCCGCAACCACTTAGAATTATTTTAGACTTTTTGTCCAAAGCAATTCCTTCAGACAAAAGTCTAAAAGAATTAAGTGTTAGCTAATTTTCAAATACCATAAACAAATTTGAAAGAATTACCTTTCACCTTCTTTGAAAAATGACCCTTCAGAAGGGTGATTTTATTGATTAAGTGTCCTCCACAAGGGCACTTGTCCTTCGAGAAGTTTCCTTTAGCATTGAATTTCCCATTTGAACTTTGATGTTGAATTAATCGGTTGAACCAATTGGTTGAACCAAAAATGGTTCAAGTTGATGGTTCAATGAATGAAACAAGTCGATGAACTAAACATAATGAACTTGCCTTTGAACCAACAAGAACTTTGATGTTGAACCAATAGTTGAACCTATTCATTAAACCAATCAATTTAACCAAGGCTTTAAACCAAAATGGGTCAAGCCAATGGTTTAAGCTAATGGTTCAATCAAATGAATAGAGTGAATGAACCTGTCGTTGAACCTGTTCGTTTAACCAAGACGTTGAACCAAGTTTTGGTTCAACAGTTCAAAAAAAGCTTTGAAAAATGTATTTGAACCTGCTGTTGAACCTTTAGATGTTGAACCATTGGGTGAATTGAATAAATGAACCAACTGAGTGAAATAAAGGCATTGAACCACTTGGTTGAACTGAGCCATTGAACTGTTCCTTTGGTTGAACCTGCCATTGAACCTTGAACCCATTGAAACTTTGAACCAAAGTGGTTTAATGGTTCAATGGTTCAATGTTTCAAGCCTCCTTGATTTGGCCAAGTGTCTTGAAGCTGATGAATCAATTGAAGCGATTGAACTTTGAACCTTAATGAAGTGCTTAACTCTTGCCAAAGACATTGAACTTGTTGAACCTTGAACTCGTTGAACCTTTAAACCAAAGTGGTTCAATGGTTCAATGGTTCAAGTCTCTTTTTGCACTTAGATGCTTGCTGATGGAGATTTTCAACAGAACCAAAGCTCTGAACTAATTCTAGAAAATGACCAAGTGTTGAAAACTGATTCTTTTGGTTGAAATCGCTTGCAGAAATCTTTGAACCAATGTAAATGAACTTGCCTGCATAGTTCATAGACATCTCTTCCTACTGAAGAGTCTCTATATTTTTTGATAAGCTTGTAAAATGAGGAATTTGAATGTCTAGGATAAATTTTGGAAATGGAAGAGACAATTTTGGTCTGCAAGACCAAAATAATTCAAATTTTGTCCCAAAAATGATTGCTACTTTTGGGGGATAACATGTGTGTGTGTGTGTGTGTGTGTGTGTGTGTGTGTGTGTGTGTGTGTGTGTGTGTGTGTGTGTGTGTGGATTTAATATTCTTACATATATAACAACTTATTATTTTGAATTTAAATAATATATTCATTCAACTTAAATAATAATATTATAATAATGAATTTTATTTTATAAACTACAATAAGATAGTTATTTAAATAATGCATTTCAATAAATTTCAGCATAATGGAAATCTAATTTCAAGAAGAATCCATGCACTCAAATCAAATTCTGAAGAGAAACATGCAAATGCCCACCTGTCCTTCCAAATGAGACACCCATAAGTGGTCTTGTGTGTGTGTGTGTGTGTGTGTGTGTGTGTGTGTGTGTGTGTGTGTGTGTGTGTGTGTGTGTGTGTGTGTGTGTGTGTGTGTGTGTCTATATATATATATATATATATATATATATATATATATATATATATAAAGTGGATTTAATATTCTTATATATATAACAACTTATTGTTTTGAATTTGAATAATACATTCATCCCACTTAAATAATAATATTATAACAATGAATTTTATTTTATAAATTGCAATAAGATAGTTATTTAAATCATGCATTTCAATAAATTTCAGCATAATGGAAATCTAATTTCAAGAAGAATCCATGAACTCAAATCAAATTTTGAAGAGAAACATGAAAATTCCCACCCATCCTTCCAAATGAGACACCCATGAGTGTCCCTAGACCTCCCCATCGATAGTTGGATGTGGAGCTCAATAGTAGGGTAATATATAAGGGTGATCAATAATAGATATTTTAAGCTGTCAAAATCAAGACCATAAAAAAATGAAAGGTAATTAACTATAAGATATGACCATGAAATAAAATTAATTATGATTATACTTATAAATATTGTTTAACATGTGAATATATCCATTTGAATTCCATGGATCGACAATGATTGTAATATCCATTGAGTTCAAAAGTGATATTCCTATATACATACTATATAGGTATTTTTATGATCAAATAGCACTAAGGATATTCACATTAATTCTATTCTCAACGCTTATCATAAAAAAGTAGACATAAAATAGCCCTAAATCATATTGACACTGAAAATATTCATGACAGTAAAAAGAGTCACATAAAGGTTTACAAAAAAAAGAAAGAAGCCAACTCCATTTTTGTGTAATTTACCTCATATAGGATAAAATTCCTATAGGATAAATAACTTAGTTTGAAATTTCAAATGAAACCCAATGCTCCAAAAAAATCCATTTGAATCAAAAATAGAGTTTCCAATCCCCTAACACAACATAAAATGAGAACCTAAATCGAACATATAGCCTCATATAATTATTTTCAATAAATAACAACCTACATTTTTTTTTGTAACCACAATAAATAACCATTATTTGAAAATAAGGTAACATAGAAAATGGTAACATAAATAACTAAAATTCCATTATTTTAAAACAATGACATAACATAATCTAAGTAAATAAGCCTGTGAATTAAACAACATAGTCCAATAGTTTATTCAACTACAAACCACAATGATACAAAACATTGAACAAAACTACACAAGCTGAGTACCAATCACTTTGTAATGAGCCAAACAGAAACAAACCCAAAATGTTACCAAAAGAGTATATTAGACTATGAGTTGAATATAACATTATGGATTTAGTGTGTAGTCTATAAACATCACCATGAATCTATAATGGTTCATTATTTTTCTATTTATACTTGATTCCATAAAGAACACAAAAAAACTATTATTATTTACTCATCATAAAATAAAAATCAAAACCACTTGCCTATTAATCACACCAAATGTGTAGAAGATAAATTATGATCCCTAAGAAAATAAAAACTTCTCTTCTCTTTTCACCCATTGTATCCCTTTCTAACTCTATTGACTTCCATTAAATCCCACATTAGTCCTACATTCTTGTTGAGAATAACTGAGAAAGTTTTCCAACAAACAACCTTCATTCTCACCTAATCACAATTGAAAAACCAAACTTAACAAATCAAACTAGTCCCACTAGGCCTTTAATGTCTTTCTCTAAAAACTTTGGTAGAATTCAGCTAGGGTTTGGCAGAATGAACTCACCATACTAAAAAATACTAAAATAAAAATAACTTCAAAGCTACTTGATGGGGATGACTTTGAGATTTTTATTAATAGATTCAGAACCCAAAGTTCAAAACACTCTGATTGAAAACAAATCAAATAACCAATGAAGACTCTATGACCTAGTCATGGTCCCCTTCAAAGAATAAAAATTATCAATCACCACAATGGTTAAAAAATAAGTCGAGACTATATAAAAATTTCCATTTTTGAAATTTGTCTTCCACAACCTTTAAGAAAGAGAAGAACACACAATTACTTACCATAATATACATGAATTCCTAATGAGAAGACAAAATTGTAATCAAAGACAAAACATAGAACAATTTTTCTAAACAAAAAGATAGATGCGCAAAGAAAATAGTCAAGCAGAACCATAACAATATAAAACTCAAAATATCTTAGTTGAAAATATAAAAAACTCATTATTACCCTTTTTATAACCTATATTATTGAATACCAGATCCAACTTAACTAATTATTTTCCTATTCAACAACACTTCAACAATATCTGAATATACAAACCAATATCAAATATGATAAGTAATTCTAATAAGAATTTATATCAATCAATTTTATAATGAACTAAATTTAATCATCCATGTAACAACATAAACATGTCCAATGCATATCATAATATTTTAAAATAGAGTCTCAATGACATCCAAGTAATAACTTAATAACAATGGAAACTACTAAGTATCACGCTAAACATAAATCAAATGTGAAACCAACAGTGCCATAGAAATAAATTAGAGCACACAAAACCAAGGTCATGACACTTCCTCACTTTCACATTTCATTAGTATGACATTTTTTGTATTGGTGTAGATTGTGAGTTTTCATTGTATTGTTCAGTCCCTACCTTTGTGCAATATTGGTGCAATAATTGTGATTTACTATTATACTCAAACCATTGTGTTTGTTTGTTTGAATTTCATGATAAGAGATATGTCTAATATTAACATGTTTGATCGTGGCTATTTAAAAAATCTAATATGGTATCCAAGCAGGTGTCCTAGGTTAATTTTATTGTTTTAGGAATTTTTAGGGGTAGTGTTTGGATATTTTGCCTCTTCTATTGCATTCAAAATGGTCCAAAACCCTTAGGTTTACTATTGACTTACTATTATTTACAAGATGTTCTGTAGTGGCTTCTTTGTTGAAATTTTATGATTTAGATATTAAATTTGTTTTGGAGGTGTGAAGTAGATCAAACCTCTCCATCATATTTATAAAAGCTAATAAAGGTATTTTATCCTTTTTTTATAAAGATAGACACATTTAGCTATAGATAATGCACAATAATCCTATGAGTTGGTCATATTTTTTAGAATTCATGCATTTTCAACTAGATTTGACTCTACAAATGTGTTTACAATGGTCAATTTAGGGCTTAGGCTTTCATTTTATGGAAATAAAATTTAGTATGCTCCTAATTGGTGTAAATATTATAGTCAATTATGACATCAATATTAAAAATAATTTGATTTTTAAAATAAAATGGGGATAATTTTATTTTATTTTTAAGTTTAAAAAATGATGGATGGGGTGGGGATTTTTTTATTATATAAAAATAAAAAAATAAAAAAAAATAAAAAGTTTTTTTAATGTTTTTTATAATTATATATTTTTTAAATTCATATATATGTTTTTTTGTGTGTTTTGTGTGTGGGTGTGGAGAGAGAGAGAGAGAGAGAGAGAGAGAGAGAGAGAGAGAGAGAGAGAGAGAGAGAGAGAGAGAGAGAGAGAGAGAGAGAGAGAGAGAGAGAGAGAGAGAGAGAGAGAGAGAGAGAGAGAGAGAGAGAGAGAGAGAGAGAGAGAGAGAGAGAAGAGAGAGAGAGAGAGAGAGTCACCATTATTTTTAAACATTTTATCTAGATTAACTAGAATACTAGAATATATAAATGGATTAGTTAAATAATCATCCAAAATTTTATTCAATTCCTTTTTTA
This sequence comes from Torreya grandis, assembly GCA_037957365.1. NCBI lineage: Eukaryota > Viridiplantae > Streptophyta > Pinopsida > Cupressales > Taxaceae > Torreya > Torreya grandis. The sequence goes on along the minus strand of JARHVA010001684.1, from coordinate 2,821,268 downwards.
TGATACCTTTCCACAAGGGGATGATTCTACAAGGTTTATCTTGGATAGGATTTATAATGATAATATGATGTTATATTATTCCAGTATCATAACCCTAAATATTTGACCAATCAAAAATATCAATAAATTATTTTAAAAATTTAATAAAGACATTTTTTCCTTATTTTGTGCATTGTATGTCTAGGAAAAAAAATGGAATCTTCTTTAGTACCAACATTTATAGGATTTATTTAATCAACTATTCACCTTGAAAGCTGATAATAGTTATAGAATCAACATTCTTTACAATTGCGTTAATATCTTTTGTTTGACCAAGTAATAAAGAAACCTAAATTATATAATAACTTAACATTGTATTTGCTAAGTGATTAATTATATTTTAAGGTCAAATGGGTGTATTTATTTATGTATGATTTATTATCCTAAGGGATGGTTGATACTATGCACTATTTTTAACAGTGGGGGGTGTCAAGGAAACTCTTCAACATGCACTCACGCTAGCCATGTAAAAAATAGGAATTGAAAAATAAATAATATTATTATTTATCTCCAAAAATTTGAAATTTACAAGAGAGTTTGTCAATAAATAAAAAAAATAAAAATTTGGTTCCAATTTTTTTTTTGACTAAGTAAAACCAAGAGCTGTGAACCAATTATACTTTTGACCAAATAACTAACACATGTCTAAAGTGATGGAAACATAATGAACATTTTTTAGATGTGCTAGAAAGTGATTACTGATGCCAATTATCATATTCTAACCCTAAAACATGTGCACAAAACAAACATAGTATAATTAAGATAACCTAAGTCATTTTAATATTAATAGAATTAGAATATTACACCAACATCCTATATTAAGTGAAAATTAAGGATGCCTATATAAAATAAGGATAATAATCCTCTAAAATGTGTCCTTGAAGGTAGGTTTGATAAGATACCCATTTAAAATAAGTATAATATATAAAATAAATGAGAGAAAAAATAAAGGTCTCTTAAAAACTACAAATATTATTGTGAATACTTTATTATATTGGATGGAAGACATTGTTTAAAATGCATTACATGGTATTAATTCCATAATTAAAGAAGATGCATGAAAATCAATTGAAAATATTGGTGAAAAAATCAAATAAGAATGATTATTTTGAATCCAATACTTTATCACTCAAAAACTATTTTGGGATGACATACACTAATATTTCAAATTAAAGTGTCAATAAATTAAAATAATATATCAATAATTTCATCAACAACATAAATTATATGTTACGATGTTCTAAAGGTAAAAAATCTAAAAACACACTTGAAGAAGTAATACCCCTTCCTCAAACCCATAATGTTCAATAGGTGGAGTGGATGATATAATATATTTGTATAAGCGATCTAAATCTACTACTCTAACACCAAACAGTGATAAAATCTTTTATGCCATAAAATTCTCACTACTAAGATACCGATTAGTTGTCAAGTTTTCAAATAATATAGAAATGGTATCTCCTAATGAAGGTTGGTCATAGTGTTGATAGGGGAGACTATACAATAAAATATAAAAATGGTTCATCAAAAAGGACAAAGACACATGAAGGTAGACTATATTTTGAAAATTAAACCCTACGTGAAACTTTATAATTCATTGTAAGTACACTATATACCAAAAAACACAAAATGAAGACAAAGAAGTATGTTATTAAAATTTATATTAATAGGTTAATTAATACTAACTTTAATAAATTGAAAGGATTAAATCATAATGTTTTATATTGATTTGAGACAAACATAATCAAAGTAAAATATTTAATTTGACAAAATTAAATTTAATGAATGCAAACTAACTATAAATGTGAGGATAAACTTAGATGTTTTAATCTAAGATGTAAATACGTAAAAGTGATCAAAGGATGAAATATGATAATATTTGATTATAAAATTTCCAAAAATCTATGACTAAAACTGGTAAAGGTTCATGGTCATCAAAGTAGGTTAATATCAAGTGCCAAAGTTGACTTGAAATAATTGATCTTTAATTTTGGATTAAATCAGTAACTTATGCTAGGATTTTTGGCACCAACCTAAATATACCTTTACATGGCTATTTTACCTTCAAATGTTTAGAAAAGACCTTAAAATATATTATCCAAGGTCTAATCCCTAATAGGGCTTACAATAACTAAAAAATTTAAAATAGAAAAATATTTAAGTGTAATGGTTGAGTTAAACCCGATCACCCTCATTATGACTAATCAGAGCCTATATATCCAATTTACCAAAGTGGGAAATAAATACCATGTATTTATCCTACTTAGAGTTTTATATGAAATTATGTTACTTTGACTATATGAATGCATCTATAGATATATTGAATACTTGATCATGTTCAATTTGTATATGATAAAAATAAGATTTTGACTTGGCTAAGGAATGATTCAAAAGATTATTTATAATAAATAATAATAAGGATTTTTTTCTCAATTTGTATGAGTGTAAGTATACCTCTCTGTTTGATTTATGAAGTGATTGAATAGGTGACATAAGTCTACCCTTATAGCAATACAAAAGGACAAAACCTCACACTACCTATTCTTAAAATATGGACCAAAATATGAGGAAGGGATAAAATTTTAAATGTGAATGTTATAAGGGAAAATGTATGGATCAACCTATAGGGTTCAATATTCATTAGCATTATTGAACCAACAAGTTGTCCTTGTCTTGAAAATAAACATGTGAATATTGGGATTTAGAATGTACATACAAATGTTTATGGGAATTTTTAGAAGTTATAACATTTATGTATGTGTGGGATTGAAATTTATAAAATAAATCCATCCATATAAGTGCCTAGGATAGAGTGAGGTGGAAAAAATTCCATTATTAAGTGAAAAATTAAATTAAATATAAATATGGAAAAAATAAAAATAATCAAGTATTCATGACCAAAAATACACCATAATACGTCCAAAAAATGAGACTATATATCTATGAAATAAATTCCATATAAATGTGAGAGTAGCTCCAACAAAAGGGAGAACTTCAAAATAGTGTTTATCCAAAATAAATGGAGCAAAACTTGTAATAATGAGTAATGTGCATATGATGTAGTTGAATGATATAGGATTTAGACTAGTTGATCCCATGAAAATAAGTTTGGCAATGCCACCATAATTGATATGATATCTATTTTAGCTAAATAGAAATGGTAAATGAATATTATTGTATGTGATTTTGTGTCATGCACATAAATTATGCATGCATGGATTCATCTAAAGATGTGTCAATATTCTCATTATTGAGAATGTCTGAAAAATGTATCATGCATCACTCAATATTCTCACAAAGGGTGAGTGAACAATAAAATGTGAGTGAGCATAAATTGGGCTCATTAAAAAAACATTTTCTCTATACCCAATGTCATGGGGAGTAATAAAATTAACATGATAGATGGGGGGAACTATACCCTATAAATAGTTATTTTTTCTTCAACTAAAATGACCTATATATCATAGAGTATGTAGACCAAATATATTTGTGTGATTATCAAATAAGCCAAACACAATGGTGGATGAAGCTAAAGTGTGAGTTATAATATGTCTAACAAGTGGGTGAATTATATTCAAGATAAATTTTTTTAGATTAGAGGATGATGTGTTAATAATATCATAATCAGTAATATAAGGTAGACTATTCTTGATAAAAGGCATGCACATGGTGTTAATATGATGTTGTAAGCATTCAAATGTGTCCAAAAATGATTGAAGAATGGAATATTTTCCATAAATTAGTTATATTAATAAAGAGTTAAATTTTTTATCTTCATATTCTTTTCAATAAATATAATAATGTCTTCTTGAATTAAACATACTTTAGAAAACAAAATGGTATTTTCCAAAAACATGTTATTATTTACCTACCTAAGAATGTGGATGTCTGGAAATGAATCCAATAGAACAATAAATGTTAAAAACCTTGAATATAATTTCATAAAATGAACACACTTAATAAAACCCTTCCAAAATACTTAGGATGGTGCATTTAAAAAAATAAAAAATAAAAAAATCCCAAATAAAAGAATTATATAACATTCCACTATAAAAATGAGCCTAACTTAGAAACTATTTGATAGCACAAAAATATTCCCCTAGATGAAAGTAGGTATTTTCTTATAAAATAGTGTTTTTATAGTTCAAATATAAGTAAATATGTACAAAAAATATAATTTTTTTAATATACAACTATAATAAATTTAAAATGCCATTGTAAATTACATGAAAATACTTACACTTAAAAAAAATAACTCTTCAAGTTGACACCAAAATCCAAAGATATAATAGTTTAAAGTTGAAAAAATTACAAAACATGTAATAAGATAATGTAAAATCTAAAAGTACATCTAAAATGTACCAAAAAATGTAAAAAATACTATTCCAATGTGTAAAACTAAATAAACATATATTTTTTAAAAAGGCTTTATAGGCCTCTCTAGATCAATATTTATGGCCACTAGAAAATTATCTATCAAATTACAATGTCCAACAGTGTAGGAAAGGACAATAATTTTTTATAATGGGATACACACGCTAGATTTATTTCATATGAAACTTAAAAAATATGTTCTAGTGATTAAATTGGTGCAATGGGCTAACTAGGTGGAGCCAATGGTCATATGCATTATTTAAGGGCTTTAAAAGGGCACTTTGCACTTCATACATTTTTGTGAGAAAGTATGAGGTTAAATGGATTAAAGCTTATTAATTTTAGATAGGACACACACACACACACACACACACACACACACACACACACACACACACACACACACACACACACACACACACACACACACACACACACACACACACACACACACACACACACACACACACACACACACACACCACATCACTTATCATTGACATGAAAATAAATTAAAAACACTTATTTTTTTAAATTAAAAAAATGGTCATGCGCATTAGAAAAACCTCTCAAGAAATTAAAAAATTTAAATTGATGTCTTTTGAGCACCATAAGTCCAAATTTTAAAAATTATAATTTATGGGAATGTCATGAAGAGTAGAAACTAAATTTTTTTATTGTAATAATATAATTTACAAAAAAGGACAAATGGATTCTCTACTATATTCAAATCAAATCAAATATCCATCTTATTCACTAATATTACAAGCAAGAACAAATGGATGCTCATGAATGTTTATGCTTCTAACTCCAAATCTGTTAGAAACCTCCTCTAGAAGGCTCTAGTGGAATTTTGCAAAAATTATCCCAATTGGAATTGGATTATGGCATGTAATTTCAAAACTCTACTCACCCTTAGAGATAAAAAGGGTGGCCTTATCGACCTTAATAAATACATGCTAGAATTTAATAAATTTATTGCAAACATGGGTTTAGTTGACATGGATATTACTGGGATCCCTTATACTTGGTCCAACAAAGGTCGAGGAGAAAATTTGATCTAGGTCTGCCTTGAATTTTTTTTGATCTCCTTAAATTAAGACATTCTTTACTCTAGTAGGCTCTCATCTCTACCCAAAATTGGGTCTAATCACAATCCCATGATCTTTGAAGCTGATAAATTCTCTAAGCCTAAATGTTGCCCTTTCAAATTTGAATATATGTGGACTCATCAACCCAGATTCATAGATTCTTTGAAATAATAGTGGAAGGAATCATTTTTAGGATCAACAATGTTCATCCTCACAAAAATTCTTAACTTCTTGAAAAATAAGTTGAAAATTTATAACAAGGAAGTCTTTGGTGGCATTTTGCTACAGAAAAAGGCTTTGGAAGTGGAAATCTTGACTGTTGAACAAATTATTTATTTAAGGGATTACAATGAGTTTGTGATGGCTAGGTAAAAATATCTCTTATGCCACTTTAATAATGTGAAAGCAAAATAAGAGGCTTATTGAAAACAAAAATCTAGATGTTTATGGCTAATAAAAAGGGACATGAACACAAAATTCTTCCACCATTCAGCTTCTAGACATAGGAGTACTAATAAAATATCTTAGCTACATTTGGAAGATTATATCACTATCAATGATGAGGAGAACATATCCTAATACATCATCAACTTTTATAAGAATCTCCTCTCAGAGGATGGTGAGCTAGATAACTCTTTAGTCTCCTCTACTCTATCTAATTTTGATAAGGTCTTCATAGATGTGGATAATGCTTACCTCATCCAAATTACTTTGGATGAGGAAATAAAAAGAGTTTTATTCCTCATGGATGGCCTCAAGGATATTCGACTAGATGGCTTTCCCACTTTTTTCTCAAAAAATTTGGGACATCATTCACCTGGAAGTCAAAGAAGCTATCAAATAATTCTTTCACTCCAAATCCATCATAAAATAAATCAACAATACTTTCTTATTCCTAATCTACAAAAAATAAGGGGCCTATAACATCTTAGATTTTAGACCTATTAGCCTATGTAACACAACCTATAATATTTGTTCCTCCATCAATGTTAAGCATATCTAATCCCTCCTTAATTTAATCATAGGAGAATAATAGGGGGTTTTGTAGCTGGTAGGTAAATTTTTGATGGAATTGTCATAACTCATGAAGCGGTTCACTCCATTACGAAATCTTCCAGATAGGAAATTATACTTAAATTAGATATGTCAAAAGCCTATGATTGAATATCTTGATGGTTTTTGATGTAGATTCTAGAAAAGATTAGGCTAAATCATGACACCTAAAAAATGATATGAAATTATATAGCCACTCTCATATTCTTCATTATTATAAATAGGGTCCCAAAAGGATTATTCCATGCTTCAATATGATTAAGATAGGGATACCCCCTCTCTCCATACCTCTTCATCATCCTTTTTGAAACATTGAGGAGAAGTTTGAGACTTGCCTATTGTCAGGGTCTGATAAAGGGGATTTTGATGACCCAAAATATGGATCATATCACCCACCAATAGTTATTTAATGACACTATTATTTTAGGATATGATTTGACTAGGGAAGCCAAGAGCCTCAAATTTATCCATAATAATTATGAAAAAGTGTCCAATCAATGCATCAACTTTTAAAAAAGCTACATCTTCTTTATCAACACACCCCCCTCTTAATAGAGAAGAATTGCTAGAATTTTGAACTACCAAGTGGATAATTTACTAACTAATCATCTAGGTATCCCTCTCTTTACTAGGATAATGGAATCATAGTTCTCAAATATACTAATTGATTGTATTCAAAGGAAACTATTAGGCTAGAAGGGTCACCTCCTTATCTTGGTAGGGAAATATCAGCTACTCAAGGCCTCAATTTAGAGTATTCTAGTATATCTCATGTCAATCTTGAAAATTCATTCCAATGTGGCTTCCAAATTTGAGAAACTTAAAAAAAAATTTATAGAGAGGGACTGAAGAAATATTTAATTTCAATATTTTCACTTGGGAAAATGTTTTCCTTCCCAAAGCTAATGGGGGCCTCAAACTGAGAAGCATAAATATTATGAATAGAGATTTACTAGAAAAATGGGATGGAATCTGATGAAGGAGAATGGTGAATGATCAAGAATTATTAAGGCAAAATACTATAAGGGGAGGATGAGGATGCCTTTCTATGGTAAGAGGGACCCACTAATGGTTCCACTTTTTATAAGGCTATATCGAGCTACAAAGATCTTCTAAAAAGGACCATCTCATGAAAAATAAATAATGGTGATAAAATTGATTTTTGGGAAGATGCATGGATATCCCCTAACCCCCTCTTAGATCTAGAGATGTGGACCATATTGTATGGTCAGCTCAAATAGATATGGGGCTCTAAGATTAAAGATTACTAGGAAATCAAGGAAGGAACTAAGTGTTAGAACATCTTACCCAGTAAAGACCTTCTATTGGTAGAATCACAAGCTATCCAAAACCTCAACTAGGCATTAAACCATATCCATATTCCATCTCTTTAGAAAGAGGACCATTTTGTTTGGAGAGAAAAAGATAATGGAAAATATTTAGTGTCCTTAGGTCAATCCATTGAACTTAATTTATATAACAACTAGGATAATTAAAATCTTTTTGGGTAAAGCATCTAACTCCCAAGATCAACTTCTACTAGATAGTAACACAAAATAAAATTTTGACTATTGAGAACTTAGCCAAAATGGGACTAAATATCCCAAAAATATGCCTAGATTGCCTAAGTGTAGAAGATTCTACTCAACACCTATTTCTAGAATTTTTATTCAACTTGTCCTTATTTAATGACCTTGTCATTTACCTCAACATGACTTGGGTTAAACCCAATAGCATATTGGACCTCATTATACAATGGAACCCCCTATGGAACATTCCTTCTTTGACTTTCCTTTGGTACCTCGCCCTTCCCCACTAGTTTTGGTGCATTTGGAGACTTTAAAATGATAGTTTATTTCAAAAAAAATGTTCCAGATGAAGAGCATCTTCCCCTAACATTTCCAAGCCATTTTTGAAAATTGGAAGGCCTTCCCTCCCAAATATAAGGATCCCACTCCCATTTTAACCCAATTCATTCTTAAAAACTAGGACTTGTAAAAAGTAATTATCTCTTCCAGAAAAGACCTAATTCTCAAATAAATCAAATGAAAACACCCTTAAGGGGTGGGTAAAATTGAATTTTAATGGGGCCTCTAAAGGTAACCTAATTCTTATATGTGGAAGAGGCATCATAATAAATGATAAAGGTGAAATGATAACAGCCTATGTGGGTCCTATGGGTAATCAAACAAACCATCTAATCAAAGATAAAGTATCCCTCTGAGGTATTCAGCTAGTGCAGAGTCTCAAGCAGAGTAAGATGATTATAGAGGGGGATTCATTCAATATTATAAATTCCCTAAAATGAAAAATAATTATTTCATACACTATCAAGGAACTCATTGATTATGTAAAGCATATCCTATGAGCCATGATTCAAGTCTAACTAACTCATACCTACAAGGAAGGAAATGAGGTAGTTGACCTCCTTGTGAGCACTGGAGTAAATCTATAACGTTTAACTAACTATTATAATGAAGGAAACACCCCCAATAAGGTGTATTGTGTCATCCATGTTGAAGGTACATATGTAATTTTAATTCATTATATCCTCATATGTGTATCCCCTCAACTTGACAAGCTTAATCATGATCTTAAATATCTATAGTTATTTCAAGGTAAGGGGATGTAATTATGTCAATATTTATTTGGTGGGAACTCCACTTTATTTTATTTCTATCCATTTAAATTACATCCAAAACTCTCATCTCACTCCCTCCATTCCTCTACCTATAACTACCATGGGTGGTAATAGAGACCAGTTAGAGCTAATTTCATGCAAAGAAACTTAAGAATATATGAAGGTATAGAAAAATAATAATAAGGGGGCATTATAGAGTTTATGGAGTGTATTATCAAACATAATGGCATGGTGGTCTAGGATTTTGTCACTATATGGACAAAAAGGAAGGTCACTATGCAAGGCATTTTCATAAATGTCTCTGAAGAGTTTATTAGTGATGCCACATGCATTTCCTATGATGGTGATAAATAATTTAAATACCAATATAAGAAATAAGAATCCTTATATTTATTCTTTCAAACTAATGACTTTATGCATACTAAAAATAATGGTTTTTCTCGTGTCAACATGCCATGATATTAGCCCAACATCTACCTTTAGGTCATGAGGTACATGACCCTAAAAGGTAAGTACACCCTAATTTTATCACATCATTTCTTGTTTCTTAATCATTTCATCAATTTTAAAATTAGCCTTCCCTATTTACTTCTAATGTCTTTGGACAGTATTGTCCTACTCTACCAATTTAATGACACAAGAAACATCCTCCATCAAGGACTTATCTTTCTTCTCATAAAACATGGTCAAACCCTACTTAGTTAGAAGGTTCCCCTGAGAGGTTATTCCTCCAAAAAGGACTCCATAGATGACTCCCTAGAGGAGAATCCTACTAAACAATCCCACCCACCTCTTGAACACTCTCCTCAAAATAGCTTATCCAAATTCCCACTTGATGACCTCACACTTAAGCTATTATTTATCCTAAAGCCCAAACACATTTAAATTGGGTTTCTTACCACTATTGACCATAATGGCAAGGCCATTGTAACATAGGAATTTGAGAAAAATAAAAAATGCTATAAATTTTTAACTCAAAGGTTCAATAAGTGGGATTCATCTTGGCAAAGTTGATTCAAGACTAGAATGAGCTCTACCAAGTGGTAGAGTCCACTTTTTATTCTTTTCATGCATTTTACTTAGCCCCCTACCTAATCTCCTATATTTAAATTACCCAAGGTCCAAAAATCCCCCCTTCTAGGTTCCCCTAGCCCCCCCTCAAAGTGAACCCGGTTATAGGTGAAAGGCAAGAAGCGTCTTAGGATGATCTTTATCGATGAACCCACTGAAGGACCTAAGAATCACACTAGAGAAAAGGTTTAAAAAGACAAACCTAACATTCTAGTTAAGGATATTTATAATATGAAGGATAGCCAAGAGGTTCCCTCTAATTAATTTGGTTTTACTTTCTATTCCTCATTTTGTTTTGATTTAGACTTTAGTTTTTTATTGTAAGGTCATGAAGAGCCTATTTAAACTCTTTTACCTCACTTTCATGGTTCTAGGTCCCTGTAAAACTTGTGTTTACCTTATCAAATTAAAAAAAAATCTAATTTATAAAAAATTCTTTAAAATGTTGTTATATATCCTATTATCATGGTGATGTCCTAAGAACTTGAAACATTAAAAAATCATAGAAAAATATACATGAAGATAAAAAATATAAAATTTTGTTTTAAAATTCATATATATAAAATAAATAATTTAATAAAAATATTGTAAAAAACTACAAAAATAATGTTTATATCAAGAAATATAAAAAATATTGAAAATAATAAAACTTTTAGTCTTTGAAAAAAAGATTAAAAAAACCCAAATGGTTTTTATGGTAGATGAGAATGTTGGTTGTACCAAAAAATGTAGAATATCATTGGATAAATATGTGGGAATTTATAATATGTTGAAAGTATTCAAAAACCCAAAATGGCCACATGATTGAGAAAAGATATACTACGATTTAAGGGTTGGGGATTCTCAGGAAACACCTAAAAGTGAACTTACACCACCCATATAAAACTAAAAACTTGAAAATAAACTATAATTTTATTTATCTCCAAATAAATTACAATATATAAGAGAGGTGGTCAATATAAATGAAAGTTAAGGGTTTGGTTCCAATATTACTTTTGACTAAAAAGAAGTAAGATTTCTAAACCAACTCTAGTTTTTACCAAGTAACTAACACATGTTTGAAGTGATGGACACATGTGTAATGTGGTGGTAAGTGAATATTTATGAAAATTATCCTACTCTATTGCTAGAAAGTGTGTGCAAGAAAACCTAGCTTAGTTAAGCTAACCTATGTCAATTAAATATTAGTGCATGTATAATATTACACCAACATTATTATATTTACTAGGCATAATATTTTTTACTTGTGAAATTTTAGCTAGAATTTTTATATCATCACCTCGAATTACATATCTAACTTTATATTTAGTTGATGTTTTTTAGAAATAAGTAGAAATGCTATCAGATTTCATGATGTTTGAATTATCCTTAATGTAAGGATTTTATTATTTTATTGTTTTGAACTGCATAAAAATTAAAAGCCTCACTTTTGCCTAACATTTCCTTAGAACTATCATGTTTAATCTTATCTTACATGTAAAAGTAAATACTATATTTCCCTTGAAGGAATATTCTAAACATTTTTATAGAAATGAAGTTTTTAGGATTATGATCTAATTCACAAATCTTACAATATTTATTTTTTAATTTAATTTTACATCTTTTTAGCATTTAATGTTTGACATGATGTGGATTTTTGATCATTAAATGACCATTTTATAGTGACCAACTCATTTCCTAAGTTATGAATGACTTTCAAAAAAATTGCATTATCACAAGTTAATCCATTAGTAGCATTATCTTTAAAACCAATCACTTTTAATTTATTTTCATACTCTATCTAAAAAAATATAGTGTCTATTTTGGTTATAGATTTATCTTATAAATCAATTCTATATTTAAAAGGTAAATCATATCACTAATAAAAAATTGATAACATCTTCAAATGTCTCACATAATGTGGGAATTTTCATCTAAATGTAGCAAATTTGATCATGAAGTGATAAATGGTTTTGATTAGGAATATTTAAAATATAAAAAAAATTTAACATGTTTGAAATCATATTTTGCCTTTTATAAACATAAATATAACAAATATTTTATATCTTTATATTTTTTAATAACTTTAGGAGGTAAACTAATAAAGTATTGATAAATTTTTATTTCTAAGGTTTGAGAGTTTTAAGGGACACATTTTCATTAGTGATTCGAAACATAAAGAAAATTAATTTAAAATAGACTAAATTATCTTCCCATGATTCACATTAATCTCTATAGAATTAAATAGCAGTAAATTATTTCAGAGAAGGAAGTTTTATAGTCATATTTTAAATATCTCTTGGATTATCTCTTATCCTTGGATTCATTCATGTATCCTCTTCAACATAAATTGCTTCATTACTAGTAACTTTATTTCCATATATTTCTAAATTTAATCGAAACATACTATCTTTAAATTGATTCCTACCAATTTTTTCTTCAATTTTATAAAATATTAAATAATAATTATTATTTAGTACTTAATTTTGAAATAAGATGGAGCTATTTTATGATTACTAGCTAAAATTTATTCTCTTTCTTATGTTAAATTCAAATTCTAAAAAATATTTTAGCCTATGTTTGAAGTTTCCATAAATATATTCTTTCTATTTAAAATATTTGGTATTATTCACTATTAACACCCATTACAATATACTTAAGTTATTCAAGAGGGTTATACCAGGTGGAACATATTAAGTTTGATGACATATTATGTTGTTTGTCCATGATATCAATGCCAAGTTCATAAAGAGGTGGAATTTTAGCAATGGTAATAAAGAAAATATAAAGATTTTAATAGATATTTTTTATTGGAAGATAAGATGATTTATTAAGTCCTAATGAAGTCACCAAATTTTTATATGCTAAATTTTGTAGCTGTCAACTAGTTAACCCTTTCACTTATCATGAAAGTTAAATTAAATCAAATTCATTTTCTTGTAGGCACATACTGAACTAGAAACTAGTACTTATTCATATAGAAGGGTAATATATCTTTCAAGTATTAAATATATTACTTAAACCACACTGAATTAAGAAGATATGGGATTATAAATAAATTTAATATCTTCAATCAACTTTATTGATAGATTGTATGTATGTATGTATGTATGTATATTACTAAAAACATATAAATTTTTCATAAAAATAATTTTACATTAAAATTAAAATTTTCAACTATCATTTTTATTATCATACATTGTGTGTGTGTGTGTGTGTGTGTGTGTGTGTGTGTGTGTGTGTGTGTGTGTGTGTGTGTGTGTGTGTGTGTGTGTGTGTGTGTGTGTGTGTGTGTGTGTGTGTGTGTGTGTGTGTGTGTAATTTCATTTTTTATGTTAGTAGTTCTATTGACTCAATGAAATATTAGTACATGTGGGAGAGGTACACTATTGAATAATAAAACATTGACACTTTCAAATCTTATTAGATATTTTTACTTCTCTATTTTATCGTACCATGGACATATTATAAACATTTTTTACAAATAAAAGATAAACTATAAATAAAACAAGACAACATAATTTAAACAATTAAATAATAATAATAATAATAATAATAATAATAATAATAATAATAATAATAATAATAATATCGAAGAAAATTGACAAGATAATATGATAAATAAAACTAAGCATCATGCATGCAAAGTAAAAAAACATAAAAAGGAGAAAATAATTAAATATTGGTCTCCAAAAATTGAGAATAAAGGTGAGAATTTAACGTTTTAAATACCCAAAAAAGAAAAAATAAATTAAGTATAAAATATTAAAACAAAAACAATCAAATAGAAGTAAATTTTAGACTTGACTAATTGCAATAAATAGATAATAGATTTTATTTAGATTTAAAATATAATAATTTATAATTGTTTATAAAATATTTACTTAAGGAGAAATATATTACAAGTTTGTATGAATAATCACAAATAATTTTTCATTAAATGCATTTGTATGACATGTAGATGGGATTTAGGTAAAGTATAGAAATAATACTGATGCATGTGACTGAAATAAATCTGCAATCATCCATATTGTTAATACTAGTACATTTTTTAGATAAATGGTTAATAAATAAATGATAAAACTAGATATACCTAACTACACACTTTAAATTAATTCACCATCAGATAAATATTTATTCAATCTTCCTACAATCATATTCCTAGTCTAAGAGAGCTTATATAGAAAAGAAATGGAGTATGAAACTATGAAGAACTCTTGTATTTTTATGAATTAATTGAGTAATGACACATAAAAATCATAAAAATCATCCAACAAGAGTTGGTTATAAAACTAAATTATAAACTAATGATTAACTTAAATAATGTTACTTTCAAATTTATTTTTAGTTAGCTCATTTTTTCACTTCATATTAAGTCATTAGGTTGTTAGATAATAAGTCATTTTTGAAGTGAACTAAATAAATTACTTTAGTATTAATTATTCATATTTGTACCAATAATACAAAAATTATCTAATTATTGAAATAATAGAGAAGATAAGAATGAACCTTAGTGATTTAAATATGATTTTTTTGTAAATTTTATGTTGTGTTTCTCAAGTTTTGATTTAAATATTCTACAAATAGAGTTGACTAGCTTGACTATGTCTGTAAAACCTATGTGTCGAAAAATAATCTAGAAATAGAGTTGACTAGACCAACTATGTCTAGAGACCTGTAACTAAAGAATAATTTTATCTCGATATAATTTATATAGTTACCTATATTTAGAGAAGACCTATATAGATAGAATAGAGTCATTTTAGAGTGACAATGTGTTAAACATGTACATAGACTATTAGAACTATATCAGTAGGTTTGATATAGTACTAAAAAAATGAAAATATATACTATGATGATAAAATAAATGCATGAAAGAAAACCTAAAAGGGTTTGATTCATGTTACATTCACCAAAATTTATACAAATTAAAATATAGTTGACTTATTAATCAATCCTATCTCAAAGAAGATACATCCTACTTACACTTCCATTTGTTGATAAATTAAATATTGGGGATCATGATGAAGATATATTTTATAGACATAACTAAGGGGTATATCATCACAAAATCATCACTAAAGATTTTTCTAAAACCTTTAGTCAAGAAACACTATGTAATAACCCTAGATAGGTCCTATAATTTTATATTCAATAAGTACATGAAATTAAAGTAAAGTCTAATCTAGTTCTCACCAAGGCTTATGTCACAAAGTGTGTGTAATAAACATACAAATAAAACATGAATAGAGTAACTCTAATTAATATATGTATAAATATATCCCTATTTTATGGAGAGACTAATATATTCAAAATACATTACTTATGTTACTTCTATCTACTAAAATAAAGGAGTAGAGTTAGAGATACTTACATTGAAGATGAACCTGTTAAGACTCAATCTCTCCCTTGGCAAAAATATCCTTAAAAGATGTTTTTTTGGTATGTAAGGATCACTAATATATTACTAAGCATCCAAGACTTTTCCATAAGACAATATTATTATCCAAGTATAAACCCTATGTAATAACTCCTCAAGTAGAATGGTTAAAGAGTAGATTGTAAATAAGCAAAAATGAATAATTAAATTTGTTCTCTCTCATAAATGTAAAAATTAATGTGTATATATAGATTAATTTATCTATAAATATTTATGAAAGTTTAGCTAATAAGGTCAGCCCAATTTGACTTTGTATTGTTAGTTGATAAAAATAAGTTAGGTACCATTCTAGGTCAGCCAAAGACCCATAACGTGCAAATGTTAATTACAATATAGGGTCAGCCTAGGTTAACATTGTTTGATAAATGTTAAAAAATGGGTTTTCAATTAGTTAGGGCCTAAATAAGGTGGTGAATTACTTATAAGGGTGTGTAAGGGAGGTTTCAATGTCTAGGGAAGTGTATATGAGATGGTTGTCTAGACAACAAGTGGTGGTATAATGGAAAAAAATATTGTGAAGCACTAATTGTCTTCCCACCCCTTTCCTAGTCCAACCCTTAAGGTGTGAACTGAAAGAGATTGAGATTTGATGGGTTCTTACAGGAGAAAGAGTATCAATAATTGATAAAGTCTAAAAATATAATGTATACATAATCAATTTTAATATATTAAAGGATCTTGATCTCCTTTTTGTGATTTATTTATTTTTTAACAATTTAATATAAAATAATCACTTTCACTTGAATATATGAATGAATTTTTGTGTTATAAATTATTTATCTCTTCTATGTATGAATACTTAGTTAGATGATACTGTAGAAACATCACTTCTAAGTAGTTGATAAAGCATAACCTAGATAAGGCAATTTAATTTTTATTTCATTTTAATATGATGTCACAAAGATGGAATGCATAGATTACTAAGACATTCCCTATTTTAATTTCTCATTACTAGTACTCTAGTTGTAACCTCAATTGGTAACTATGAAATATCTTGTGTTAAAGTTCTATGGTAAATACATATAATTGTTTAGTCGATCATTGGTTATTTTAAGGGACTAGTGTCTAGAGGTAACATTGTCTTATATTTTGGAGTATAAACTTAGATTTAAACACTAAAATACTATGTGAAGTTTTTCATATTAGTTTACAAATTTAATATTTTATTTATGTAACTATTTATAATATATTTAACTACCCCTATTCTAGATAGAGCATGAGAAATTTTCATTACTTTCCTTTCTAAGATATCATTCACTTACTTTTAATAAATTAAAAATTCTTTGTTTCCAAGGATTTTTTATAAATAAATATAAGGGTTAACCATGGGCTCTACCCTTTCACCAATTATTGACATTTTATTCATGGAGTTTGAAAACAAATTACATTCCTCCACTTTAACACTTGAGTAATGGGAGAAATTTTTAATGACATCAATGAAAAATGGACCCATGGTAAAGAATAAATATATAAAATTATTGGTCATCTTAATTTTCGATTAGAAAAAAATAAAGTGACCATGGGAGAAGAGGTTTATGGTGTACATAATGTGAAATGCAATAGATCTATAAATCAATACTAGCTCGAAGAAGATAAATCCTACTTACACTTATAATTGTGGATAGATTATATATTTGAGGTCATGAAAAATATGGATATAATAAACCTATCGAATGGATCTATTGCCACAATAAATTCACTAGGGAGGGTTCCAAAGCCTCGAATCAAGAAAAACTATGTAATAAGTCTGACTAGGTCCTATGTTTTCATATTCACTAAAATAATAATAAGTAAAGTCTAATTTAGTTCTCACCAAAAATTGTGGTACAAAATGGGTTTAGTAAACATAAAAGTACACATGCATAAGATAATCTTAATTAATCTATGTATAGGTAAAACCCTAACGCATGGAGAGAGAAATATATTCAAAAGCCATTACTTATGATACTCATATCTACTAATGAGAGGATCAAAGTTAGATATAATTACCATGAAGATGAACCCCTCGAGACTTAATATCTCCCTTGGCCAAAGGTGCTTCACCATAGGATTTTGTGGCTTGTAAGGATCACTAAAAAAGGCCAAAACATCTAAGACTTTTCCACAATACAAAATTCTTTTCCAAGTATAAACCCTAATCTAAGACTCCTTAAATAGAATGGTAGAAGATTATATTGTAAATAATAACAAATGAATAATTAACTCTTGTTGTGTCTCTAATAATGGTGAAATGGATGTGTTTATATAGGTAGATCTATCCTTAGTCATTTCTAAAAATTTAAGGCAACAAGGTTGACCCAATCGACCTTATATCATTATTGACAAAAATAATTAGGTCTAAGTCTAGGTCATCCAAGGGCCAACCTAAAACCTAAATATTTTTTATCAATTAGAGTGCAAGGTTGATGGGGCTAATAGTGTAATGTAAACCATCAAAAAGGATTTTAGGCTAGGAAAGGGATAATGAAGGTGAAAAATGACTAAAAGAGGGTGCAAAAGATGAGGCAAAGTTTATGGGAATGTTTTTAGGATATGTTTGAATTGATAACAAATGGTAGTAAGGGATAAAAATCCTATGTAACAAAAATGGTCTACCCACCCCTTTCTCAATGCACCCCTTAAGGCATGCACTCAGAGATCTTGAAACATAATAGGCTCTTGTAAGATAGAAAGCATCAATAATTGATAAATTTTGAAAATATTATGGGTATACATATCCCCCAATAAAATTTTATCACAAGTCACTCAAATGTAATAGGGGATGGTACTTTGAGAAAAGAACATAGTGACACATAATACTGAGGCTAAAAAAATAGTTACAGTATTTTAAAACATAAAATAACTAAAATTAAATATGTGTACCTTGACTTACCTTTATCATTGGATGGTTATCTATTATGTTTTTAGTTTTTATCATGGAGGTTGTGAAGACTACTTTTGATGAACCCAATTATGCAAAAATAAATAGCAAAAATAAACAAACATGGGAAATCCAAGATAATTGATGCTATGTAAACAAGATGTACTTGGTAATTTGGAAAGATAGGGGGAAAAATACTATGCTAGATCAAATAACTATGTCTAAACTAGAGTAAATCATGTAACCAAAAATCCAAGGCTACTAAAGACCAACAAACTCAAAAGAGCAAACCTTAAGTAAGAAAGATAAACTCACCAAGTCAAATTAGGGATACATGTTAGAAATGGTAATCAAACATAGATGTAAAATTAGTAACAATCATTACTTAAACAAAGATGTGAAATCAAAAAATGATAAACCAACATTGATGAGTGAGAAGTAACAATCCTTACTCAAAAATCCATGTAAAAAGTGTGTAAAAGGGAAAACAACATTGGTGAGTGATAAGTAACAAGCCAACCTCACTCAAAAATGGAAAAAGAATATGAAAGTATAAATAGACTTAGGTGTCCATAAAAAATGTAGTACAATAATAAAAAATGTTAAATGAAATCAATGTGATGATGGGATGTAAAGCAATGGTATAAATAAAAATAATCCATAGTCACTTGCACATATTGTTTGGTTCTAAAGATAGATAAAATTGAAAAAAATATGTGATATAATGTTTTTAAAATGTGAATAAGAGGGAATATAGATTTTAAAAAAAATGCATGCCTATTAAGGGGGGAAATAAAATGGGTGAAGTAGAGAATGAATTAAAAATTTAAGAACTCATTATCAAAGTCAAGATACTCAAATTAGGCTGGTCAAAACAAGAGGATTCTAAAGAATTTCTCTTAGCTACATAAATCTTAGATCAACAAATATAGTAGGTATATAATCCCATTAAGGCTATACACATGAAAATTAAAATGGGCCTACCTTCCCATAACATGTTCCCCATTCCTCAATACTCCTTATAGAGCCATTGGTCTATTATATAGATTGGGTACTTGCATGAGAATGTAAGTAGCACCATAGAGTTTGTTGAATTATCCTATTCCAATATATTGGCTTACCACACCCAAATGGACCTCAACTCTATCATGAGGCCAACTATGGAGCTTGATATTCAATTAGAAATATGATATCTATTATGAATCATGTCTTTTAGTACGATTTTAACTTCTAAAATTTGTATGTTCCCTTTTGTATAGCATTGCCTTTTGTTTCAAATTATTTAGATTTTAACTTTCTTGATGGCTTTTTCTATTCCTCCTCCATATGGATTCAAAAGACCAAACATGGTTGATAAATATGACATTCATTTTAAAAAATTGGACATGGTTTCTAAGAGAGAAAAATCAAAGTGAATGGTGTCTAAGATTCTTTGTTAAGTTTGGTGAAATAAAAGTGTTATCTTTATTTTGACCTTGTTTTATCCAATGTTGAGTGAAAGGAAAGTAAATTAAATAAAACATGAACCCTTTTGAATTACTTTAAATTGTAAAAAATGTGACAAAGGGTGAAAAAGGGATCAAATGATAGTGAAGTGTTATTACTTATCATAAGAATGAGGGAAGTATAGGAAAACATGCTAAATAGACTGTTGTGAACATTTTATCTATCAAAGAAACAAAATCCAACATTGAGAACAAGGATCACAAACTCAGAATTATTACAAAACATATTCTAGATAAGTAATGCTAAATAAAACATTGT
The DNA here is from genome assembly GCA_037957365.1 of Torreya grandis. Classification (NCBI taxonomy): domain Eukaryota; kingdom Viridiplantae; phylum Streptophyta; class Pinopsida; order Cupressales; family Taxaceae; genus Torreya; species Torreya grandis. Next base: position 2,800,956 of record JARHVA010001684.1, on the reverse strand, counting down.
AATTTCATGACGAAATCAAGGTCATATCCATGGTATTAAATTGTTACTAATAAAAGAGAAACCCATAAGGGTGTACAAATCAAGTGAAAAGGGAATGAAAAATATGATATTTGTGAGGAAGGATAGGTCCAATATATGTCTTTACACTATATTTCACAAAAGATAAACCCAAGGGTATGCCAAAATGTATTAGAAAGTAAGAAAATAAAGAGTATAGAAGGAAGTCATGAGGAAGATTGAGTCATATCTGTGTTTTTACAATACAACTCATGATAAAATAGGAAGCCAAAGGACCAAAAGGAAAGACTAAGGTTTGTGAAAAGTGAGAATTGTTGCAAAGGGTGAAACCCATGTAATTATCTTGCAAAACGTGTTAGTAGGATAATATATAGAAAGCATGAAAAGAAGGGGGAGATTTAGGGAAAATACATTTTTAGTAATTCTGAATGGTGGGCTCTTTGAAAATATGGCCTTAATTAGTTTGAAGGTGATAGGTTCTAGGACCGAGAATGTCTTTTACTAAATAAGGGCCCCATCATTTTTTAGGTATATTTACCTTCTTTTTCATGAGTGTAATATAGTTTAAGGACGAGATCATTATTGACTAATTTGACCCCTTGGTCAAATAATTCAACCCACATGTAATTTAAATAATTTTTAGGGTCTTTTAGGATGGGAAATGTTTACCAAGGTAATTAATGAGGTCACTTAATGTGTTTTATCCTTCTCACATTTATATGGTTTGTCTCATGTCATACTAGGCCACATTTTAATACATTCTCATAAGTTTTACATTTTATTCTTGATAAAAGTGAGTCAAAGTTTAAGTGAACATGTTTTATTTCAGGTAGGTGTCAAGATCCATTTCAGAATTGACATTCTATAGGTTAATCATTGAAAACAAGAAGACCACCTTAAAAAAATAGAGTTTTTGAAGTTGTATGGACTAAAAGATAGTTTTAGAATGTGGGAAAGATTCATAAGTGTCTATTTAGATACCCATAACTCATCTCCAAGATTAATTTTGTTTGATAGTCCCAAAATTGGTGAAAATAATTATATCTTTCTCTTTGCTTCCTTTAGAAGGTCAACAAGGTCAATCAGTTTGCAGTTGGTATGGATAGGAGTGACATAGTTATAATGAATGCACTTGGTGGGTGAAATTAATATATTTTTATTTCCATTCCATGTCAATAGTTTTTATATTTATGGATTGATATTCATGAATAAACATTAAGACTGATAATGCCTCCAAACTACCTGCATAGCCCCAACACCTTCAATTTTCTCATTTATTTGGATTGATTTATTACTTACAAGTAATTTATGTGTTCTTAAAGATATGTTTCACCATATTACTATTGGTTTCATCTTATTTTACATGTGTGAACATTGTAATAGAATCATGATCCTCTCCTTGTGGTAAAGATGAACACATACTGGTCTACATCATAATGTTTTATCAATTGTAATGTTTATCTCCTGAGAAAAGGATTAAAATCAAGGTAATGAATTCTTAATCATGTGTATGAGAAATAATTATCCATATTATCCGTTAATGTACTTATAAGTTGATTGAAGTGAGTTTCCTAGACAATGAATAAGGACTAGTTAGAGTTTCAATATGGCAGTTACCTACAACCACCTATAGAGATGTACAAATGATGGATGAACCATCTAAAACCTAAGACATAGGTGGTGTGATTATCAAGGATTAAACTAATTTATAAAGACACTTAAGTTTTAAAAAATATATTCAAGAACACTTTCAATCAATGTCCATGGTGCAAGAGTGAGAAAGTTGCAAATGGGTCTAATTACCTTATGTTCTTTGAATAAGGTTTATGCTTCATATAATGTCTTTTGTTGATGGAAGCTGATGAGTTTTGTGTGATCCTTGATGCTTTATTATTAGAAAATATATGGGGATGTAACATAATGAATATTGAGGTAATTTCAAATCCATCAAATTTACACTATAAGCACTTAGTAAACATAGTGCCAAAAGGTCAAATAAACATATAGCCTGAAAGTGACATATGGTCTATTGATGGTAGAGACATGAGAGCATGACCCATAGGTATAAGTGATTTAATAAAATTATGAATTGTCGTTAGTGACATAAATATAATATGGAGGTATAAAAATATAATTTCACACATATATGTCTTCACTTATAGGAAGATTTAATATCTCTAAACAACAGTTACTGTCTGATCACAGACATATATAACAATGATAGTGAAGGATGGGAACATGACCTCAAGACAAGAGATAGGTATATTCAGTTGTGATGACATCAATAACATAAATAATTAGTCAAAAAGGTAAATTATAATTCTAATAAAATAATCACTACCTATAGGAAACTCTTCACTTCTTCCCTAATTGTACTTATAGGTTGACACAATCAAACTCATACTGCAGACTAGTCCTAGCTAGTGGAGAGATATAGCTTGTTTTGAAAATAGTGATGAAATTTAGATAATAATGTTAAATATATACTAAAATTTTTATAACATATTCTAATAATACCTTTATAAGTAGGAAATAGAGCATAGTTTGATCAAACAGGGTTCTGACCTTAGTCAACTAAGACCCTATGCATAGTTTGCAAGTCTAGAAAGCCAATCTTGGGAATATGTAATGATAAGGGTCCTAAACATGTTATAAAAAATTTATAATAGATAAATATGGTAAAAATGACCCAAAAAATTCTCCCATACTTTCAATTTAGCTATGGAAATAAGTGATGTGCTCTATGTTCTATCTCAGACAAGGAACACTCTAATAGCAAGCTAGGACCATTGAACATGAATGTGAGATAGATTAATGGAAGAGTCCTAAAGGATTGGTGAATTATGTATAAATTTTAATTATATATGTAAAGATACATATGATTACTTAAATCCTTTGGAACCACACAGTGGTGGTCATATGCACAAAAGTATAGTTTAGGCCTATTAGGCCTAAAACTAGATATGAACACTCAAATGCCTAACTATATCCATATGACATGAAATAATTCCAAAATTTTTTAAGATGTTCATGGGAAATTTAAGAAAGGATTAGAACCATTTTTTTGTAGGGACTAAGACATAGGTGGTCAATTTGACCTAAAACTATCTCAAACTTGCTTAGAATATATTGTAAGAGTTCAAGAACCATCTTCTCATGATTATATCTGTATGAAAACTATGAATTACACCCTAAGGAATTGGTAATATTTTATGGGGTTATATATCATAAACTAAATGTAATTATTTTGGTCGATAAACATGTAGGTTTTATGAATTAATGTTAAGAAGTTAAGAGACTCAAAACCCTTGTTTAGACCCAATGGAGAAGAAATCAATGGGGATAATTTTAAATGTGGTAAAATGGCTTGGAATTTTTTATAAATGTATATAAAACTCTCCTAGGCTCTATGACATCCATTTGCTCCATACAGTCACTTATACAAACATGTCCAATTCTCTATATTTTATAGGATTTGAGTTATTTCATTGGTGCATAAGGAAAATAATGAATTAGAACCATTGAGGGAAGTTTTTAGGGAATTATTCCAACTTTAAATACTCATTTTTAATCATATTGATACATTTAATTACCTCAACTACACATTTCACTATAGGAAGTCTTAGACAAGTAATGAGAAGTGACTGCCTAGTGTGATAATAAGAGAGATTACTTTGAATATTTTGAGGTTTATATGCTAGAGTGTAAGGAAAATAGGTATTTAATATGTGTCCTAACACATATACAAATCATTTATATGAGTAACTTCAAGTCATATAGGTGACAAGTGTGAATATTGAAGCCAGGAGGGATAATAAGTGATTATAGACCCCCAAGTGACTATTTTAGTGTAGTGTGTGAGATTAAGAGATAAATCAATGGATCTAGTCCTGTAACCTAGAGGTTTACCTCTGTTAGGTAACCTAAAGGCCTAGATTTAATCCCATGTTACCCAAATTTGAGAGAGGATTGAAAACCCTTGCCTAGGGTGGAATATTTGGATACAAATATTTTGGCACACCCAATGGGATCAAGGTCCAAAAGAGTATAATAATTATTGGTGTGTTCTTCCTACTATTAGATTTTAGAAGCATTCAAGAAAACACCAATGGTGACTCAAAATTCAATCATCTAGTTGTAAACAACCCAAGTACTTTTTGGAAATATTTTGATAATCTCTTGTGTTTCATTTGACTAATGAGGTTGATAAGGATATATAAGTTGAGAGTTTTTACTATACATAGCCCTATAAAAGTTATTATCGATCCTATTGTCAACCCATTCCTCCTTTATATAGTCATGAAGTTATTGAACAACCTTGTGAATAAGTTTGTTAAGAAGCCTATGAAGAATGATGTCGAGGAGATGATTTTAAGGCTCTTGAAGAATATATACAATCTTTTAGAATGAATATTATTAAAGGATAAATTCAAGGTCTTAAGAAGAAAATTCTTGAAGCTATTCTTCCCTAGTAGCCCTATCCACCATATCAAGTTCCTATATAACATTCGTAAGCTCAATACCAAAACTCATATCCTTATCCTACTTCAATTCCACCTTAAGCTAATTAATTTTTGGAACTTACTCCTAAGATTATAAAATCATAAACGTTGATGAAGAAATGGGATCAAGAGCTTGATGTGATCCCTATTAAATTTATATAAAAAATGAGAAGGTTGATTCATTTCCTTATGAGTAAGTGGATATTGGTTGAGAAATAATCTAACTATGTTATAAATGAATATTTTCATGAAATTTGATGTTATATACAATGGTGTATTGATAGGATTTCTAGGTGGGAAAACCAAGAAGTTAAGAGGTAACTTGTAGTTATTAAAGCACCTCAACAAGGCTATGGAAAAAGTGAAAATTTGTTTGAAGAAAAAATATATCCCCCCCATCCTCAAGATCTTTCCTATGTTTTATGTTATTCCTATCATATAACTTGTCCTCATGAAGAGCCTATCCAATCCTCAAAATATCCTAGTAGTCTCAAAATTCTAACTTGGAAACAAGAATGTGATGATAAAAATGAAAATTTTATGTATGGTCAAACCACTTTGCCTTCTTTTCAAAAAGATATAACTTCTCCATCTTGGATTTCTATCCAAGAAGAGTTTTTTCATGAAAATGAATCCATAGTTGAGAATGTGGAATTCAAGGTTGAAGATGTGGAGGAGTTTCAAGAAGATAATGAAAATCACAAAATGCTTGATCAATAAAATGAAGTGTCTATAGCTCAAGAGAACCTTCTTTCTCTCCAAGATTTATTCCAAGTGTCTCTTTTCATTCCCCTTACAATTCATGAACCCTACATCACACCTCCTAATCAATATCCAAACCATGAAATAATTCACTACCCTCCCACCTCATCCCCTCTTGAAGGAGAACCCATCTTATGGGAGATAAGAAAAGAAAAAAAAACTCAAGTTGTAGTTGATCAAGAAGATGACATGAGCATATTTGATGAAGAGATCACTATAAGAACTCCACTTGGTGAATAAAAGTGAAATTCAATCTTATTAAATAAATAAAAATATGTTGAAAGTAATGTTTCAAATGTCCACAAAGAGTTTATTCAAGATATGAAAGAAGAGGTACTTAAGAAGGAATCCACATCTATTGTATTAGTTGATGTTCATCTGTATGTACAATGACTTGATCAAGACATAAAAGAGGAATATTTGAAGAAAAAAAAAATGGCTAAGTTGATTGAGGTTCAGGAACATGATCAATAATATGATGTAGACTTGTTTGAAATTGTAAGAATAGGTGACACTCTCCTTTAAGGAGGTTATAATCTAGTCAAGAGCGAAGGAGGTGACATTGGAAAACAAGTGAACATCCCAGCAAGAAGTATTACCTTGAGTACGTCAATCTAAGAAGAATATATACTCCATGATAATATGTTTAAGGTCATAAAAATGGGTTATCATCTCTTCAATCAATTTGAAGATTCTTGTTCACTCTTATAGGACAAATAAGATTTTTACTGGCCTCAATCTCCTAAAAAGAAATATATTATTCCTATTAGAGCCATTCCTACAAATTAATCACAATATTCATCTCATTTCATGTCATTGTATATTAAAACTTACTTGGAGTTTGAACAAGGTATGTTCTTGAAATATAATCATTAAAATTTCATTACAGAACTTGGTTAAGTTGTAGTTGAAATGTATCATGAGAAGATGTTTGAGTCACAAGAGGTATTCACCTTCATAGGTGATGTGTTTGCATCTATTGTCCTTGCATTAGAAGTCATGCCAAAGTGATTGGAAAATATGAAGAAATTGAAGAGATCAAAACCAATTCTCAAAGGGAAACATGATTCATGTATTCCTTCACTTCATGGAGAAATAATGGTTCAAGCTTCCCCTTTGATCCATGAGGAAGAGTTTTATTCAGATTATTTTGTGCATAAGATAGTTAATTTGAGTTGTGTGTGTTTTCCATAAGTTTACATGATACCAAAAGTAGGTTTAGTTTACTATTTGTGTGTTTGTTTCATACTATTTTTGGTGTGTTTTGTTTCTTATTGGAGACTTTTAGTGTCAAATGTTGTGTATAGGTGACTCCATTGACCAAAGATAGGAGAAGACAACTAATCCTTAGCATATAAAGCATGTTACCCATAATAAATCACCACAATTTTGGCTAATTTGACCCTATATTAAAATAAGTTAACCCCCATAAAATTTAAAACTGCCATGGGGTCTTCTAGGATGGGAAATGTCCACCATGCTCATTAATGAGCTCACTTGATGTATTTTATCCTTATGACATTTATATGGTTTGTCTCATGTCATACTAGGATACCTTTTGGGTCATTCTCATATGTTGTATGGTTTAATTCTTAATACAAGTATTTCAAAGTGTAATTTAATGTGTCTAATATCAAGTAGGTGTCAGGAACCATTTTAGAACTAACATTATATAGGTTCAACATTGAAATCGAGAAGACCACTTATAAAAAAGGAGAGTTTTTGAAGTTGTACATATTATAGGGTAGCTTTGGCAAATGGTAAAGATTCAGTAGTGTCTCTTCATATAACCATAACTCATCTCCAAGATTAAGTTGCTTTAATAATCCCAAAATTAGTGAAAACCATTCTATCTTTCTCTTCACTCCCTTTGGTAGGTCAACAAGGTCAACTGATTTATAGTTGCTATGGAAAGGAGGGGTAGAGTTAGAATGAATGTACTTGGTGGATGAAAATATCCTCTTTATAATTTATTTCCATGGAAATATTTTTCATATTTATGGACTGATCTTCATGAACAAATGTTAAGATTATTAATGCCTCAAAACTACATACATAGCCTCATCACCTTTAGTTTTCTCATTTATTTTTATTGATCTATTACTTCCAAGTAATGTGTTTGTTATTGAAGAGATGGTTCACCCTATTCATGTTGGTTTTAACTTTTTTTTCATGTGTGAACATGGTCATACAATCATGATCCTCTCCTTATGCTAAAGGTGAACACATATTGATATGTATAATAGTGTTTCATTAGTTGTAGGTTTTGTCTCCTAAGAAATGGCTTTAAATCAAGGTAATGCATTTATATTCATGTGTATGAGAAATAATTGTCCATATTATCCATTAATGGACTTATAATTTGATTGAGGTGAGTTTCCTAGATGATGAGTAAGGACTATTCAGAGTTTTAATATGAAAATTACCTACAGCCACATGTAGATATGTATGGAAGATGGATGAACCATCCAAAACCTAAGACACAGGTGGTGTGCATTTCATGGCTTGAATGAATTTATTAAGTCACTTCAAGTTTGAAAAATATAGTCAAGAGCACTTTTAAAAAATTTCCATAGTTCAAGAGTGAGAAAGTTGCAAATGGGAATGATTACCTTATTTTCTTTGAATAAAGTTCTTGTCTCATATAAAGTCTTCTATTTATGGAAGCTAATGAATTTTGTATGAGCTTGATGTTTTATTATTATAACCTAGATATGTAGTTATTTAATCAAGAGATAATGAATATTGAGGGAATTTCAATTTCATCAATTTTCCAGTATAAACACTCAATAAAAATAGTGCTCAAAGGCCAAATAAACCTGTATCCTATAAGTGACCTATGGTATTTTGATGGTGGACACATGAGAGCATGATATATAGGCATAAGTGAGTTCATACCAGTGTGTAATGGTCCTCCATGACATAAAGAGAATATTAAGTTATGAAAACATAATTTCACGCATAAATGTCTTCACCTAAAGGAATAATTCATATCTCTAAACAACATTTTTAGTCTGATCATAAACCTATATTACAATGCTAGTGAAGGATGAGAACATGATCTCAACATAAGAGACAAGTATATTAAGGTGTGATGACCTCAATAACCTAAATATTAAGTCATAAAGATGAATTATAATTATCAAAAAATAATCACTACCTATATGAAACTCTTCACTTCTTCCCTAATTGCACCTACAGGTTGACATAGTCATACTCATACTATAGACTAATTCTAGCTAGTGGAGACATATAGTTTGGCTAGAAAATAGTGATAAAAGTTGAATGATCATGTAAAATACATCATAAATTTTTTCTAAAAAATTCTCATAAGACCCTTAGAATTAGGAAATAGAGCATTTTTTGATCAGACAGGGTTCTAACCTCAATCAACTAAGACCCTATGCATAGTTTGCAAGTCTATAAAGTCTGTCTTGGGAATATATAATGATAAGCACCATAAACATGTGATAAAGATTGTATAATTTATATAGTGGGTAAAAATTACCCAAAAAAGCCATACATTCTTTTAATTTTTCTAATAAAATAGGGGATGTACTTCTTATTTTGTCTCGGATAGAGAACACTCTAATAACAAGCTAACCTATATACCATTAAACATGAATGAGAGATAGATGAATGGTAGAGTCCTAAAGAATTGGTGAATGATGTATATGTTTTAATTATATATGGAAATAAATAAAGGATTACTTAAGTACTTTAGAACCACTTAGTGGTAGTTGTATGCACAAAAGTATAGTTTAAGCCTATTAGGCCTAAAATTGGACATAAACACTTAGATGCCTAACTCTATCCATATGACATAAAATAATTCCAAGAATTTTGAGGACATACATGGGAATTTTTAGGATGGATTAGAACCATTTGTTTTTAGATAAAAGCACATAGGTGGTTAATTATCCTAAGATTATCTTATACCTACTTAGAATGCAATGCATGACCTCAAGAACCATCTTATTTTTTCATAAATATATAAACATTATGCATGGTGACCCAAGGAATTGGGAATAGTTGAATGGTTTCTATATCTAAAATTTAGTGTAACTTATTTAGAGGATAAAAATTTAGGTTTTATGAATCAATGTTAAGAAGCTAAGAGACTGAAAACCCTCTCAGAACCCTTATTTAGACCTGATGGAGAAGAAATGTATATGAATGATTTCAAAGGTATTAAAATGGATTGGAAAGTGTTCTTAACCTGTCTATCACTCTCTCAGGCTCTATCACATCCATTTGGTTTGTACTATCACTTATCAAACATGTCTAATTCTCTCTCTTTTATAGTATTTGATTTGTTTCACAGGTGCGAAAGGAAACTAATGAATGAGAACCATTGAGGTAATTCTATAGAGAATTATTCCCATTTTCCATACTAATTTATAATAAAAATGATATAGGAAATTACCTTTGTTACATAGTTCACTACAAGTAGTCTTAGATAGATAATGAGAAGGAGAAGTGGCTGCCTAGTGTGATAGTGAGAGAGATGAATTTAAATATTTTGATTTTTATAAGCTATAGTGTAATAAAAAGAGGTATTAAATACGTATCCTTACACCTATATGATCCATCTCTATCAGTAGATGCAAGTCACTTATGTGACAAGTGTGAAGGATGAAGCTAAGAGGGCTAGTAAGTGACTTCAGACAATGAACACAAGTGTTAAGAGGAGGGTTATTAGTTAGTGACGTATATGAGGGATGTTACAACCTTGTTTCCACCTTTTAATGATAGTTCAAATGTGTCAAGAATCCCTATGGAATTTCAAGAAAATCAAGTAGGCTCATCACCAAAGGATAGTTTCAAATAAGAATATGAAGAGTCTTTAGACCAATTTGAGGGAGAGTGATGCATTCCTAATGTAAACATGTTTAAGACGACTTTTTGACCTATTCTCCACTTCATTATTTTAAATTGTAACTGGTTATCATAGTTTGACACTTGTCCTTGTTACCCTTCCACTTCTCCTCTTTTCTCTTCTCTCTCCTCTCATGTGCTCTATAAATGCAGACCTTTTTGGATTTTTAATCAAGTACACACAAAGTATGGTTAATTCTTGCTATTTTAGAACCTTTTTGACTTTGAATAAGATTATAAAGGTTGTTTAATCTCTAAAATTTCTTTCCTAAGTGTGACAAGTAGTGTACTTAGATGTTAAGTGATGAATATGAACTGCTTACTTCTCTTCTGCTCTTCCATGTTTTGTGTAGGTGATATCTCTTATAACAGATTTTATAAAGTATATTTTTTTGTTAAGTTTTTCTTGAAGTGTGAAAGGGAATAGTAGTTTCTAGTATCAAACCTTATTTATATGTGCATAAAAATATGCCTATATGATAAATACTTATACTAGAAGGATAATGTGTTAATGTCAATTTTGGTAGTCTTCATTCTTAGTGCATATACAAGTGTGTTTGTGGACTAATATTTTTTGTATCACCTCCATTATTATAGGTTAAATTTTGTTTCCTTCTTCCCCTTTTACCACTAAGTGACTAGTCTAGTGTAATGTGTGAGATTATGAGATAAATCAAGGGAGATATCCCTTTAACCTAGATTTTTAACTATGTTATAGGCAACCCATAGACCTAGAAGTAATCCCATGTTGTTAAAATATAGGAGATGATTGAACACTCTCTGCTAAGATACAATATTTGGCTACAATAATCATGAACATTAAAAAATACAAACTTTAACTCTTTTGTTACGTTGTTTGTAAATGTGTGTATTATAATGGTGATTATGTTGAAAAGTAGAAAGATAGTGTTCAACAATTAGATCAAGAAAATGAAGTTGAGATTCACATAATTATTCATCGATCATGATACCATGAAGAGAGATATAGAGATAGGGAAGCTCAAATTCTTAAAGGATGATTGATCCATAACCATAGACTTAAAAAAAAGACATTGCCCTAATAGTAGTGTGTTTTCTAGTGTGATAGGCCCAAAGAGTGGGATATAGATGAAGATTCCAATCCATATAGGTTTCATAGATTATCTTTTTGAGAATTTTATTAAGAATTTTTTTGGTGACCTCAACTTGTCTATTGCATTGGATATGATAGGGTGTGGAAAATTTGTGATTGATTATAAATTTAGCACAAAGATATTTGGTGTTTTTATTTTGTAAGCTACCACCATTATCTTAAATGATAGTATGAGGGACACAAAATTGGAAAATGGTTTGATTAAATATGAATTTGGAGATGGTGTTACTAGTGACATTGGTAAGAGGCATAGCTTGACCCATTTGGTAAAATATTTTGTGGTTGTGATAATAAAGACATGTCCATCATGATATTGAGTTAACTTTCCTATGAGATCTAATCCCCACATAGAAAATGGGTAGGAAGATTTCATGATTTAAACATCAACTAGAGGTGCATGAATTAGATCATCATGAACTTGGCAAGGACTACATTTTAAAAAAAAAATGATGGTGTCCTTTTCAAGAATGGGACAAAAGTATCCCATACATAATCATTTATTGGTTAGAGCATGTAAATTATAGTGGCCTCTATAAATTCCCCCATGTTCTTATTTAAGAAGAGGAGGAACCTCTATTATACCTAATTTTCACAACCCCCAAGTTTTTTGAAATGATATGCCATTATTCATACTCTACCATAGTGATGACTCAATCATAAATTTTAAAACTACAATTGGGGACCCTAAGTCAATTAGTGTTATTTATTAAAATTTATGATTTCAATTTAAGAATTTGATGTTTATCATATTCTATAAATTTATATTTTTATTATAGTGGTTTTAAAAATCATTTATGGATCAATGAATAAAATTGGTATATATACGATCAAATAATGTTATAGTTTCAGTTGCAGATGAATTGACAGATAGATTCTAACATGTAACAAGTTAACTTTTTAGTTCAAAAATATAGAGTATTGATTATCATAATGGTTATTTATAAGTTATTCAAAACAATCAAATGGATTGAATGTTAGACAATCCAAATACAAAGATTTGATTACATCAGTGGTTTTAAAGGTGCCATGATAATTTGGTAACATTATTATGTACCATACATGAGCTTTTGATAAATTAAGGTTGAGATTATAAGTATTATTTATAACCTAATATATTTCCTAAGGGTTTCTAAATTTAATCCTAAATGGTTCATTATAAGGGATCTTAAATTTTAAGTGATCTAAGGGCTTATTTGCTAAAATTCTAATTCAAATATTACTTAAAACCAAGTCTTAAAAGTATATGATGTTTTATAAGGGCAAGTTAGGATGGTAATATGAACTCATGTTTCAAGACATTAACATGGTGAGTTGGCACCAGTTGGAATCTAAATTTAATGTGAAACATATTCAATTCTTCGAGATCTCAATGGATAATTTTTGGGTAAGAGAAAATTTATGATGAAGTGTACATGCCTCCATTCATGAGATTATTCTATAATTTTATTGAAGGTTTTGGCAATTGCTAACTCTGATTGTTTTGTAAAATTAATTGGTGGAATTGCTAACTACATTCTCAATTTAGATAAACCAATGAGAGGTGAACACATTATACAAAGTAGTTATGATGGGGATGGAAATTCTAAATAAATTATTTTTCATTGTTTTAATCATTTTGGAATGCTTTTTTGTGCAAGCGACACTCTATAATTTTGGTTTTTGGGAGTTGTAGATAAGATTTTGAATGAGAAACTTGCATAAAACACATTCAGGTATGCTATGAATGAGTTTTGAGAAATATTTATGGTGATTTCAAGCAAATTCATAGTTGCATGGAAAAGAAATGAATTTTGATTTGCATGGGATAAATTTTGTTTATACATGAATATTTCGGGAAATTGAATGATGTTATAGTTTAGCATATCACTTCCTTACATGGATCTTGAGGAGAAATGACTTTAGTTTTTATATATAATGGTTTATCTCGATGAATGATGAGATAAGGGATATATTTTTCTCAGTTTGGTTCAAATATGGTTTTTTTTTTTTTTAAAAAAAAAATAGAGATATACATACTTGCATGCACTGGTTATGTTATTTTGTTCATTAATAGTTTAAAATGGTGCATTGAGCATACAATTATAGTTTGAAGGTAGTGTTGGGTATTTAATTTTCTAAAGTCATAAAGTTTCATATAAGCTTGAGTTGTTATAAGATAAGTTTTTTTTCAAAATATTTTTGAGTATAAGGTTAAAATGTGTGGAAACATTTTATTCAAAAGATCTAAGTTTTTCTTTGAATTCAGATGAGAATATGTAGAAATATTTGTTACATAAAAAATTTAAAGGAATGCTGAAGATTTATGTTGAAGGGTTTCTGTAAATATTTATTTTGAAATAATACACACAATAATAATATGGGTGTATAAGTTCAATATGTTGTTCAAAAAGTGAAACAGTGATAAAATTTTAGGTAGAGTATATTTGATTTGGATTTCATGTTAAAATTTTCTATGATAGTATAATGTTCATATTCCAACAAGTTATATTAAGGTTGATTTTATGACTTGGGGAAATTAGTTCTTATTCAAGTTGATTTTGTGTTGAAATGTTCATTTTAAAAATATGTGCAGTTTTGATAATACATAATGAGAACAAAAAGTTATGAATATATGTTAAAACATTTGAAAATGAGATTTTAGATAAAATAAATTAAATATTCTTTTAAGTTAGTAGTCTTTTGTGTGTGTGTGTGTGTGTGTGTGTGTGTGTGTGTGTGTGTGTGTGTGTGTGTTTGTGTGTGTGTGTGTGTGTGTGTGTGTGTGTGTGTGTGTGTGTGTGTGTGTGTGTGTGTGTGTGTGTGTGTGTGTGTGTGTGTGTGTGTGTGTGTGTGTATGAGATGTTTATAGTTATCAAAAAATTATGATGTTGACTCAAAAAAAAAAAAAATTGTTTAAGAGATTCATATTTTGAATATTTTGTCCTTTGTTTTATTCTAGATAAGCTATATGGGTTGATAAATTTTGTCATAAATAAGAGTTCTTATTTTAGACATGACTGAATTATCCTAGAATTTATATAAGTATGGCGTGAAAAAGTTATATATTTGAGATTATATTCACAGTGAACCAAAATAAAATGGTATGCGTAGAATATTTAGAGTTAAAATTATGAAGGATATAATTTTTCTTGTTTGTTCAAGAAGTGGACTCTTGGTAGTTAATAGAAAATAAATAATGGGTTTATTTTAATTTTGAAAATTTGGTGAAAATATTTCTGCTATACAAAATTTGCAAAATAGTCACCTACAAAAAAATTTATGATTTTAAATTTGATGGATAAATGACCATCACCACAAACCATAAATTATACAATTTGATGGTCATTTGAATGTCAAATTTAAGCTAGCTAGGAAACATAGTGAAATGATAATTTTTAGCAAAGTTAAAGTTGTTTCATTGAGAGTTTAGATTCATCTTTCATGTGATATAGTCAAAATATTTTTACTATCAAGGTATTTTTCAAAAATAATTATCTTTGGAAGCATGGTGTTCCACATGAAATAAGAGCAAAAAATTCAGTTTTGGATATTTTGGATTTAATTTTTGGAAATAGACGAATTATATACATGGTATAATTCACCTTGGTATAATTCACCTTTATATATATATATATATATATATATATATATATATATATATATATATATATATATATATATATATATATATATATATATATATATATATATATAAAGGTGAATTATACCATGTATATAATTTGAAAATGCAAATAGCATTAATGCAAAATATTTATTTATTTGATATGATATTTTATTAAATTACTTATTAATTAAATGATATTTTAAATATTCTAAGTTGAATTAAAGGTGTCCTCACCCATTAGGAATATCCTATCTAAATTGAAATATTTTATCTCTTAAGACTTTTGAAAAGTCTTAAATAATTGTTAATAAATAACCATCAAATTAAATGATTTTAAAAAATTAATTAATAATTTTAACAAATAATTAACTAAAGTTAGTTATAACTTCTTTTTCAACCAACTTTGGAAGATCAAGGATTCATTTGAAAGATAAGAACAACATAGTTAATAAAAATTTATATGCTTATGATGTTAATCATTTACCTCTCTCTCTCTCTCTCTCTCTCTCTCTCTCTCTCTCTCTCTCTCTCTCTCTCTCTCTCTCTCTCTCTCTCTCTCTTCCATGCAATTTATCTAAGATATCATGACTTTTATAGATAGACTAAGGATGCATGTATATCCAATTTTATATTATCATTTATAACTGATTATCTAAAAATTATCAAGTTTAATATCTTTTGATGATTACAACTCACAGTCCTATGTGTAGAATATGAGTATTTAACTTGTCTAAGGATGAAAATATCACTTTTGTGATCAATTGTTGATCTAATTGATTGTAAAAGTTATCTTTTGAAGATATTTTGTATGAAGGATGTTGATTTCTCAAATTAAATCAATCTAATTTGTTAAGATGACTTTTATTTATTAACACTCACAAATTTTCTATTTTATTATATATTTTATTTATTTTAATTTGATTTCTAGCTTAGTTTTATCAAATTTAGTTTACTTTATTTGGTAATTTCTATTTATTTATTTTTCTTTCCTTGTGTTAGTATTAGTTTCAACTTATTTTCTTAGTTTAGTTAGTATTAGATTATTTTATTTTCTTAGTTTATAATTTATTTCTTTATTTTAGTGTTATTTGTTAGTTTAGTTTCTTGGTTAGTCATTGTGGTTTGTCATTGTCTCTTTAGATTGTTGAGATATTTTGAGCTTGTATGCTTTTCTGTTTACTATTTTTGATGATCATTTATGAGCATGGACATAAGATATACTTTTCAACAATCTGAATTTTCTATCTTTCAAGAGATTATCTAATTCATAGATTATATTCTATCAAATATGTCAGATGATAGTTTGTAATAGATTTGAGATTGAATTATATGATATTGAAGGAATGATTAGCTTCTTAGATCAAAGCATTGTTTATGAGTAATTTTTGACATAATATATGTTTATGTTGTATTTGATCGACTTAGTGAATATTTGTATACTTGATTTAGATTTATTTTTAAACATATTAAATCCTCAAATATTTAAAAGACCCTTTTCACACCTTAGAAATGATTTTTAGTCATAGGTCCCTTATGATTAAACTGGTACAATTCCATCTTGACCTTCATGATAGGCAAATGGGTTGATTCATTGGCATGAAATTTTTCACTCTCAATAAATTTGACAAGTCCATTAGAGAAATTTAAATCAAGTGTTTTATTTATTCATTAATCTTCAATGTTTCACATTATCATAACTGGTTACAAGTTTTAAGTTCATAGTTATCATAATTAGTCACTCAGATTTTGATTCTAGTTTAGTGATTATTTGTTGCTCAGTTATGAAAACTTCAAATGATCTCACTCAAGAATGGCATTACATCAAAAACTTAATTGAAAATCAAGTATATTAATGTCTAATAGCTTGGTTTACACTTTATTTGAAATAAAAAGAGTCTATAGGATAATATTTATTGTGTTTTCTTTTGAAATTAAGTGAAATTCCTATTTCTTTTCAACCAAGTGGAGATCTTTTCTTTCTTTATTAGAAGAATAACTTATCTAAGAATTATATTTAGATTATTCAAAAAATTGGTATTATTGATTCTAACTCAGACTTGAAATTTTCTCACATTTGAAGACAAAATGAAGATTTTTGTAAGCTTTATTCACTCAATCATGATATGTTCAAATGAAAAAAAATTCTACATTAATGTTACAATTTGAATATAAATTTCTTAAAAACGATTATATATTTTTTTTAATGATCAAATCATGGCATGGTATATTAATAGTGCTTTTCAAAAATTAGATTATAGTTCAGATACTTCATTAGGATGTTTTGATTTAGACTTTTTATTAGATTCAAAATTAGAGAAATTTAATTCATTTGATCAATTTGATCAATAACCTGATAACATATTTTCACTTACGTTTGACTTATTTTATAGTGATGACTCTTTGTCAAATAAAGTTACTCCTGATTCTCTTTCAGACATATCTAATGAAGAAGAAGATGATGTTTTGAAAAATCCTAAACTAGAAACTCTTGACATCGATATGGAAATTTCTTTAGATTTTGAATCTTATTATGTTTCTAAAAGAAATTATTCATTTGCTTGTGATTTTATCACTATTTATAAAAATATCAAATCTAATTCAAATCTTTATGATAACTATCCTATCACTTTTGATTCAAAAGATCATCCTGATAACAATTTTTTTTTATTTCTTTGATGCTAGATTTAGTGCTATAACAATAGGAAAATATGTTTGTGATGTTTCAAACATCGAAGTGAGCAATCAATTGACTAAAGTTGAGTATGAGAGGTTTTATTTTCTAGATTATTCAGATCATAATACAAAATTAACAAGTGAGTATGATATTCATTATAAAGTTTCTTCTATAGAATTTAAATTAGAAGACTTGTTTAATAATATTGACTATGAATATTTCAAATTTTATT
Source organism: Torreya grandis (assembly GCA_037957365.1). Lineage (NCBI taxonomy): Eukaryota > Viridiplantae > Streptophyta > Pinopsida > Cupressales > Taxaceae > Torreya > Torreya grandis. The sequence goes on along the minus strand of JARHVA010001684.1, from coordinate 2,783,154 downwards.
ATCTTTTAGATTTTGAAAAAACATATCCTACTAAATATGTTAAATAAAAAAAAATTCAAAATTATTTAGAACTACATGAATAGTCAAGTCAATTTATTGAACACAATTTCTCTATTCTAACTTTAAAAGTGTTTATCTCACTTCAAATCAAATAAATAATCTTTAATATATAATAAAAAACAAAGAATGACTAAAATCATGCATAATTAAGATTTAATTCAGTTTATTTAAGGTTATTTAATGTGTTTACGATGTTATCTTATTTCTTTTAAATCACATATCATGACTTATTATGAATATTGGTATGCTAAAAATAATGTCTTACATTATAATTATATTAGAGGAGATCTTCCATAATTTATTCTTATACCTCCTTCATTTATTAAGTTTTATTTCTTTGTTTTTGTTAGTTCCCTATTATGGTGTATTCTTCATTTGTCCCATAGTGGATGATTTTTGATATTTGTTAATAATTTATTATTTTTTGATCTGTAAATATTTTTTTACTTTTTGTTTGATGTTTGATTTTTTTCCCTTTTGATTTTCTTAGTTTTTTATTTGTTTTCTTCTTGTTGTTCACCTTTTACCTTTGAAGAGATCAATACGTTTTTCAAGTAGAATTTTTTTTCACATTATGAAGGAAGAATGCAAGGATGATAAAATTTTGTTGTAAGTATTGACTATTTTTAGGTATTATTATTTATAAGCTCAAATTTATTTTATATATGATTAATATAGATTGAGTTATAACTGATCATAAAAATAATACTGCACTTTTAGAAATTATATTTGAGATATTTGCATTTGTTTGTGCATCCATCCCAAACTTCTCTGTGATATCATTCCCTTTATTCATACCATTCTAGACAAATAAATCATCCCTTATCAAAATTCATTAGAAAGGGGTTCACACATAGCTACTTGAGAAATAATTTACCTATATCACACTCTCAAGTTAATATTCTTATAATAGATAATTTGATTGATACTTAAGTTTATACTTGAAACCGGCTAGTAAGGTCACCAGTGTTATGTCTAATTTTCACACCCCACAATTTTTCTAAAATAATATGTTATTATTCATACTCTACCATAGTGATGACTCAGTCTTAATTTTTAAAACTATAATCACGGATGCTAAGTCAATTAGTGATATTTGTGAATATTCATGATTTCAATTTAATAATTTAATGATTATTGTATTTTATAAATTTATATTTTCATTATAGTGGTTTTAAGAAGTTATTATGGATCTATGAATAAAATTGGAATATATATAATCAAATAATGTTACAATTTCAGTTGTATATGAATCATTGGTTAGATTTTAGCACATCACAAGTTAACTTTTCAATTCAAATATACATAGAGTATTGATTATCATCATGATGATTTCCAAGTTGTTTAAAATATTCAAATGGATCAAATGTTTAATAATCCAAATGCAAATATTTGATTACATCAGTGGTTTTAAAGTTGTCATGGTAATTTGGTCACATTATTATGTACCATACATGAGCTTGTGATAAATTAAGGTTGAGATTATAAGGATTATTTATAACCTAATATATTTCTTAAAGGGTTCTAAATTTAATCCTAAATGCTTCATTATAAGGGATCCTAAATTCTAAGTGATCTAAGTCCTTATTTGATAATATTCTAATTCAAATATTTCCTAAAACCAAGTCTTAAAAGTATATGATGTTTTAAAAAGGGCATGTTTGGATGGTAATATGAACTCATGTTTTGAGACATTAGTAGGGTGAGTTGGCACTAACTGACAAATAAATTTAATGTGAAGCATATTCGATGCTTTTAGATCTCGATGGAGATTTTGGTGGCAAGAGAAAATTTATGATGAAGCATACATGTCTTGATTCATGGAGATTGGTTAGAATTTAAGTGAAGGTTTTGGTAATTACCAACTCTAAATATTTTGTAAAAGTAATTGGTGAAATTGCTAACTACATTCTTGATTTAGATGAACCAATGAGAGGTGAACACATTAGACAAAGTAGTTATGGTGGGGATGGTAATTAAAAATATCTTATTTTTCATTATTTTGGTAATTTTGGAATGCTTGTTTGTGAAAGAGGCACTCTATCATTTTGGTTTTTGGGAGTTATAGACAGGATTTTGAATGGAAAACTTGTAGAAAACACATCTAGGTATGCCATGAATGAGTTTTCAGAAATATTTATGGTGATTTCAAATAGATTCATAGTTGCATGAAAAAAAATGAATTTTGATGTGCATGGGATAATTTTAATTTATACATAAATGTTTTGAAAAGTTGAATGATGTTACAATTTAGAATATCACTTCCTTGCATGGATATGGAGGAGAAATCGTTTTAGTTTTGATATATAATGGTTTATCTCGATAAATGATGAGATAAGGGATATATTTCTATTAGTTTGGTTTAAATATAGTTTTATTTTTAAATTATTTTTTATAGATTTGCACACTTGCATGCACTAGTTATGTTATTTTGTTCATTAATAGTTTAAACTGATGCATTAAGCATATAGTTATAGTTTGAAATTAGTGTTGGGTATTTAATTTTCTAAAGCCGTAAAGTTTAACATAAGCTTGAGGTGTTATAAGATGAATTTTTTTCAAAATATTTCTGGGTATAAGGGTAAAATATGTGAAAATATTTAATTTAAAAGATTTGGGTTTTTCTTTGAAGTCAGATGAGAAGATGTTGAAATATTTGATACATAATAAATTTAAAGGAATGTCAAATATTTTTGTTGAAGGGTTTTTATATAAATTTATTTTGTAATAGTGCATGTAATAATTAATATATTTTTATAAGTTCAATATATTGTTCAAAAAGTGAAACAGTGATAATTTTTTTGATAGAGTATATTTGATTCAGGTTTCATGTTGAAATTTTCTAGGATAATATAATTTTTGTATTTCAAAAAGTTATATTAAAGTTGATTTTATGCCCTGCGTAAAGTAGTTCTTACTTATGTTGGTTTTGTGTTGAAAGGTTCATTTTGAAAATCTATACAGTTTTGATGATACACAATGAGAACAAAAAGTTATGAATATATGATAAAACATTTGGAAATGAGATTTTGGGTAAAATATCTTAAACACTCATTTAATTTAGTAGTCTTTTGTGTGTGTGTGTATTTAAGTTATTTTACCCAAAATCTCATTTCCAAATGTTTTAGCATATATTCATAACTTTTTGTTCTCATTGTGTATCATCAAAACTACATAGATTTTCAAAATGAACCTTTCAACACAAAATCAACTTGAATAAGAACTACTACTACTACTACTACTACTACTACTACTACTACTACTACTACTACACACACACACAACACAATAAGAGATGTCTATAATTGCTGGAAAACTATAATTTTAACTCAAAAAGAAACAAGTTTTGTTCAAGAGATTCATATTTTGAATATTTAGTTGCTTATTTGATTCTAGATAAGTTATATAGATTGAGAAATATATGTCATAAATAAGATTTCTTATTTAAAATGGTATGGGTCGAATATTCAAAGTTAAAATTATGAAAGATATAATTTTTTTGGTTTGTTCAGGAAGTGGAATCATGATAATTAATGAGAAATAAACAATGGGTTTATTTTAATATTTAAAATTTGGTGAAAATCCTTCTATTGCACAAAATTTACAAAATAGTCACCTACAAAATGTTTTATGATGTTAAATTTGATGGCCAAATGATCGTCATACAAACCAAAAATTATGCAGTTTAACGGTCATTTGAATGTCAAATTTAAGATGGATACAAAACATAGTGAAATGGTAATTTTTGCAAAGTGAAAGTTGTTTCATGGAGAGTTTGGGTTCATATTTCATGTGATATAGTCAAAATATTTTTACTATCAAGGTATTTTGCAAAAATAATTATTTTGGAAGCATGTAGAAAATTGAGTTTTGGATATTTTAGATTTATTTTTTGGAAATAGATGAATTATATACATGGTATAATTCACCTTTATATATATTCTTTATGTTTAAATTGAAAATGCAAAAAGAATTAATGTGTAATATTTATTTATTTAATATGATATTTTATTAAATTACTTATTGATTAACTGATATTTTAAATATTCTAAGTTGACTTAAAGGGGTTCCCATCCATTAGGAATACCCAGTATAAATTTAAATATTTTATCTTTTATGATTTTTTAAAAGTCTTAAATAATCGTTAATTTGTAACCATCAAATTAATTGATTTTAAAAATTCAATTAATAAAGTTAATAAATAACTAACCAAAGTTAGTTATAACTTCTTTTTCAACCAACTTTGGAGGTTTAAAAGGAGATTAAGGATTCATTTGAAAGGGATGAAAAACACATGTACTAAATACTTATACACTTATGAAGTCAATCATTTATCTCTTTCTCTTATATGCAATTTCTCTGAGATAGCATAACTTTTACAAATAGACCAATGGTACTTTATATGATGGTTGAGTATATTTCTTAGACAATGTAGGTATATCTAGTTTTATATTATCATTTATAACTAATTATTTATATATTGTCAAGTCTAATATCTTTTAATGATTTCAACTTGCAGTCCTATGCATAGAATATGAGTGTTTAACCCAAATAATGATGAAAATATCGCTTTTGTGATTGATTGTTGATCTAATTGATTGTAAAAATTATCTTTTGAGGATATTTTATATGATGGATGTTAATTTCTCGAATAAAATTGATCTGATTTGCTAAGATGACTCTTATTTATTAAGACTCACAATTTTTTTAATTTTTTTATGTATTTTATTTATTTGAACTTGATTTCTTGTTTAGTTTTGTTAACTTTAGTTTATTTTCTTCGATAATTTCTATTTTATTTCTTTGTGTTAGTTTTAGTGTAAATTTATTTTCTTAGTTTAGTTAGTATTAGATTATTATTATTTCCTTGTTTAGATTAGATTATTTATTTTAGCGTTAGTTGTTAGTTTAGTTTCTTAGTTAGTCATTGTTGTTTGTCATTATCACTTTAGGTTGTTTACATATATTGATATTTTATGTTTTCTTTTTTACTATCTTTGATGTTCATTTATGAGGATGAACATAAGATATACTTTTTAGTAATATAAATTTTCTATACTTTAGTATATTGTCTAATTCATAGACTCTATTCTGTTGAATAGGTCAGATGACAATTGATAACAAATTTGAGACTAAATTATATGATATTGAAGGAAAGATTAGCTTCTTAGATCAAAGCATTATTTATGAGTAGTTTTTGACATAATTGATTTTGATTTTGATTGACTTAGTGAATATTTTTATACTTGATTTAGATTTATTATTGAACATATTAAATCCCTAGAACTTTAAAAGACTCTTTACACATCTTCAGACTGATTTTCAGCAATAGGTCCCTTACAATTAAACTAGTACAATTTCATCTTGACCTTTGCAATAGGTGAATGGGTTGTTTCATTGGTGTGATATTTTTTACCATCAACAACCTCTTCTTTCATAACATAGCAGAGCAAGGTACCTTCAACATTGTGATAATATAAGATGTTATATCAAAAGGCTTATTGTAAATCTTCTTTTTGAATGTGATTATTTTTATTGGAATCAATGTTTAGAGGATAGGTTTGGTGTTCAACAAATTGAATATCATATTTTTACCACAATTTTTTTCAAATGGTGATAACCTCAATGTGGTAGAAAAGTGAATCTTGTGGTTGAATAAAAGATGGGGTATTTCTTATTTAGATAAGAAAGATAGGATCAATAAGGACTTGGTGTGGATGAAAAGAGATGACGAAGAATCAAGTGAATCAATAATAATATTTTGATCTCAAGGGATAGCATCAATGGTAAAAAGAGTAAAATATTTGGCAAGGGTCATTAAAATTTGATGATAAGAAATGAGATTTTCATTTTTGCATTGATAATCACCATTGACATGGTAACAAATGAGTGAGGAGTCACCTAAAACATACATATATGTGATATATAGATCAAGGGTTGTTCTCATACCTAAGATTAAATATTCATACTCCATTTTGTTTTTAGTGATATCAATTATGAGATAAAATTCCAAAGGGATAATTTTACCAAGAGGACTAATAAGGATATAGCCTACCATAGCTCCTTGAAGATATTTTGTTCCATCAAAATAAAGGGTTCAAGTATCTTCATGTAAATTGATGGTAATTTCAAGTTCTTTGATAAATATTTTTGGTTTACTAGTGTCAAGGAAGATGGAAGACTCTTTAAGATTACTTGATTCAAGGTTATCACTGAAGATATGAAAGTATTATTTAAGAGATATGGCTTGATTGAGAATTTTAATATTGATAATATTATAATCTAGAAGATTATCTTGATGGTGGTTGGTAACTAGGATTAGAGTTGTAATAGGTTGATTGACAATGATGTGTCATTTGATAATTTTTGTGTAATTATGAATAATTAGATGATGTTGGCATGGCTAATAACACCCAACCTATATGTCCTCTTTCTTTCTCACACAACCATTTTTGGTTACTCATTAACTAATTCCCATTCATTCATATCTTTCCAGACTAAGCTCTTTGAGACCCAAGTAGCTCTCTCATACCCAAATCTATCCCACCAAGTCTCATCCCCTTAGGACAATATCACCCAACTTGTATAAGATTGTTAAAACCTAGGGTGTCTTGATTTTGGTGCTATTATCCAAGTTTAAAATTACTCTTAATGGTTAGATTATTTTAGATACTTATCCTTTTCCTTTTCATCCTAACATAAAATCATTTTACCCATGATAATTAATTATCTTATAAAATACCATTCAAAGTCCATTTAGTAGGGTTGGCAGTCATTCACAGGAAAGAAGCAAGAATAAAAGTAAGTAAACTAAAGCACTTTTCCCTATTCTCTACATACAACCTTCCAAGATCAATTCAAGCCTATTTAAGCTCTCATACTAGTTCCTAGTTATTCAAATTTCATCCAATTTTACATCTCATTGCATACATTACACATTATTGCACAAAAAAATTCAATGGGAGAACTACGTTAGCTTGATCCCTCTTCAGAGTATTGATATGTAGGTAGCGTGTGCACAACATGGTGTGATGTGCATCCATCATATACTTTACACACTAACCCCTTCTCTTCTTTCTCTAAGTTTTAATTCAATTTCAAGAACTAAGAGATTTTAAGGTTTCAAAGATTGAATCAGACACATAGTGAGCTCTATAGGCTTCTAGGCCTCAAAATTTCACAAACAGGGTAACACAGTCCTATCGAACAGAACCCAAAAATATTTTAGACTCAACACAACAACACTATAATAGGAATATAGTGGTTGATGGTAGGGTGTTCACTTTAAAATATCCTATCCAACTTAGAAATGAAGTTCAAGAACCTGTTCCAATCTATTTTTGAATCATGCTCTTCTAATATCAGACTTTGTGTCAGAGTAAATCAACCAAAATAATCTAAGTTCTACTTTCTTTCACATACTGCTATATTTAGAAAAAGACAAAATACTATTTATTTACACAAATTAGTAGGTTAATTAAATTATATCTATTTACTAATTTGCATTACTCAAACCCTTTATTTACTTAGGAATTAAACACATAATTTATTTAAAAGATTAAAACATTTGGTGAACTTGACTTACTTTGATTTTTTGCTCAAAAATCCTATGAACCCTAGGGATAATTATTTCTACTTCTTTTCCATATTTTCTTGACTTTTTCTAAATTTAAAAATCATAAATCTATCAATTAATTAAAAAATTATCACATATTTTGTTCAAACCCTAGTTTGCACATACTATGTCCTTTTTGCATCCAAACACATTCAAAATGCTAAGAAAAATATACTACTAATTTTATAAAGATTTTCAAAATTTTCTTAAATTTTTAAAGATTAAATCTACAAATTTTCTCTAAAATTTTAAACTTAATGCACTAATTTTGAAAACATTCATTCAAAACCCTAGTTTCATAAAATACATTCTTAGTTATTTTTTTGTACTTTTCACATCATTTTCTAAAAATTTAGTTTCCTATCAAACTCAAAAAATCAATTCAAAAATAAAACACTCATACTATTTTGCACTATTTCTTCTAAAAAATATTTAGTTATATATATGAACACCTACTTACTTTTTGAGGAATCACCTGAGATGTTTGGTAACTTCGTATCTTTTTTACATAAATTCTAAATCACTATTTTTTTGGACTTTGCATTTCTTATATTTAAAACTTTCCCTTTCTAGCACATTGCCTATTACTACATATTGCAAAACATTTAACAATATTTAAAATTGTTTTCCTACCTTATCAATGGCTCAATATACTAGTTTTGATGAAACTGATAAAAGAGAACTTTAAGAACTCTTAACCAAACACCCAAATATGCAAGATGACATGTATAGAATTCTAAAAGAAGAACAACAAAAAAGTAACTAATGGGAAATCTTCCCAAACTAGATAGTAGCTAATTATTAATGACACTATGGGGGCAACTATGTATCAACCACCCCTATAATAGCCCAACCTTCTTCTATGCCACTAGTTTTAGCTAGTACATCCCTATCTTTTGATGTGATAGCCCTTGTGTAAGAGATTTGATCTCTTCAATCTAAGGTACAACATATTGAGCAAGGTACCACTATACCTACACAAGCTTTGGATTCTTTTGCTCTTCTACATACACCATTGTCATGCCATATTACTTCTACACCCTTGCCATCAAGTTTTATTTAGCCCGAGCTTACACTTTATGATGGTAAGGGTGATCTAGAGATACATTTGAGATAATTTCATGTATCATGCTTAGATTATGTACCCAATGACTAGCTACTTACCAAGCTATTTCCATGGAGCCTAATACATTATGCTTTACAATGGTTTTATAGTCTACCAAATTAGTTATTCATAACCTTCAATCCTTTAGTAGACATGTTTTAGCACATTTTAGTATCAACATTGGTGACAAGGTTTGATATACATAGATTGTATAGTAGAAATAAAGGTCAAATGAGCCCCTCACAGATTATGTTCTAAGATAAAAGACTATTCTAGCTAAACTAACTAGCCCCATGGTTGATCAAGAGCTATAAGAATCTTCAAGTAGAGCCATACACTAGTGTTATATGAATCTATTATGTTCAAAATATTTATTTCCTTCATTGAATTATGCCATACACTCAAGGGAAGAGAATTCAAGCTAATTTCAATGGGCAAACTAAAGTATTCAAGTATTTTATACACAACCAATAAGAATAATATTAAAGTCCCATAAAAGGTAAAAATTAGTGACAATAAGAAATAGAACCAACCAACAGTCAATGCAACTTCACCCTTAGAATGTGGTTTAATCAACACCTCCTCAACATGCATTTACCAATCTACCAATTTCTCTAGCTAAGGTTTTATAATAGCTATTAGAATGTAAAATCATCACTCTCCTACCTATCTGAGAATAAAATCCAATAAATCCTCTTCCATAGGGATATGATTATTACACATTTTTTTTATTTGCATAGGGTACCACACCACATAACAAATAGATGCATCAGTTTGTGACATAAGATACAAGACTTGATAGATGACAATCTACTTGATTTGGGCACTTCAGTTGAGCCTCTAAAGACAAATCTAACATAAGATAAAGCTTTGAAAATATTTTTAGATCCATTTACACAAACTTAAAAATAAGATAAAGATGAAACATTAGTTGTTTTTTATACATACCATACACATCCTCCACCAATTACAAACATGCACCTTCAGTTGAGGCACATCCTATAAAAGGTATCATAGGTGTGTATGAGTCTAGATTTCTAGCCATACCTTTGATATATTTTTTAGATCAAGAGATTATAGAGGATAATATAATATATAATGCATTTTTTATCAGATCTCATATTCATAATTATCCTATTTATAGTATACTCATTGACAATGGTTCTAGTCTTAACATGTGCACCTTCACACTACTTCAGCATTTGGGTTATTTAGAGTAGGATATCACTCTGAAAAACACAATTATCAGTGATTTGAATGGGCATATTCAAACTTCATTGGGTGAGATAGTAATTCCACTACAATTTGGTCCTACATATGTGGTAATACCATTCACTATAGTTCCCAATGCAAGATTTTTTGACATATTACTCCATCAACCATAGATTCACAAACTTAGGTTAGTACCTTCTATAGTTCAAAAATGCATGAAATTCATTCATGCTAATTAGGTTATCAAATATGGTAGAGTTCCTTATGATTCATCACTCCCCACTTTAGAGCCATCTACCAGATTACAATCACCAACTCCAATTCTTCCATTAGTTTTAGTTTTAGTATAGCTTCCACTTTAGATCACTCCATAGTTATGACATCCATCACCAGTATAGAGGGTTAATACACCCCCGTAGTTTCAATATTCTAGACAACTTATAATGATAATATTCACACTTAGATCAGTTACATTAAGGTCTCATATAGCTATATAGAGAGCACATGTTCAGAGAGTTCCTTCTGCATCCAAATGGGTCCCTAAGAGCCCTATAGTTGCACCCAATTCTCAAACTTATAGGGGTAACCCACATTTAGCTTCCAATTTAGAGATTTTATAGTAGTTACAGTGTATACACCTTTCAGCTTCAAAATCTTAGTAATACATCTATTCCTCGTGATCACACATGATTTAATTTTTCAATGCACGACACCATGATAGGGAGCCTGATCTAAGACTCATCAATTTGTATTGTTTATTCCTAGTATTTCATGTAAATAGATTATATCAAAATACATAAACATTTAAAACATATCAAAAATACTAAAAACATTTTGATTATATGCATTATCCATCCTTTACATTACTATTATCATGCTAGGACTTATATTGTTTATTTCATGCTATTGTATGTAAATTTTCTACATTACCATGCTTAACTTGATATTATTTGAGTGTGTGTAGTGTCATCCATCTCCTTGATTGCTTCATTTTACCCACTAAGGAGGCATTCCTACTTATACATTCAAGACACACATTGATATACATACCCACTGGGGGTATCTTCTACATGACTACACCATCTAGGTTATGTCATTCCTAAACTAAAAATTCTAAGTTATCATACTGATTTACATTAATTTATAGCTTACATAGAATACTATATCAACATTTCACTAGTATCTATCACTTGTGTATCTCTTAGCATATACATAGTCTTATACTAAACATGTTTTGCATATTATTACATTTACTTTTATTAGTTAGATGGGTTTGTATCTTTCCATTTCTTATATTCTTTATCTACTCACCTAGCATGGCTTGTGTGACTGCATTTTCAATTTGAACTTATCTCTTGCTTATGCCTTAGGATATTTTCCAATGTCTTTTGCTTTTATTCATGTTTGTGCCTTAGGACATTCGCCAATGTCCTTTGTTTTTACTCTTATATGTGTGTATGGCCCATGTGCCAACTTTACTTATTTAATTTTATGTGTATGCAACATTTGAACATGCCTTCTATGCTTGTCTTCTAGTTTGAGTAACATATGCCCATGTTACTTATTTGCATGGCCCCTTGACTATCCTTGTATGTTTTTTACTTCTTTCTTGTTGATTAATTTCTTATTTGCTTCTCATTATGTGCAATGCCATGATATATATCATACATTTACCTTTCTTTCTTGGATGCCATGATGGACATCATGCTCCATCCCTCCAAATAACACCTAAAAACTAGCATCTAACATTTACAGTTCTAGTTCAATACTTTACATATGATTTTATATTTTTATATCTATCTAGACATACCCCTATTAATATAAAAATATCATAATACAAACATTACTATCTCTATAGATATCTTGTCAAATATAAATATTATATCATATATATATACAACTTAACACACTTACAGGACTCTTTTCATTTGAGGGCAGTCATTATAGGCTCATCATTCCTACCCTCAAAAGAGGAGGCATCAAATAAGGGTTTTGTCATAGAGATCAAACCTCTTAATAGTCAAAACAATAATATTCAGAACACTTACCATATAATCTAGAGGCCAAACATAGGGGTGTCCTCATTTTAGCACTCCTATCTAAGTAGAAAAGCACTCAATATTTCCATAAATAGGTAGAAAATTTAGTTTAGGGACAATTTTTACACTTATAGATAAGTCAGATTCAGTAGTTTCAACACAATTTTATTAGACACAAGGGGTTATCATGCATGACATGATGGATCACTTACAATTTAGATTAGGTAGTTGGCATAACTTATAAATAACAAACCATGTTCTATACATAAGTAATTTAGGGTAATGTGCATGACATACTGATCTTATTTTGTTTCCAAATTTTATTTTATTCCAAGCATTCTTAGTAGTTATGTGCCTTAGTTCATTTGTAGGTGGTTGGCATCATGTTCAAATTAAACGTGCATACAATTTTAGCTTTTTGAGTACCTAAGTTCTTGATTTGGATCTCATATAATCCTAGTACATTAGTTATGAGTGGTTTTCATATAATCCTAACCTCCATCTTTTGAAATGGCCAAGAGTCAACTATTTTCTAGCACACATTCAGCTATCCATGCCACATTGTCAAGGTTTTTATCACATCTATGGGATCCAAGATCCATCTCATATGACATATATTCTATACCGGTATCACTTCATAGATTCACTTCATGGGGAAATGATGGATCCAAAGGGATAGACTTTGTATTTTTGATCCACTTATTTAGAGGGATTAGACACATAGTCTAGACATCGATTAACAGAGTCAAAATTTATTAATTTCACTTAGTTGCTAATGATGGAGCCAAAGGGCTAGCCTTTGTATTCTTGAGCCACATTCTTGGGAATTGAGCACTCAACTCCATTCTTAATAATACTCTTGATTCAATATATACTTAGCACAATCTAGCATCACAATAGGTTTTGTATTGGTTCATGTATCCAGTGAGGTGTATCCATTCCTTTCTCTTCATCTTTCTCATCTTTATACATTATTATTTTAGATATAGCATATATAGTAAGAACTAATCTACTTTATGCTTTCATTTTTAGATTCACACTTCATAGTGTGCTCTTTATATACACATCCAACATCACACAGCTTCATGATATTCTCCCTTACATGTAAGTTCAGGTATGCTTTTTATTTGTACTTTATACTAGTATTTAACTTTACTACATCACTATAATAAAGGGAGGGAAAATATAGTCATATAAAATTCAAAATTGGATGACTTAGGCATGGATAATAGCACCCAACTTATAGGTCCTCTTTATTTCTCACACAACCCTTCTTGGTTAGTCATTCACTAATTCCCAATCATCTATAGATTTCTAGACTAAGGTCTTTGAGACCTAGGAAACCCTCTCAAACCTAGATATATCCCCCAGAGTCTCATCCCCTTAGGACAACAATACCCAACTTGGATAGGAGTGTTTAAACCTAGGGTACCTTGATTTTGGCACTATTTTCTAAGTTAAAAATTGCTCCTAACAGTTAGATTCTTTTAGATCCTTACCTTTTTTTCTTGTTAGCCTAACATTAATTAATTTAACATATGATCATTATTTACCCTATAAAATTCCATTCAAAGTTCATTTAGAAGGGTTAACACTCATTCATAATAAATAATCAAGAATACAAGCAAGTTCACTCAATCACTCTTCCCTATTCTCTGTATACAACCTTCTAACATCAATTTCAGCCTATTCAAGAACTCATACTAGTCCCAAGTCATCCATAGTTCATTCCAGTTTCACATATAGTTACATACATCACACATTATTTCACCAAACAATTAAATAGGATAACTACATTAGCTTGATACCTCTTCAAAGTATTGGTATGTAGTTAGTGTACCCACACATGGGGTGTGAAGTACATCTAACATGTATTTTACACACTAACCCCTTCTCTTCTTTCCCTAAGTTTCAATTCAAGTTTAAGCACAAAGAGATCCTAAGGGTTTTAAATATTGAATTAGATACCCAGTGATCTCAATAAGCTTTTAGGCCTTAAAATTTCATAGGTAAGGTAACATAGACCTACCAAACATAACCTAGAAATCTTTCAGCCTTAAGACAAAAGTGATGGAATAGGACTATAATGTCAGACAACATGGTGTCCACTTTTAATGCTCCTGTCTAACTTATAAATGAAGTTCAAGAACCTATTACAATCTATTTTCTTGACCTACTCCTCTATTATAAAACTTTGTCTTAGTCCAGATCAATCATAATAAGTTAAGTTCTAATTTCATTCACATACTGCTATATTTAAAAAAGATAAAATACTATCTACTTACACAAATCAGTAGGTCAATTAAAGTATATCTATTTACTAATTTACATTTATTAGACCCTTTATTTACTTAGGAATTAAACACATAATTTCCTAAAAAATATAAAATAGTAATAATTTTGAGATAGAATTCCATGAGAATGACCATCCACTTGCCAATTTTATCTCTAGGAAGAAAGGCTTAGGAGAAGAAGAAATGAAGTGGGTTGAAATGAACAATAACATAAGTGGCTTGATAAAGCATGCAATGTTGGAGCTTTTTAATAATAAAATATATGGTGAGGTAATCACGCTTAACTATTGAATAATGTTTATAATAGTCTATGAGGCCCCGACTAATATAATATATGGAATATTCCTTCTTAGTATCATCTTATTTGGAAAGCATTTCCCCAACTAATATGGGTGTGGAAATGTTATATAAGATTAATGAATGATAATTTTAAGGTGGACAAAGGATAGGTGGGTAAAGTAAATATTCTTTCATATTATCAAATGCTTTTGACAAGAATCCATCCATTCTAGGGCATTACCTTTCTTGAGAAGATAATATATATCATAGATATGGTACACCATTTCAAGGATAAACCATTTAATTTCCCAAAGTCTATCAAGGTATGTGTGAATATATAGAATGGAAAAAGGGATGGATATGTTGACAATATCATTGATATTGGTGGGATTGATGTCAATACCATGAAGAGAGACTAATAATCCTAATAGTTTTCCAAATGTGACACTAAAAATAGAATTTATGGGATTTAGTCTAACTTTATATTTAATGAGGTGATCGAAGATGATAGAAAGATAAAACATATAAGTCTTGTGGCTTTTATATTGGTAATGAGTTTATCCACATAGGTTTCTACAATATTTTGAATAAAATCATGAAAGATGTGGTTCATCACCCATTGATAGGTAAAATATACTTTTTTGAGGTTGAAAGCAATTTTAACATAATAATAGGTGCCCCATTCCATGGTGAAAGTTTTCTTGTATTGTTATTCTAGGGTAATACAAATCTGGTTATAACTTAAGAAACCATCCATAAGGGAAAACATTTCATAACCAGTAGTGGAATCGATGATGGCATGTATGGAAGGTATAGGGAAGTTATCTTTATGATAAAAAAGATTAAGATTGAAAATTTTGATGAAAATGTGAATGACCATGTTGATTTTATTTTGAATAGGGATAATGTTAGAGACCCATTTTGAATAGTCCATGGGCTTGAAAAACTTTCCATCGAGAAGCTTGATAATTTATTTATGGCATAAAGTTGAATTTTTTTGTTTAAATTTATGTTGTTTTTATTACATGAGTTTGGCATTAGGGTAATTGATGATATTGTGCACCATAATTCTAGGATCAATAGTAAGCATGTCCTCATAGGACCAAGAAAACATCTCATGATATTTATCTAAGAATAAGCTAAAGTTATCATGTTCATTTGGTGTGAGTTCACAAGAGAATGTAGTTGGTCAAGGTCATGATGGGGTACCATATTTGATTCATTTAATTTCCTCAATAAACATATAATTAATAAATTGAAAATGATATGGTGTTTTAGGTAAAGAGGAAATGGGATTTGATTTAGGTTCAATGCTACCAGTGAAGTTGTTAAAATAAGGGGTTTTATTTTTGAAATTCTTGATTTTGTGATGCTATCAAGGTAGTTGAGGTTCTCAGGAATGAATAAATTCAAGAGTGGATTCATCACTAGGTAAAGTGGAAAGAGGACCATAATATTTGACATCTACTTTGAGATTGAGAATTTGATTATCATGGTAGTCATAGTTAGAATGTATCTAACATACATCTATAGCCATGGCATCTAATGTAATCTCATTAGTAGGTAGAGTAGAGGAATAAGGTTGATTAGATTTAATTGTTGTGTCATTAATGTCATTAATAGGGAAAAAATGAGATGTAATTATTGAGTATATAGGTGGTATATAAGATGCAATAATTTCCATAGATTTAGAAGGTAGGATTTGTTTAACCACATAAGGAGTATCAATGAGTGGATAATTAAAAAAAGGTACATGACCTTTGAGAGCTAAGTCAAAAGTAGTGGAAATGGTATGAACATCATGATTGAAATCATGTTTTTGTGATTATTTTTATTGATAATGTTGATCATCCAAGTGTCATGATTTATCTCAGGCCATGATTTAGTCATATCATAGGATGGAGAAATTGTACATGCTTGAGATTTATGTGTAGTTTTGAAAGGCGAATACCTATATCATTGAATTTATTTGGAAACATGATTAAATGGTCTTGTAATAATTTAGCCAGTCCATAATCATTATATATGAAGGCATAGTTTATTTAAGAGGCTTCTTGATCATTATATGGAGAGGGGAAATTAGTGATCTCATTAATGAGTGGGATGGTGAGATCCTATAAAATAATATAGGAGGAAGCCACTATGATATGTAAGAAGGTAGCTTAATAGTGTTACAAGTATGTTTCAAGTCATTAGGTTCATCATCATTTCAATCATCAAGAGTGACATGTAAATCTAGATTGATGTTAATAAAATTAGGTAAGGGAGCACTATTGATTATTGGAATGGTAGGAATGAGATATTATAATTTAGGATTGGGAAGTTCAATAATCCAAGGGATGGGATAGGATTCATGTTTATACCCTTTTACATTATACAATAACATGATACATTGGTTACTAGAAGTGATGATAGACCTCACTCTATGAGTTCATGTCATCCTATGAGTATATTGCAAGATAGGGTAAATCAAGGATAATAAGCTTAGTTTGAATAGTATTAGGTCCAATTGTAAGAGGGAGACAAACAAAACAAAGTGGATTTTGATTTACTTTGTCAAATACATGATAAGTGAGGTGGGTTTTCTTGAGATGATATTTATTATATCCAAGTTATTGGATGAGCCACAAAGATGTCACATTAATACTAGACCCTTCATCTATTAAAACTTTATGAAAGAGGGCGGTATCGATGCCTATTTTAATTAATAGGGTTGGATCATTAACATGAAAGAGGATCTCATTATTTATAATGTCCTATTTAAGGAATTTAGTGGAAGATTTGGAATAAGGACAAATGGATTCAATGGTATGCATGTTGGTTGGTTGAGGCTTAGGAGAGGGTGGTTCATCTTCGATATAATATGGGTCTTCAATTTCTTGCAATTGTTATATGAGGAACTTGTAATGATAATGGGAGGTGAGAACTAACTCCATAAGAGGAATCTTGCAAGGCATGGAGTTGAGATATTCTAATAAGTTCTAATGGGATTTAAAATAAGAACTAGTGTGAGGTTTAGAATGTAAGGTAGACTTTGAAGGAGTGGAAGTGGTTAGCAGTTTAGAAGAAGGAGATGGTTCCTTGTTAGCTTCCAAAGCTAAGTGATTGGTTGTAGTATATTTGAGGAGTTACTCTTATAAATATGGTTTTTTTATGTTTAGTGATAGGATCTTTGTGAGTCAATTTTCAATAATAATTGACCTTAGCTACATTGACATATTGAGAATTATTGTAATATTAGTCATAGTCAGCATCAATGGCACAAACATCCATGGTACCTTATTTAGCATTAGTGTGGAAAAATATTTTTGGTTAATAGAATAATAGTTTTTAGGAGCTTGTCATTTTTGAGAAGTAGTGTTGTACTATTGACAATGTAGTTGGATCATGGATTCATAATTAAAGGAATCACCAAGCATATAGGTGACAAATTTTTTTGTAATTCTTCTATATGTTTTATGAAAATTACCAATGTCATCATGGAATAAACAAAATTGATTAGGGTCATACCATTTAGGAATATTAGTGGGATAGGTAAATGGTTTAGAGGGTGCCAAAAATTGTTTCATTTACTATAAAGTCAATGGTGTTTGAAAATATTGGGGATTGTCAGCCTTGGTAGCTCTTGGTTTGGTTTGAGGAGTATTGTTAGTGATTGGATTGGTACAAGTTTTAAAATATCCCTTGAGGAAATTTATATTATGTTCAAATTGTTTCATTAAGAAGTAATGATTCTTGGCTTGGTCAAGAGCTTCATTAAGCATTTGAGGGGAAAATTTTCAAACCTTATATTAAATATAAGGAGTTAAATCAGTTATAAAGAGTTTAAATAGATTATCATTAGTCATGTTATGTTTTCCCTTGTGGGCCAAATATTTAAATTGTTTGATAAAGTCATGAGATGATTAAGTCAGAGTTTGCTTAGCATTGATGAAATGGCTAAGGCAATTTTTGGGAAGATCATTGTGTAAAAATTATTTAACTAAAGGATTGAATAAATCCTCTAATTTTTAGATGGAATATTGGAGAAGTCATTTATACCATTCCAATACATTTCTAGTGAAGTCTTTAACCATAATCGTAATTGTGGTGAAAGTACTATTTTGGATCCACTCTTTGTAAAGATTATCAAATGCCTTAATAAAGATGCAAGGTCTTTAGTCCCATCATACTTGATAGTTGGATAGATGTTATAAATATAAATGTAAATAATTAAAGGAACTAAAGGCTCATTTTATATGTTTTGAAGCATCTTGGTATTCATTATAGATTGGGGAATGACATTTCTTGTAACATCTCTAAGATATGGAGGAATAAAGTTTTGGTTATTTTGAGGAATTAAAACTAGAGGTTGATTAGTCATATTGATAAAATAATGTTGTAATTGCATCATTTGGGATGTGTTATACTTTCATGATGTTCTTCTTTTGTACTATTTGTGAAGGAAGTTGCTTTATGTCAATTGGTGGGTTGGTGTTTATAGGAGGACTCACCAAATTGGTATTAGGGGGAGAGTTGCGAGGAGGTGGATTACCATTAGGGTTATTATATAGACTTTTTTTTTGGCCATTTTAGCCCACATATCAAGATTTTTACTGGTTTAAATAGATAAATAGGCTCAACATTACATGTGGAAGGAACCAAGAAGGTTTTCATGGTGTTGAACAGTTCTAGGAAAAGGTAGAAAAAAAGCTTATGTTTACACTTAGCCAACTATTTCAAACTTTCTCAAAGTGTTATAGAATTCATAATTACATCAAATAAATTATTCCACTTTTTTTGGACAAGTGTCGAGAATTGTTTAAGACATGTTGTCTAAAGCAAATCTCCTAAAGGGTCTTTGTTTTGAAGAAAGTCCTAGAAAGAAGTTTCAAAGGGTATCTTTTAAATAAATTGGTCCAAAACACTTTTCTCAGAGGATAATTATTTAACAAAGTGAACCAAACAAAAATCATAAAGGTTATTTTTTAGGCTATGTTAGATTTCTTTCAAGAAAATTGTTCACACAATTTTCCTGAAGGTATAATTCTTTTGGGGAAAATGTTTGAAAAAATTTTTGAAGGCAGGTTTTTTTTAGATAAATTGTTTGAAACATAAGTTTCATATAAATACTTCTAAAACAAAAATCTTGAAGGGTTAGTTTCTCAAGAAAGTATCCCAAACAAAAATATTGAATGGTATTATTTTCAATAAAGTGTCTTATATGATTATACCAAAGGGTCATTTATTTCAAGAAAGGGTCCAATACAAAAATCTTGAAGGATATTTTTTTTTAAAAGTTCCTTTCATAAAAACCCTGAAGATAATTTTTTTGACAAAAGGTAAAAGGGCACAAATTATTTGAGGAAAAATGTCTAGGAAAATTTTCCTAAAGGCATGAATTCTTTCAGAGAATTTGTTCAGAGGCAAAAGACTAAGTATGATTTATTTCAGATATTTCATCTAAGATAGAGATCCCAAAGGCATGAGTTCTATCAGATATTTTACCTGAAAAAAAATTACAAGGTAAAGATAAGGTAGACTTAATTATTTTAGGCAATTATCCCATGACAATTTCCCCAAACATTTTGTCAAATGCAAAAGAGCCACCAATAAATTCCTTTGAAGAAAGTGGTTGAGACACAAATCCCATAATAAATGTCCATCAAAAGGTATCAAAGAAATATCTTGAGTAAAATGGTTTAAAACAAAGGTTGAAACACAAATTCCAAAATAATTATTTTCTATGTGGAAAATGCATGGGAAGTAGAGTGATGTTTTCACTAGTGTCAAAGTTCAAGCTCAGTAGTCGTCCATCAAGGTCCAAAGATTGGTAGTCATATAGACATCATTGATGTTCCCATGGATGTCAATTTATGGGTGCACAAATGTTAAATTAAATACCTAAAAAACAACCATTAAAGTTTAAATATCCCAATGGTGGTTTTGGAAATGTCAAATATAGTTGCATAGACATAAAAATTCAAGGTCATGAAGTAGTCATTAGAATTCAAAAGTTAGGATCAATGATCGGCACTAAATTATATAGGATATCCAATCATGAGTGATGAGTGATGGTTTAATGAGCCTAGGTAGATGAATGGCTTATGTTTAATCATAGATTCAGATCTAAAGACATGTGAGTAGGTTAAAAGGTCAAATAGATTAGAGACCACCACATGGAGTAAGTACATAAAGTAGTAAACTAACAATAGGATCCTAAGATCAGTACATGATTAATGAGTGGCACAAGCATGTGAGTCCTAGTATAGGAACTATAAATCACATTTGTTTGCATCATGTAGATCAATATAACAAGATGATTTAAGGGGTCAATGATCTGAGTTAATTTATTATGGTAAATCAAATGAAGGTGACCCCAAATGACTTAAATAGAGGTTAAAGGATTTGTTTTCAACCAAGGAAACTAAGTATGATTGGAACTAAGCTCAAGCAAAATCTAGATTGGGACAAGAGAGGATATTTAAAGATTAGATGATTCCATTAATAGTATATATGGGTAAATAAATGAGATATGGTAGGGGCTTCTCAACTTTAAAACACAATCATGAATCAATGAACCACCACTCAAATTATAGATGGCATATCTTTGTCAGTTTTAAGATATGAGGATTTGGTCCTCATAATGAGTAACAAGTGGTAGATGTCATAAAAATGCAGGTAGACATATAAAATTTAATGGATTCATTTCCAAATATAGATGTATGAAAGTGAATCTTCTCTCCACTCTTGTATGCCATGATAAACCCATAAGGAAAAGTTAAAAACAAGATAAAACTCTAACAAATGGATCCGATTGTTATAACTATGTTGATACCAAATATAAGCTAAAAACAACTTGAAGCTACCATTACAGCCACCATGGATCATCACAAATAGAATAATGTAATGATTTAATGAATTGGAGTGACCTAGATCAATCAGGAAGCCCCCCTATTAATGCTTTGAATTACCTCATAGTTTCTCTTCAATGTTGATGAACACTTATCATTTTAGGATTCAAATAATCCAAGGCATGAGTTGTAGTTTGTGAAAATTATATGATGTTTTCGGTGGAAAAGATGTAGATTATGGGAACCATTCAAAATATTTATTTAATTTAGTGGTTGGGAGACACTAGGGTCTATATCTTTTAGACAATTCAAGCCCACAAGTTAATCTAAACGGATATTAATAGTGATATTTAAACTAGGTGAGTTTTGATTAAAAAAATAGAAATAAGAAGGGTAAGATAGAAAAGAGAGCATGATTTCAAATTACCATCTCAAATATTATGATAAAGTTATGATTACTTTCAGCATACATGAACAAATTTATGGTGTAAACTAGTATAAACTTATATTGCATCACAAATCAGACAATCTTCAAAGGAGATATATAAACCACAAGTAAAAACCAAGTTTAATTTAAAAGTTTTCTACTATAATTGATAGGACCTAGATTCCCCAAAGCTCTAACACAACTTGTCAGATTTAAGAGCACACATGATTACAATTGTATAAGAAACTTAAGATGTAGAAATAAACATAAGTACAAGTAACTATCAATGAGAAATAGCACAGAATATGAGAGGCAACACACAATTGTATTCAACTCATTATAGAAGGAAATTATAATAAAGAGATCACACTCTTCTTCCACCTCTGTGAGGCTTTCCACTCCTCAAGGGCTCCCAGTAATCTTCCCTCAAGAGTAATCTTCTCTCAATACAGGTCACAAAACATAGCTAACACAAGCTGTTGTTCACCTCATTATACTATCAGTACAACCGAGTATGAACTGGTACTCCAAGTAGATCTCACCATGATCTTGCTCCTTGATGTATTGCTATCACCTTGGATCTTGCTCCCCCGCCGATCTCCTTTTGACCCTCGCATACACACACCCCTGCAGACCAACCCAATCTTACTTATCACATGTAGATCTCCACCATGATCTTGCAACACCCTGAAAATCAAACCTGATCTTACATACATGAAGAATCCTACTTGATTCCACCATGGGAAGAACTCTCCAAGTTCTACACATTACAATACAGCCCATGAGTCTATTATATAGATCTCATGCATACACTAATTTAGACAAGCAGCTCAAGACTCAAATTAGTATTTAACATGCAAATAACCCATTCAACTCACTAACTATTTGTCAAAAACCAGTTTTGGAACTGCACAGGTGACTGATGTTAGTCCCTATCTGACTGGAGGTGACCGATGTCAGCCAAATCCTATCGATGTTGGTTTCCTTCTATCGACCCCTGCCTGACGTCAGTGTGGCCTACCGATGTCAGCGACTGTGACACTTAGCAACCCTCCATGTTTGCATCTAGGTGAATCTTTTAGCTCTATAACCTAACAATCTCCCATTTGGAGATAAATAGTTGCACCTATACCAATACCAGTACATTGTCTAATATGCATCCTGGCTTGTATTCCTCTTTAAGCTCAATATTGAAGACTACCCACCACACTCCTTGTGGTGTTAATCATGTGCCTAAATTTCTCCATTCTCATCTTACCTTCTTCTGCCAATGCTATACTCCCACTCAAATAGAAACTCCTATGAGTACCCTGTAATCAACACACACTAACCAGATCTGAACCATCTGTTAGTCAAACTCGCTCTGAGAACGTCCAATCTCGCTCTGATACCATTTGATAAGACCTAGGTTCCCTAAAGCACTTACCATTGTATAAGAGCACACATTATTACCATTGTATAAGCAACTTAAGATGCGAAGATAACTAGAAGTACAAGTAACTATCAATGAGAAATAGCATAGAATATGAGAGGCAACACACAATTGTATTCAACTCATTATAGAAGGAAATTACAATAAAGAGATCACACTCTTCTTCCACCTTTGTGAGGCTTCCCACTCCTCAAGGGCTCCCAATAATCTTCTCTCAATACAGGTCACAAAACATAGCTAACACAAGTTGTTGTTTACCTCATTATACTGTCAGTACAACTGAGTACGAATTGGTACTCCAAGTAGATCTCACCATGATCTTGTTCCTTGATGTATTGTTATCACCTTGGATCTTGCTCCCCCGCCGATCTCCTTTTGACCCTCACATACACACACCCCTACAGACCAACCCAATCTTACTTATCACATGTAGATCTCCACCATGATCTTGCAACACCCTGCAAATCAAACTTGATCTTACATACATGAAGAATCCTACTTGATTCCACCATGGGAAGAACTCTCTAAGTTCTACACTTTACAATACAACCCATGAGTCTATCATATAGATCTCATGCATACACTAATTTAGACAAGCAACTCAAGACTCAAATTAGTATTTAACATGCAAACAACCCATTCAACTAACTGATTGTTCATCAACAACTAGTTCTGGAACTGCACAGGCGACTGACGTCGGTCCCTGTCTGATTAGAGGTGACTGATATCGGCTGAATCCTACCAATGTTGGTTTCTTTCTATCAACCCCTGCCTAACATCGATGTGGCCTATCGATGTTGGTGACTATGACACTCAACAACCCTCCATGTTTGCATATGGGTGAAGCTTTTAGCTCCAAAACCTAACAATAACCTGAATGACATATGCACATCCAAATGTAGAGAAAATAAAATGAAGTATACCAAAGATATTTTCAATTAATCTAACATTAGCACAAATTAATAGCCCTATGATAGAAAATTTAGATCAAAATGTAGAGAACCATTCAAATTTAAGACACCAACATGCAATTTGGAGACAACATAGGCTTTTAAAAAACTATTCAGACAATAGTTTCAAAATTCCCTAGTTGTATTAAATGGTCGTCTGTATACAAATTGCTCAGAGTCTCTCCCTTTACAAAATGGTAACCTTTAACTTTTTATAATAAAGATGGGTGGTATATCAGTTATCTTCTCAAAACATCCATGATATGATAATAATAGTTGTCCTTAATACAAATATTATAATTCAAAAGGTTTTTTATGCCAAATTTGACAAAAGGACTAGTATATACTAATAGACTAGCATATATATTACAAAAAAAGATATATTACATTGGTGGGTCCCCTGGGTTACTAATTTAGTATTTTCTTCACCTTAGTATATTATTCTCTTATTAGCTAAAACTCTCTAGTATGTTTCATTAAACAATCCTCTTCTTGGCATACCAATTTGCTAAATTCTTTCACTCTTGACTTTAAGTTCCTAAATGCATTAGGCCTCAACAATCTGCTTCCATGATGTCATGATGGTATGAAGGACATTTTGATTATATTTAAGAGGATAGCCTTTGTTATCTTTTATGTTCTAGATGAAGGTACTAACCCATTGTTTAAACTCTTCATCATTCATTTGGCCTATGAAATTGGTCTTAAAAGGGTTTACCAATAGTACACTTAAGATCTTCTCCATTCTTGCTATCAAGCCTTTATCCTCATCCATAAATCTATTAACACTATCATACTATTTGTTTAGGTCCATTATGATATCTTTAATTACTTCTAAGAGGGCATGCAAATGTTTCAACTTGATGATCTTGATGCCTGGGACCTATTTGGTGTGATGGACATTAATCAATTCAGTTGTCTGATCTCTAGAGTTCTACCACTGAGTGATTAATACCTATGCTTTCCCAATTTTATTGGTCAAGGTATTTGATCTAATCTTCAAGTAATTTAACCCTTTAAAGGTGTTAAAGAAGTACACATTCAATAGTTTCATTATATCCTCAAGGACTGAAAATGTAACATGTGCTTCCAAGTCTTGGTTCTCTTTTTCTAGATTGTTGATCTTTTCCTACATCCCTTGGATTCTAGCTAAGGTCATTATTGATCATGCCACTACCAAACTTTCCATATCCTCTTTATGGATGGGATGTTCCCTTACTGTCTTCCCTTATATATGATTTAGGCTTACAAAAGGTTCCACCTTTTGAAAGGTGAACTCCTTAGTACCAATTGTAGTTTTCTTGGTTTTCACCCTTTTAAACCCTACTATATTCATATTATACATAATAGTGGTGACTGGTTGAGAGGGTTTGGGTGTCTCTAGGGTTTAAATCCTAGTTCCACTTGATGATCCTAGATCTTCTATTTTCTTACCATATTTTTTGGCTACTTGAACAATTCTTCTTCTTCTTGCTCTTTCATGAGCTCCTTGATCTAGGGTTTGACATTGTGAAGTGGATCTTCACTTGTAGAGTTGGTAATCACCAATGAGTGTCATTGGGATAGAACCTTTTAGATTTTCCTATATATGAACTAGTCAAGAATGATAGGTCCATGTATGAGGAACTCATCATTGAACAAATTTACTTCACTGGTGGGATGGGTCCATGCCACCTTTTATCTTTTGGAAGACCTAGGGATAAGGGAAAACTTAGATTCCCTCTTCTTTTATGTGATGGGGACCAATTATGATGCCACTTATTTTCCCTTTTCTTCCTCACCTATTTGAGGTCCCTCAATTTGTGCCACCTCAACTATGGCTCCCTCATCTTCTTAATCATACCCATAGGTCTCTGAGAGTTCCTTAAAGAATTCATCCACCATCTCATATGGTTAAATGGAAACCATATCAAAGTGTTTACTAGTTATAATGAAGAGCCTTCTCTTGTCCTTTTTTCTAGTTTCTTCTTACTAGGTCCTTAAATTTAGAGTGCTTACTATTTTCGCTAATGTAGAGGTGCATTATAAGTGGAATATAGTAGATGATACTACAATGGGTTTATTTTCCATCTCTCCCTAGTTGGTTTCTCCTCTATTTTTAGTATGTTCTCAAAGTTGAAACCATGTTGCATGCACCTAGCAAGGACTTCCTCAAAGTCCATAGCTTTGGTGTAAAAATTGTCATATAGACTAACCCATGATCATAGGTTACTTTGGTTAGTTGCTTTAACTATAAATGTGGGGCAACCTTGTTATTGGGATCCCATTCCTTTAGGTCATCCTTCTAAAAATAAAAGGCATCCCTATGTCTGGACATGATATCCAATTATTTCTAGTACTAGATCGAAGTTTTCCCAATCAATAATGGGAAAGGATACAACATGCCCTTCCTCTTCTCCCTGCAAACATTAATAATTCCTTAGAATATTTGGTGATCAATTTATTTCTCAACCAACTTAAGGGGAACATAGAAAGGGAACCTAAATGGTTGGGTCATGATCCCTCCTATTATGATAATAATGGTATCTGGATAACACCAAATATCTCCCATGAATTCAACATACTTCTTGACAAGATGGTGCATCTTGGGCATGGGGTTCCCTATGATATTTTTGACTAAAGTAGGATATATAAAATAAAAAATGAAATGCATATGAACTTTATACTTGAAGATGTGCAACTTCTCATAGTGATGAGAAATGGTAATTTCATTATGGGAGGACCAATTCTTGACACTAGGAATTTGAGTGGATGTCATTAATGAGTCCAATACATAGGAAATCATGGTGAATTTTTGGATTGTCCTTCTCTTAATGTCATAAAATTGTCTCCCTAAATAGATGATAATTATATCTCCAATAGGTGGAGTTAGCTTCTCTTACACCATGAAATATATGTAGGAAATCCATCTGGGATCAACATAAGTTATATTGGCTACCCCTAAAGTTCTACACAATAAGGTCATAATGATCCTAATTTCTTCTCTAAATTAAATGACAAGGATTTTACCATCATGGCTCCTAGGTACATTAGTTCCTTGGATTAACCAAGGTCTCAAGAGAGCATCTAGATTATGTTGGGTGGTCCATTATTTGATGAAGGGGAGGTCTATGTGAGATATAAGAAGCTTTTAACAGCCTTCAAAAGCTAATGGGGTAATATAGGTAATTCTATTTGACCCTCCTTTTTTGATGATCCATTCATTATCTATTATATAATAAATAAATAAATAAATAAGGGTGCAAGGATATCAATGCAATGCAATACCTCAGGTTTAGAAGCAGCTTGATGAAGACCTATCATTTGGATTACAACTAGGTCCTTGGATTTCCTCTTGGTGACTACCAACCTTTGCTCATTGGATGATAGAGGTTGTAGTTCCTCAATTGCAAAGAAAATCTTAGACCAATTCTTCATGCCATTATCTAATGCCCTTGTATCCAATTTAGTATCTCCAAAGTATATCCCTTCATGGTCCATAAATAGATAAATGTCTATCTCTTCATTAATTTATTACCTTACCACTTCCATGATCTCAATTGCCTTGAAATATAACTAGTCTTGATGCTCAGGATGACACTTTGAGCTTACTTAATGTAGTTATGTCCTTAATAGTTAAGTTTTAAGGATTTAAGTTGAGGTTTAGGGATTTAATCTAGTCTGGTCAAGTTTTTGAGGCTTTAATGGTGAAGGTGATGGATTTCATACATGTATTCATGTCTTAGATCTTATGGATGGCACCACTTATGAAAATCCTATCTCTTCAGGCATGCCAAATCTTAAGATTGTCCTTTAATGCTTACATGGAATTTACATGAACCTCCTTAAGCTTGTTACCATGTCACTCCTAGGGGAATCCCTTTAAAAAATAATTATTATATTTTAAATAAAGCCTTCTATGTCTCTCCAGTGGATTAGGATTATAAGATGAACATGAGCCTTTAATTAATATCTTAGAGGTCCTCTCTGATTAGTTTCTTATATGTTAGATGACCTAATTATGTCAAGTGGTGACTTTTGGCTTCCTTGGAAAATGACTAGATGTGATTCATGCACTTGTGAAGATATCAGACTCTATGGTCCTTGGTTTAAAAGTACACCTTCACTTCATGTCATTGCACTAAGATCAATGATGGAATGAGAACAATCGATCATGATTTGTGAGGTTGAAGTTGATTGGTTGAGAGGTTGGTTGTGGTTAAATTTGATAGTCTTGATAACATCAAAGATGTCCTCATAAACATCAAATAATGGGAGTGTGACTATCAAATTTAAGCTTGTGAGGTTCTATTGGCTAAATGATAGCATGCCACTTATCTCATGCTTGGTTCTTTTAGGACTTTGAGGTTGATGTAGTATGTTGTATTAAGCAAGGTGATGAATGTAAACTATAAATCATGATTTGAGAGGTCTTTTTTGATTGGCCTAGATTTGGGGATCTTTGATTTTGCACCATTGGATCAAGATCACTAAGTTTATGTGTATAATCTAATCCTATAAGATGCATGAACATTAAGTTAGTTTTTGGTGCACATAGACTTAAGATAAGGGTTTATCATTAAAAAACACTATGATCTAAAGTTTTTATGTGATAAGCCTAAAGTTTAAACATCTAGAGGGTCCCCTTTTGGACTAAGGATAATATTTTGGACTAGGTATATTTTGAAGGCCTCACTAATGTCAAAGATGTCCTCACAAATGTTAAATGATGGGAACACGATCATCAAATTTAATTTCATAGAAAATTTTATAGTGATTGGGTTTAGTATGTAGTTCATCCTAGGATGATCTCATGATGTTGGATCGAGGCTCCAATTGAGCAAGGACCATTACATCTGCATCCAAGTTAAAACATTAAATTAGAGAATGATATATGTATTGATTCAAAATAAAGTTTAGGATCTTCGAGGTGTCATCTATGTTGAAAAAATACCAATAAATTTAATGATTAAAACTTAGGCTAAACATTGATAAGGTCTAAGTCTAGGGTGAAAAGGGGTTTGAAGACATAACATTTAACTAGGTTAGGAGGGATTTTAAAAGGGGGAAAGAATATAAAAGTGGACTTATGTATAATTTTATGTCAAGGTTTAGGCATATTTAAAAACATAACTGAGCCTTACTATAAAATTAAAATTAACATCTTTTTAAAATGACCAATTCCTATTAAATTTTATCTCATGAAAATTGAATTTGAACCCTTAGGGTTTTTTGCTCAAGAACCCTGCCTTCCTCCATGAAACCTGAATTTAGCCATCTAAGGGTAATAATTAGTAGGGTTATCTCATAAATAATAATTAAAAACTTAAGGACCCATCCCTTTTCATGTGAATGATCTTAAAATTTGAAAATAATAATCTCATGAAAGCCAGACCAAGATATAAATGTTTTGAAACTTTTACAAGGGTCCCTATTTTTCAAAGAAAAAAAATGGTGTATGTTGGTCCCAAAAATAATGGTAACTCATAGGGGAAACATAAAAATATGTTAGAAACTATAAACTCTAGTTTGAAACCAAAAATAAGTCCTTTATCTCCTTTGGTCCACATATCAATACTTAGGTCAATTCAATGTTGAAACAAGCTTCAAATGTGCAGAATTCAAATCCTCATGTTATATCCTAAACATGATCTATGTGTGCATTGATTCCACTTACTATTATTCATGAGACTTTAGGGAACAACATTTAGGTTCATATCTTTTTTACCATTGCATTTGACTTTGAATAATATTCAGATATTCTTTTAGGAATAGTGGCTCTTAGTTCAAGGGAGGCTTGGGAATTACCTTGCTACTAGCCAAGTGTCCATAGCCCCAATAAACATACCTTTGGCTTCACTCATGGCCATGTTCCACTACTATCTAGGTAACCATAGCCTCATTGGAGGTTTCCTAAATCACCTTTGTCTTTGCATCTTTTGATTTAGCATTAAGTCCCTTTTATGTCTTTTTACTTTTCAATAAAGGTTGAGAGTTAGGATAGATAGGTTTAAGGATTTGGTAAAAAACATTTTGGCCTTAGGATAATCATCTTTATTTTAAACCTTAATCTTAAACAAGGATGTGTTTTAATTGCAATCATGCATATGCCTTAACTATTGAAGTCTCCTTCCACATACATGATTCTTCTTACAACAAAGGTTTGGTCTTAGGTAATATATTGGGTTCTTGGTAGGGGTAACTAACTTCTATGTGAGTCTTTTTAAGTTATATATATTATAACATAACTATATATTATATCCTTAGGTCCTCTTGTGAAGGATTCATGCCCACACTTGAAATACTTGAACTTTGAACAATTTTGAGCAAAGATAGTCTATAAGACTTTATTAAAATAAAGGAGCAAAACCAAACAAAAAGGATAAAATATAAAACAAATAGACAAAAAGATATAAGTAAACATAATCAAACAAAATAAAAAATGAAACTAGGTAGCCTACCTTTTTTAACTCTAAATAGTCTTATATATGTTATTCTATGAATACCCCTAGTGGAGTAGTAACAAAGTAATGCTTGAGGTACTACCCATTGGTGGCCAATGAAAATTTTTCTCCTTGAAGGTTTTTTATCTTCAAAGTGTTGTTTCCAAAGGTCTCTATAATTTGGTATGGGTCAATCCATAATAGTAAGAACTTACCATGTTTACCCTTAGGTTATGATGCCTTGTCCCAAAGGAGGACTATGTCTCCCTATCTGAATACCTTCATCTTAAACATTTTTTCAAACCATCTTTTCATAGTTTTTTGATGTCTACTAGAATTTTCAAATGCATTTTCTCTATCATCTCACATCTAAATGATGTCCAATAGCCTAGAATTATTAAGCTCTTGGCTTACCTCCATGTATTCTTGCATGAATGTGAATGTAGGAAATTTGAGGGTGATGGGGAAGATAGGTTCCTAAACATATACCAACACAAATGGTGAAGAATTGATAACATACCTGATACTTATTATATCAGCCCATAATGCATACTTAAGGAGCTTATTCCATGTTCTAGGCTTGTCTACAACAGATTTTTTTATGGCCACCCTAAGATTCTTGTTGGTAGATTCCAAAACTCCATTTCCTTAAGGATAATGATTAGAATAAAAATTTAAATAGATGCCATTATCATAAGCCCATTTTGTCATTTCAATGAATATGAATGTAGAATTCATTGTTACAAATTAAGGAAACTAGGGTTCCAAATCTGATGAAAATATTTTCTTCCAAGAAGTTGATCACTTCCTCCATCCTACATTGTTTGGTGGATATAGCTTCATTCCACCTTGTGAAATAATCTATAGTAGTTAGTACATACTTACATCCTTTATAGGAATTGGGATTAATAACTCCTAAAATGTCTTATCCCAAATGTGCAAAAGGTTTCACTACCATCACAGGTTGTAAAGGCATGGTTACCTTTGTCTCTTTTATGCTAAAAATATAGAATGAATGGAACTCTATCACATGTTTTTGAGCATCCTTGAAAATGGTGTGCCAATATTACCTATCCCTAAGAATTTTTTGGGTTGTGGTCTCCCTAAAGGATGTCCACTCCCTAAATTCTCATAATAAGTAGACATGATTTGAGAAGCCTCTTTTTTGGACACACAAATTAAGTAGATCCCTTCAAATTTATTCCTATAAAGGACTTCATCTTTGATGAGGTAATGCAATGATTTGACCCTTAAGTCTCTCCTTTATTCTCTGGTGAGTCCTAGGGGACAACTACCTCTGATGATAAGATGTATTAAATAGTCATACCATTCACTGGGATAGAGGTTTTGTTGATCCACTTGCATGACATGAAGTTTGGGATTAGCATTAGCAATCATCTAAACTATGCCCTGACATTTCACCAATTTAAAAATATTCATCTCTATATCATACTCTTGTAGGATTTCCATCCACTTGCCTCCTCTTTCCCCAAGCTCATTTTGACTTAACATAAGCTTTATGGCTAGGTTTGGTAAGATGTCATGTACCATATTTCTAAGGATGTAATCCCTAAATTTTGTCACTACCTTCACTAGTGCATAGGCCTGATTATCAATCAAGGAATATTTTACCTCTACATTTTTTAAATTGGTGCTCATGAATGCTATATGGTGGTCATTTCCATCCAAATTTTGAGTTAGGACTACAACCATGGTGTGGTCAGAAGTAAATGAATACAATTAAAAGTCCTTCGATAAGTTAGGAATTATCTAGACTAGGGCTTGACTAATCACCCTTTTGATGTTGGAAAAAGCTTTCTTGTATTCTTCATCCCAAGAAATTTTAGCATATTTCTTAAGCACATCATTCATAGGTTTGACTATCTCAGCAAATCCTAAGATAAACTTCCTAATGAAGTTAATTTTACCAAAGAATGACTTCAATTCCTTCTAATTGTTGGGTAGCTCAATATTGGAAATGGCTTCCTCTCTCTTAGGGTCTATGGAAATCCCTTCTTTGGTGATGACATGCCTTAATAATTTTCCTTTAGTGACACAAAATATACTTTTCATGGGGTTGAGAGATATAGCATACTTCCTACACCTTTCAAACACTTGCTTTAGGTACATGAAATGATCCTATCTATTCTTGGAGAGCACTATAATATCATCCATATATATGATGATACATTTTACCACTAGACCTTGGAAAGCATGGTCCATGGCCCTATGAAAGGTGGCTCCTACATTAATCAATCCAAATGGCATTCTTTTTTGAGTATATGTTCCCCACTTGGTAGTGAAAGTTGTCTTCATCATATCTTCTTAAGCAACAAGAACTTATTTTTATCTAGAGAAACCATCCAAAAAGGACATCATGGCTGATCCTAAAATAACCTAGATGACTTGGTCAAGAGAAAGTAGGGGTAATTATCCTTTTCAAATGCTCTATTCAAATTTATAAAGTCTATGCATAATATTATTTCGCCATTCTTATTTCTAATTGGGACCAAGTTGAAAACCCAAGTGGAGTGCCTAATAGGAAACCCAATCCTTGCATCCAACAACTTTGTGACCTCTTTAAAGATCATGGGTTCTAAAACAGGGTTGACTAGCGTTTGTTTTTATTTGAAAGATTTGTAATTCTTCTTGAGAGGTATAGTTTGAGTAATAACCCTTGGATAAAATATTTTTATATTTTTTATCAGACGAAGCAAGTACATATTTATAATTTTTAAGTATCTCCATGGCCTTTCTATTTTCCATTTCAATGTAAGCCTTTCCTATGTTTACTTGTTGGGGTTGATCATGTGAGCCGAGATCTACTACATGATAGTCCTTACCTTTTACCTTGGTCACCTTAGATGTTTTAGGAATCATGTCATGATCAAATAGTATTTGTAATGAAATCATCCCTTTAGGTATATTATTGTCATTTAGTTAGATTATTTTACCATTAAGCTCCTCTTTAGAATAACTTTCATTAGAATCATCAATGATGTGAGCTTTAAAGGCCCCAAAATTGGTCAAGAAATTTAAATTTTTTTATCATCATTGAAGACTTCAAAATGATTCACATTAGCTAGGATTGAGGGGAATGGCACTAGTTTAATATTGAGGTTAAGGGAATCATGATTGGGCATAAGGTTAGCTTTACTAGAGGCCAACTCATCAACAACTTTATTTTCTTCCCTAGGGATAGATATGATGTTGAAAGCATCAAAAGATTTTATTAATTACCACACTCTAAAATTGTACCTTTTAAGTTAATATATCTTTCACTGGTACTTTCTCCTTACTTTTTTTACCACTATTTTATAATCCCCATAAAAAAGGAGTTCCTTGACTTTATTCTTAATAACAAGTTTCAATCCTAGAATGAGAGATTTATACTCAGCCAAATTATAAGTGCATGGGAATTATAAGCTATAGGATGCATGATATTAATTTTCTATATGGTATATCAATACAATACCAATCCTTGATTGTAATTTTCACTTGGCGCCATCAACATACTATTTCCATAGGCCAAGTATAGGAGGAGGGTCTTTGGAACTAGGATCTTTTGTAGTCTCTAAAGTGAAAACTCCTAGATTAGAGTCAAGAAAGTTTATATTTTCACTGATATAATTTTATTTTGTTATCATGTGCCTCATATTTGGCTCTCTTTATAACCTTATTTGATTTAGCACACCTTTCCACACAAACCATAAGTGGGAACAGTCAGTAGACATGTATCCATTCAAGGCCTTAGTCCATTGTCTACTTAAAATCAATCTATAAGCACTTGGAATATCCACATATTATATGTTAATTAATTTCTAAACCCTTGGTTCTTTATATAATTTCATATTTACATTCAATAACTCCCCAATGACTTTGACTCTTGACTTGTCCAATGGTGTGACTACCCTATCAGACTTGATTGGGGTCAACCCAAGTTTTTCAAATATCCTAGTGGGCATGATGTTGGTTGAAGCTCTATAATCCAAAAGGAAATTATGGACATTCTTCCCAAATATACTAATTATAAGTAAAAAGGTTGAGGACTTTGATTTGGTTACTTACATAGTCAATTTTGCAGTATCACTCTTAGGAGGCTTCCCAGGTTTCTTGGACAAGGATTCCAAGAGTAAATATCTATGTTTTATAATTTTAGTTATCTCATGTAGGGTAATATTATATTTGATATTTTTCATATCTTCCATAATATTGTAACCACTTTTGCATGAAGGTTCACTAGTAGATTTGGAATAACTACCCTTAGATGGTTTAGGATCATTCGTTGATGTAGTGTTTGGAGGAGTCTTATAATTGTTAAGGGGAGTGGAAGTTGTCAATGGCTAATTTTTTTCTCTATTTTTGAGAGGGTATGTCTTCAATAATTATTGGAATACCTTAATCTCTTTAGGAATATTCTCTAGCTCATTATCGTCTTAGATAGGGAAATTGAAATATCTCTACCATGTGGACTTGGTCAGATTGTTGTGATCTAGGACTTGTAGTAGTATCTCTATTTGGGACTAATTCAAATGTGTTAATATCTTCTTGGAAGCTTCAAAGGATTTAAAAAACTCAATAAAATAAATCTCATTGTGTTTAGAGGTAGCGTGCACCCTAAAATAGTCTAATAAGGCAATATTAGTGAGATTAATGTCCATGGTCTTCTTGTTAGAAGAAGGCTCGTTGGATTTATTATTATAGAAACTATCATTCTAAAATCTATTTTTAGGCCTATTAAATTTTTGGAAGGTGAAGTTCCTCTTGGAGTTGTCATTAACATTTCCAACTTGATTTTTTAATTGTAAGAAATTTATGTTGAGCTTCTAGACCATTTTTAGTATAGATTCATTCTCATTCTTTAGGGTCTTAAAATTTTAGACTTGGTTATTATTAGTATCATTGACTCATACTAAATCCTTTTGTTCATTGGTGTGAAATCCATTAATGACTTGATGACTCAAGAAACCTATGTTCTGATTAAGAGCAGCATGGCTAGTAGGTAATAC
The DNA here is from genome assembly GCA_037957365.1 of Torreya grandis. Taxonomy (NCBI): domain Eukaryota; kingdom Viridiplantae; phylum Streptophyta; class Pinopsida; order Cupressales; family Taxaceae; genus Torreya; species Torreya grandis. Next base: position 2,747,477 of record JARHVA010001684.1, on the reverse strand, counting down.
ATTCAGAGTAGGAAGTTGGTTTGATGTTAGAGCATTTTAGTTATTATTTGGCAAAATGTTTAGGCATCTAAGGATTAACATTTGAGATAGAATAAACCATCTATCTTTGAGGCTACATTTGATCACTAATAACCACTACTTTAAAATAAGCTTGGGATAATGTGTTGATAGCTGGGAAAGCTCTTTTTAGAAACACAGAAGTCATGGGATCTAATAAATCTTTGTAAAATTCTAGAGCTAAAGCCTCATTAGGTTTTTATGGATCCATGGTTTGACTAAACATCTTTTGGAACTTGGTATTGAAGGATCTAATGGGCTCATTTACATCTCTCTTAATAGTTGTAAATTGGTGATAAATGACATAGGGATTTATGATCTTCTCAAATTAATCAATAAAGATAGTGTCAAAATTATTCCATGAGGTAATAACAATATCAAGGAAATTGAGGAACCATTAATATGCATCATCTTTGAATTTAAAAGGAATTAATCTACAAGCTACATATTCATGGATGACATTTGATAAACTTAAGGTAGCCTTGAAAGACTTAATATGTTATTCTATAGTTGTAACACCAATTGGGATAAATTCTAGTAAGTAATTTCTAGGATTACGAGGCAATTCATGAATTAAACTTGGTACATTGATGGGGGAACTTCCAAGTCATGCCATATCTCGATGAAAATTAAACGTAAGAACCCCTTATAAGGGTAAATATGGTAGAGACATAGAATGTCTATGTCTTCCTCTATATTTTCTAGTTCTTCTATGGTTTTTTAGCTTAAACAAGGGATCTCTTGTCTCTAAATGTGATCTAGTCATGATCCTTGGCAATTCCAACATGAAGATTAAGGATCTTATTTAAAATATGGTGTAACAAGTTATGATTCACAAAGAATTGCAATCAACCTACACACTACACCCATTTTGTTGAATAATTTCTCATAAATGGATAGAGGACATCGATATTTGACTAAGTAATCTCAAAGATGTGTTGAATTATGAAAATAAGGCCATTATTTATAGCTTGTGACTCAAATAAACTCAATATTCACCAAGAATTATCAATCTTCAACCAAAATAAACTATTCTAATTTTAAATAATATGAATACTTAAATCTTGAAGCTATCTTTACCAGAAGTTAACTATTTCCTTACAGAGAACTAAGATCATTACCTAACAAAGCACAAAGATATGTGATAAACCACCTAAATCAAGGATATTTGTACATAAAGTGAAGAATCACTCATAAGGGTTAAGAATCCTTTACATTTAATGCAAGAATTATTTTAATTGATTAAGCATGCCCTCCTTCTGGGGCTAGAAGTATCCTTCCTATTGATGCTTCTAATTACCTCACAGGTACTCTTTAGTGTTGATGAACACTTCTCATTTTATGATTTAAAGAATCTAAGGAATGAGTTATAGTTTATTACAATTATGTCATGTCTGTGGTGGAATAAAAGTAGATTATGGGAACTATCTACAATATTTATTTAATTTGGTGGTTGGTAGCCACCAATGTCTATATATTTGAGACAATTCAAGCCCACAAGTTAATCTAATTGGATATTAACAATTATATTTAAACTAGATGAGTTTCAATAAAAAAATAGAAAAAGGAAGAGTAATGCAAACAAGAGAGCGTGATTGCAAATTCCCATCTCAAATATTATGACAAAGTTATAATTACTTTAAGCATACATAAACCAATTTATGGTGTAAGATAGTCTAAAATTAGATTGCATCACAAACTAGGTAAGCTTTAAAGGAGATATATAAATCACAAGTAATAATCAAGTTTACTTTAAAATTTTTCTACCGTAACCTAAATAACATATGCACATCCAAATGCAGAGAAAATAAAATGAATTATACCTAAGATATTTTTATTTAATACAACATTAGTACAAATTAATATCCCTATGATTTAAAATGTATCTCAAAATGCAGGGAAACATTCAAATTTAAGACAAAAACATGCAATTGAGAGATAACATTGGCATTTAGATCATCTTTTTAGAATTCCTTAGTTATATTAAATGTTTTATGTATACAAATTTCTCAAAATCTCTCCCTTTACAAAATGGTAACATTTGACTATTTATAGGAAATATAGGTGGTATACTAGTTATCTTCTCAAAACAACCATGGTATGATAAGGACAACTATCCTTAATATAAAGATTATAATATAAAAAGCTTTTTACACCAACTTTGACAAAATGACTAATATATTATAATAGATTAGCATATATATTACAAAATAATATTTTTATGTTACATTGGTGGGTCCCTTATTTTATTTCTTAAGGATTTTCTTCACCTTAGTATATTATTATTTGATTAGCTCAAAATCTATTGCATGTTTCATTAAACAATCCTCATATTGACCTGCCAATGTATTAAATTCTTTGTCACTCTTGGCTTTAAGTTCCTAAATGCATTGGGCCTTTGCAATATACTTCGCTAATGTCATGATGGTATCAAGGAACTTTTGATTATCTTTGATTGGCTGGCCTTCATTGTCCTTGATGTTCTAGATGAAGGTACTGACCCTTTTCTTAAACTCTTCATCATCTGTCAGGCATACAACATTGGTCTTAGAAGGGTTTACTAATGGAGTTCTTAAGAGCTTCTCCATTCTTATTATCAAGTATTTTTCCTCCTCTATGAAGTAATTGGCACTATCATACCAATTATTTAGGTAAGTATGACATCTTCAACGACTCTTGAGAGGGCATGTAAATGTTTCAACTTGATGATTGTGATACCTTGGACCTACTTGGTGTGATGGACATTAATATATTTAGTTGACTAATCTCTAGAGTTTTTCCACTAAGTGATTAATTCTTATGCTTTCTAAAATTTATGGGTCAAGGTATTTGATCTAAGCTTCAGGTACTTTAACCCTTCAAAGGTGTCAAAGGACTTATCTAGTAGTTTCATTACATCCTCAGGGACTAAAAATGTAACCTATGCTTCCAAGTCTTTCTTCTCCTTTTCTAGATTGGTGATCTTCTATTGCATTCCCTATATTCTAGACAAGGTCATTAATGATTGGGCGAATACAAAACTTGCCACATCCTCTTGATGGATGAGATTATCACTTACTACCTATCCTTGTATAGGAGTTAGGCCAAAAAAAGGTTCCACCTTTTGAAAGGTGAACACCTTGGTACCAATGGTAGTTTTCTTAGTTGTCACCCTTTCAAACCCTACTGTATCTAGATTATACATGACAATGGTCACTAGTCAAAAGGTTTTGGGTGTCTCTAGGGTTTTAAACCCAATTTCTATTTTCTTTCGAATTTATTTGGCTTCTTAAACCATTATTATTTCTTTCTCATTCATGAGCTCCTTCATCTAGGGTTTGACATTGTCAAGGAGATATTCACCTATAGAGCTAGTAATCACTAGTGAGTGTGATTGGAAAGGAACCCTTTGGATTTTCCCATATATGAACTATTCAAGAATGATAAGTCTATGCATGGGAACTCATCATTGAAAAAATTTACTTCACTAGTAGGATGGGTCCATGCCACCTTTAGTCTTTTGGAGGACCTAGGGACAAGGGCCAACTTAGCTTTCCTCTTCTTTTATGTGACAGGGACAAATTCTGATGCCAATTCTTTTCCCTTTTCTTCCTCACCTATTTGAGGTCCCTCAATTTATGCCACCTCAACTATGGCTCCCTTATCTTCTTGATCAAACCCATAGGTCTCTACAAGTTCCTTAAAGAATTTATCTACCATCTCATATGGTTTTAGGGTAACTATATAAAAGTGTTCCACTAGAAAAGATGGTTTTGGTGGCTGGGCTAATGGTGAAAGGCCTTCTCGTAGCCTTTCTTCTAGTTTCTTCTCACCAAGTCCTTGAATTTAGATTTCTTGATATTGTGGCTAACTTGGAATTTCATTAAAAGTAGAAGATAGTAGATTTATACTACAATGGGTTCATTTTTGATCTCTCTCTAGCTAGTTTCTCCTCTCTTTGGAGTCTATGCTCAAGCTTGAAACCATGCTGCTTATATCGAGAAAGGACTTCCTCAAAGTCTATTTATTTGGTGTAAAATGGTCATATGGACTAACCCCATGCTCATAGGTTACTTTGGTTAGTTTCATTGATTGCAAATGAGGAACAACCTTATTATTAGGGTCCCATTCCTTTAGGTCATCCTTCTAAAAGTGGAAGGTATCCCTATGTCTTGACATGATATCAAATTATTTAAAGTCTCATATCAAAGTTTCCCTAATCAAGAATGGGAAAGGATGCATCATGCCCTTCATCTTCTCCTTGAAAACATTATCAATTCCTTGGAATCTTTGGTGAGAAATTTCTTACTCAGCCAACTTGAGGGGAATATAGATAGGCAACCTAAATGGTTGGGTCATGATCCCTTCTATTTTGATAATGGTACAGTTTGGATAATACCAAATATCTACCATGAGGTCAACATACTTATTGACAAGAGGGTAAATCTTGGATATGGGGTTCCCTATAATATTTTTTACCAAAGTAGGGTATATACAATCACAAATGAATTACATATAAACTATGTACTTGAAGGTATGCAAATTCGCATAGTGATGAGAAATGGTAATTTTACTATGGGAGGATAAATTCTTTACGCTAGGAATATGATTAGATGTAATTAATGAGTCTAATAAATAGGAAATCATGGTGAATTGTTGGGTTTTCCTTCTCTTATTTCCATATAATTGTCTTGCTAATTGGATATTAATCAGCTCTCTAATAGGTGGAGTTAGCTTCTCTTCCACCATGAAATATATGTAGGAAACCCATCTAGGGTTGATATACATTGTGATGGCTACCCCTGAATCTCTACATAATAGGGTCATAATGATCCTAATTCTTTCTCTAAATTTAATGATAGGGATTTTACCATCATGGTGCCTAGCTACATTAGTTCCCTGGATTAATCAAGGTCTCAAGATAACATATAGATTATGCTGGGTAGTCCATTCTTTCATGGAAGGGAGGTCTATATGAGTTGTAGGGAGCTTGTAGTAGCCTTCAAAATCTATTAGGGAATATAGGCAATTCTATTTGACCCTCATTATTTGATGATCCAATCATTTTCTATTCTAAAATCAATAAATACGGGTGCAAGGATATCAATACAATGCAATACCTTGGGTTTATCAACAACTTGATGAAGACCTATCATTTGGATTGTGACTAGGTCCTTGAATTTCCTCTTAGTGACTACTACCCTTTACTCATTGGATGATAGATGTTTCATCCCCTCAATTTTCAAGCAAATCTCAGCCCAATTCTTTAAACCATTAGCTAATACCCCTTGTATCCAATTCAGTATCTCTAAATCATCTCCCTCATGGTTCATAGATATATACATGTTTGTTTCTTCTTTCATTTATTTCCTGTCATGTCCCCTTTTCAGTTGACATGTTATGAGTTCATGGTTAGCCTATTATGCGACCCTCGTAGGCTGATAGGATGGTTAGAGGGTCTTGATGGAGATTGGAGTGGCTTTGTTTAGCAGAAATTTTCTAGTTGGCTTTCGTTTGGGCTCGATTGGACATGTATTGAGGGAGATATTAATATTTGATTTATTTAATCAAATATTAAATAATTGGTTTAATTTTGAATTATAAACCCTAATTCTAATTTAAGAAAACCCTAATTAGGGCAAGCATATCTTTTGAGGGTATAAGGGTTTCTCATGGAGGCCATTGTGAATTAGCCATTGATTATTGATTATTGATTTTGAAGAATTTCTTCTGTGAAGACTGAGCCTAGGGTTCCAAGAATCCATTTGCATTGGAGAATGTTCCCTCTTTAGTGTGTGCAATTAAGAGGCTGTGGAATATCAGCTGATCTATTGCCAAATTGAGAGATAGCTTCATCCAGAAGTTATCACAAAATTTATAGGGTTGAGAGATAACTTCACACAGAAGTTATTATAGATATTCCAAGTATTTATTTCTTTATGTTTTGATTCAATAAATTATACAGCTAGAGATCTTCTGTGCTAGAACATATATTTTTAGATCAGGGGTTGAAAATAGGGAAGTTGTCCTTAATTGGCAGTCGTACGAAGTCTGTACAGGTCCATACAGATCCCCTTAGGAACTGACCTCGGTAGATAGAGAGCTTCCAGTGACCGACATCGGCCAACTGAAGACCGACGTCGACAGATAAGGACCTGCAGTGACTGACATCGGTAGTATATCGACCGACGCCGGTGACTGTGTGTTCAACACAGTAGGCCGAGACCTACTCTGATTCCATTTGCGCTTCCAAATTTGCAAAGCCAGGGTTTTCAAGACTATATTTCATATTTATATGCATAATAGAGGACTGAAATTGTAATAGTTTAGAAGGACAAGTGATAAGATCTGTGATTTACTATTGAAAGACTATATTATTGTTATCATTCTGAAGTTATTCAATAGAAATTATATCTTTGTTTAGAGTTTTTTGTGTTGCTATATTTCCTATTTGGAGGGGATATTATAGTGGTATCAGAGCTTATGTGCAGATAAAAGAGCCCCTAATTAAGGGACATCACAGTGGTATCAGAGCTAAATCCTACCATCCTGAGGGTTTGATAGATCTTATGCAGCCACAAGCGTTAGGACCACATAGGTATAACACACGCAGTAGAGCCTTGCTTGAAGGTACCTAGTTGTTAGATCAGCAGTGGATTATCATGAGTGATAGACATGAGGGTAGCCCACCTAGGGGCCACAGGTATGATGTTGATTAGGACACCAGAGAATTTCACCGTGCTATGATGACAAACCAGCAACAGATGAATCAGACACTACAGGCACTTATGACTATGATAAGGGGGATGAATGCACCTGATAGATAGAATGGTGAACAAGGAGATACTAGGAGTGCTACTATTAATCAGAGACCCCAGTAGACCCATTCTAGGACAGCGGTTAGACCTACACGGCCTACGTTTATACAGGATGAACCAGAGGCTCCAACAGAAGAGACGGTAGGGGATTTCCTATTTATAGATACCCTCATGGCTGCAACTGATGAGTGGAATTTATTAGATCCTCATGTTCAAGAGAAGATGTCATTTGATCATTTTGTTACTCTAAGGAGAGATCACTATAGATTAGTTAGACAGGACATGAGGCCTAGAGTCCAATTCAGTGAGCTGAAGAAGGCTACTGGTAAGCTTTCTTTGAATACCTTTGACTACAGTGGCAAGATGACAGCTCAAGCTTGGGTTCATAATCTTGACACCTTTTTGGCATTGAGACCAATGTCAGAGATAGAGGCCATCAAATATGCCACTTTACACTTGGATGGAGTAGCACATGATTGGTGGTACCATGGTATGGTAACACTTCAGCATAACTAGGTTACAGAGTACTAGGAATTTGTGGATAGATTGGTTGAGCGGTTTGACAAGAAGGATCCTGAGGTTTACTTTCGAGATCTGGCACAGTTGAGACAAACATGTAACTTGGAGTCCTTCATTGGGGAGTTTCATAGATTGGCAGTCATGGTGCCGAATATTTCTGAGCGTAGATTGGTAGTTCTCTTCATGGAGGGATTGACAGAGCCATTGAGAGGTTGGATCAAAGCCTTTGATCCTCCTTCATTACAGGTAGCTATGAAGAAGGCACATAGTATGGAGATGGCAGCCCCATCCCATAAATTTAACTTTAAATGTACTTCTTCATCTAGAGACCATAAGTGTTCCAACACAGATACAGAGAGGCCGGATTTCAACATAGATAAATCAGGTGTAAAGAATGACTCAAAGGCCAATCTAGCAGCACCACCTTTGGATCGTGAGGTGCTTAATGATCTACGTAGGAAGAAGCTTTGCTTCTAATGCAAAGGTCCATATGATATCCATCACGATTGCCCTTTGAGGCCTAAGGGCAAGGCAAATTATGTGATGTGGGCATATTATGAGGATTCTGATTCAGAGGATTCCGAACAGCAAAATATTTTTGAGGGTGCAGAGACAGAGGCTTTAGGGCCTAAGGTAGAGGCAGAATTAGAGATTCACATATAGGAGGCATGCCTATCCAGCATTCAGTCAGATGAGTCATTCAGACTCCGTGGAGTTTTGGCAGGGCAGAAGGTTATCACCCTTCTTGATACAGGAGCCACACATAATTTCATAGATGCTAGATTTGTGGAAAAGTGTGGACTCACTACAGAAGATTTTGAGGGCATCAGATTTAAGGTAGCTGATGGTCACACTCTTAGGTGTGATCGTATGATTAGAGACCTTCCATTGCGCTTGAACAACTATGAGTTCAAGGCTGATTATTATGTGGTAGACATGGGTGATATAGACTTAGTCTTGGGTATGAAGTGGCTTCATTCATTTGAGGAAGTTACTCTTCATCTCAAGGACATGGAGGTTCTCTTTGATGTTGATGGGAAGACACACATTCTTAAGGCAATACAGGGCAGCAGCTTCAGATATATGTTTTTTCATCGGATGGAGATGCCTATGCTACCTGACATGATGGAGTGCGATGACGAGTGCACGTTGGCACCAACACAAGAGAGATATGAGGATGAGCTTGGTCTTGAGGTGAGTGCATTTTAGGAGTTATCACATGTGTTAGGGACTCAGCTTGCAGTTGCAGTCGGTTCACAGGTTGATATGACTCTTTCTAGCCTTCACAATCCAGATTTAGATATTATTCAGGTACAGAATTAGCTTGAGTTGCTTGCTGATTTTCATTTATGTATTGGATGTTGGGGTGCTTATCTTAGTACTAGTTATGGACATGGCATGGAGTTTGCATTGATTGATAGCAGGGCAGGTCATGACTACATTTGGGATCCAGGTGGATTGATGGGTGTATCATGCAGCAATTGCTTGAGGGAAAGCAATTCCAGGAGGGGCGGATTGTCATGTCCCCTTTTCAGTTGACATGTTCTGAGTTCATGGTTAGCCTATTATGCAACCTTTGTAGGCTGATAGGATGGTTAGAGGGTCTTGATGGAGATTGGAGTGGCTTCGTTTAGCAAAAAATTTCTAGTTGGCTTTCGTTTGGGCTCGATTGGACATGTATTGAGGGAGATATTATTATTTGGTATAAGTTTAAATTAGAAACCCTTATTCTAATTTAAGAAAACCCTAATTAGGGCAAGCATATCTTTTGAGGGTATAAGGGTTTCTCATGGAGGCCATTGTGAATTAGCCATTGATTATTGATTATTGATTTTGAAGAATTTCTTCTGTGAAGATTGAGCCTAGGGTTCCAAGATTCCATTTGCATTGGAGAACGTTCCCTCTTCAGTGTGTGTAATTAAGAGGCTGTGGAATATCAGCTGATCTATTGCCAAATTGAGAGATAGCTTCATCTAGAAGTTATCACAGAATTTACAGGGTTGAGAGATAACTTCACACAGAAGTTATTACAGATATTCCAGGTATTTATTTCTTCATGTTTGGATTCAATAAATTATATAGCTAGAGATCTTCTATGATAGAATATATATTTTTAGATCAGGGGTTGAAAATAGGGAAGTTGTCCTTAATTGGCGGCCATACGAAGTCCGTACAGGTCCGTACAGATCCGCTCGAGAACCGACCTCGACAGACAGAGAGCTTCCAGTGACCGACATCGACCGACTGAAGACCGATGTCGATAGATAAGGACCTGCAGTGACCGACGTCGGCAGTATATCGACCGACGCCGGTGACTGTGTGTTTGACACAGTAGGCCGAGACCTACTCTGATTCCATTTGCACTTCCAGATTTGCAAAGCTAGGGTTTTCAAGACTGTATTTCATATTTATATGCATAATAGAGGACTGAAATTGTAATAGTTTAGAAGGACAAGTGATAAGATCTGTGATTTACTATTGAAAGACTATATTATTATTATCATTCTGAATTTATTCAACAGAAATTATATCTTTGTTCAGAGTTTTTTGTGTTGCTATATTTCCTGTTTGGAGGGGATATTACAGTGGTATCAGAGCTTTTGTGTAGATAAAAGAGCCCCTAATTAAGGTACATCACATTGCCCCCTTTCCATTTCCATGATCTCAATTTCCTTGGAATACTATTTGTCGTAATTCTCAAGATGACACTTTGAGCTTACTTAATGCAATTATGTCATTAACAGTCAATTTATGAGGCTTTAAGTCAAGGTTTAGGTATTTATGCTAGTCCAGTAGGGTTTCTAATGGTTTAATGGTGAATGTGATGTCATTCATAAATGTATTCATGTCTTATATCTTATGGATTACACCACTTATGCAAATCCTATCTTTTTAGGCATTTCAAATCTTAAGATTATCCTTCAGTGCATATATGGCATTTACATTGACCACCTTAAGCTTGTTCTCATGGGATCCCTTTGAAAATTAGTCATTAGATTTACAATAAATCTTTTTACATCACTCCATTGGATTAAGGTTTTAATTTGAGTGCAAGACTTTGATTAAAATCTCAGAGGTCCTCTCTAATTGGTCACTCGAATCTTGGATGACCTGATTATGTCAAGTGGAACATTCTACCTTCCTTAGGAAATGACTAGATGTAGTCCATCCATGTGTTTAGCTATTAGGATATAGGGTCTTTTTTTCAAAATTATAGCTTCACTTCATGTCATTGGATTAAGATCAGTGATGGAGTGATAACTATCTATTATGATCCCCAAAGTCAAAGTTGATTAGTTGAGAGGTTGAATATGGTTAAATGTAATGGTCTTTATAACATTAAAGATGTCCTCATGAATGTAAAATTATGGGGGTGTGAATATCAAATTTAAGTTTGTGAGGTTATTTTAGCTGAATGATAGCATGACATACATCATGTTCTTGGTGCTCTCATGACTTCAAGGTCAACACAGTCTATTTAATCAAACTAGGTGGTGAATGTGAATCATTGATCATGATCTAAGAGGTATTTTTAGATTTGCCCAACTTTAGAGCTCTTTGATTTCACACTGTTGGTTCAAGATCACCAAGTGAATGTGGATAGTTCGATCTTGTAAGATGCATGAACAAAAAGTTAGTATATGGTGCACATATGATTAATCTGAGGGTTAAGGATTAAAATACAACATGATCTAAGTTTTAATGTGATAAGACTAAAGTTTAACTATTTAGAGGGTCCCCTTTTATAATAAGGATAAAATTTTGGATGATGTTTATTTTGAAGGCCTCGCTAATGTCGAAAACATCCTCACAAACATCAAATAATGGGAGTACGATGATCAAAGTAATTGCCATAGAAAATTTTATAGTGAGATGGTTTAGTATGTCATTTATCCCAGGATGATCTCATGCCATTAAATCAAGGTTCCAAGGAAGTGAGGGCTATTAGATTTGCATACAAGTTAAAACATCAAATTAGAGCATGATACATGTAGTGATTCAAACTAAAGTTTAGGATCCTCAAGGTGTTGTCTGTCTTGAATGAAAACCAAGACATTTGAGGATTAAAACTTAGGATAAACATTGATAAGGTCTAAGTATAGTATTAAAATGGGTTTTTAGACATAAAATTTAATGAGCTTAGGAGAGCTTTTAAAATAGGGAAGGAATATAAAAGGGGACTTAAGTATTATTTTATGTCATGTTTTGGGTATGTTTAAAAACATAACCGAGCCTTAATTTAAAATTAAACTTAGGGTATTTTTAAAAGGACCAATTCTAGATAAAGTTTCTTCCACAAAAATTGAATTAAAACCCTTATGGAATTTTACTTAGGAACCCTACCTTCCTCCATGAAACCATCACTTAGCCATCCAAGGGTAATCATTAGTAGGGTTAGCTCATAAATCATAAGTAAACATGCAAGGACCCATCCCTTTTCAAGAGGATGATCTTCAAATTCTAAAAGAATAACCTCATAAAATCTAGACTAGGATACAAATGTTTTGAAATATTTTCAAGGGTCCCTATTTTATAAAGTAAAAAAAATCAGGTATGTTGGTCCTAAAAATAAGAAGCCAGAAGGAGTTTAATTTACAAAGACAATTGTAAAAAAATTTAAAATATATTTGAGCTCATTTTATTCCTTTTTGAGCATAAAAAATCCCTATATCTTTATTCCTTTCTTCTATAAATATAGTCTTTTATCTAATTTTTTCTACCCCTCAGGTTAGTATGACTAGACTCTACCAAGTTTGTATTTGACATCTTTTGGAGTAGTGAATAGAGTATTTTATAGTCTTTTGCTAATCTATATTTAGTGTTCTATGTTTGTTTAATATGAAAATGTGATTATTATCTTCATTTTGCATGTCCAAAATCAACTTAAGTGATAAAAACTTTCTTTGTATGTCATATAATGTGTTCTAGCATTGATCTCTTAAATATATAGCGGATAGTTGAACTTAAGTGTCTTCAAATAGACCTTATTTTAATTACTCCCTAGTCTGAGTGCATCAAAAGGACCTATATATGAAATTATATTATATAAAAACTATAGTAAGCATTGAATTAGCTTCTTTTATAGTCTATTAGTGTGTTAAAGAGTCCAATTTCAAGAGTGGATCTAATAAAATTTCATGGTGCATCACCACATATTAGAATAGGTTTTACTTCATAAAAATATCTCAACTCTTTTCATGCCAATCAGTTTTAGATTTTAAAAGTAATGGTCCAAATTATAATGTCTAAAGAGCTAGCCTCATAAAAAATCCTAGATATTTGGTCTAGTTATTTGCATCCCACAACCTTATACCATTCCCATGTTAGTCTTGGTATGGGTCAGACTTAAACAAATATGACCTCTATTGGGTGTTATCTATATAGTTAACACTTGTGTCAATTAATCCCAAATTTTTTTGAGATGATTGAATATGGGAATTGTCTTGATATATACAAAAAGGATTTGATCCACCTACCCCATCTTGAGGCATGATTTGAACCATGTTACAATTCATAGATGGAGGGGAAGAAGTTTTCCAAAAGTGAGGATTCTCTTGAGAGGTAAAGAATGGAAGAAAAGAATACCCCATATAGTGTCTAAATGGATTTAGTTTTTCCAATAATATTATGATAGGGGATTTTATGATGCTTGATGAGAGAAATAGAATTTAGGAAAGAAGAAGGAGAATGAGGGCTAAAACCAGCTAGACAAAGAACTATGTTTTCCAAATAAAATAATAAGATCATCCAAAAGGGTTGACGAATAAGTACAAAGTAGACTATGTCAATAAATTAATTTTAAAACATAGGCTAAAAGGATTTCAAATTCATATGGGTTGACTATGTATTGTGGGATAGAGGATAGAATAGAAAGATAAGAGACATAGTCACGTAGGTTGACTATGTACTGCAAGCAAGAAGGTGGAACACAGTTTGTGAGAGACTGTATAAACTAGGATGATAGAGTTTTGAGATAGGAGAAAAATAATAAAATATAATTTAATCAAGAATGAAATAAAAGACACAAAAAATTGGTGCAATGTGATTTATCTAATTGGGGCACACAACAAAAAACCTTGCACCAATGCTATCTGATATAATTTTTTCCAATATGACACACAATGATCAGAAAGAAGGAATTACAATTAAAAAAATGCTAACTATGTGGTCACCCTAAGTTTTATTATATTATTAGAAATATTTTATTTACATGTGATAGGAGATTTGGTTGAAATAAGGAACTAGAAAGTAGTCTATGGATGGTTTCAAGATGTTTTGGCTGAAAGGTATCTATGTTGAAAATGGTACTAGCTTGGTATTGGGGCCTACCTATTCACTTCACAATCCCATAGTGATAAGGTTTTTGGGTATTTTGCCTATATATACCATTAAGCACATATTTATACTTGGCTAGAAAACCAAGTCATCTTCCCCCTTGGTGATTAAATATAAGTAGGCAGGCCTTGGTAAGACAAGTATTTAAATGCATTTTGAAATTTATATGATTTTTTAGTGTGTGAAAAAGAGTAAAATATTGTAACTAAAATGTTAATTTGAAAAACTACCTATTTAGACTATGTGTGTTACTCTAAGGATGCAAATAACTTAAAAGGAGATGTGAATTAATTAATAGTAAATAGTTAATTCCTTGATTGAGAATAATATAACTTTAGCTTAGGAAACACAAGTTATTTAAGAATAAAGTCAAACAAGTTCATTATGTCTCTCATATAGAAGATATAATATAGAACTAGGTTGACTAGGTCAACCTAGTTAGATATAGGGTTTTAATTTTAAAGACTTCTAACTTATGAAAAATATAACTAAAAGAAATACTAAAATGAAAGAGAGAGGACACAAATGAACCTTAGTGGTCTTAAAGATGGTTAAGATTTAAAAATTTATGCCAAAATTCCTTAGTTTTTTCTTTCAAATTTATATAAATAGGGTTAAATAGTTCAACTAAGTTTTACAAAACCCAATATGCTGAAGAAGAATAAAGAGTAGGGTCAACCTGTTCATTAGTGTTATTTGACCTATATGCTGGTAAAAAGAATTAACAATCAAATTTGAGTTATTTGATAATGTATGATAATATATAACTATAGAATAATATTATGTTGACTTACTCGATTCAGTAACTTATAGCTAATAAAGACCTGTATAGATAGAATAGAGTTATTTTGAAGTGACTGTGTTAAACTTACACAAAAAAAATTTAAAATATACTAACTAGTTTGATATAATATTATAAATATGGGAAAATATAATAAAATTATAAAAATGATGGCATAAAATAAAACTTGTAATTGTTATACTCATGTTGGGTTCACCAAAATCTATGTAATGGGAAATGCAATAGATCTATAAATCAATCCTAGCTTAGAGAAGATAAATCCTACTTACACTTTAAATTGTTGATAAGTTATATATTTGGGGTCATGACCAAGATGGATTCAATAAATCTATCCAATGGATATATTAACATAATAAATTCACTAGGAAGGGTTCCAAATCCTCCAATCAAGCATAACTATGCAATAACCCTAACTAGGTCCTAGTTTTCATATTTTGTAAACTAAGAACAAGTAAATCAAAGTATAATATAGTGCTCACCAAAGATTGTGACATAAAATGGGGTTAATAAACATAAAATTATATATGAATAAGAGAATCATAATTAAACTATGCATAGGTAAAACCCTAATGCATGGAGAGAGAAATATATTCAAAACCATTACTTATGCTAGTTCTATCTACTAAAAAGAGAATAAAAGTTAGAAATACACACCTTGAAGATAAATCCATAGAGATTCAATGTCTCCCTTGGCCAAAGGTTCTTCATAATAGTTTGTTGTGGTTTGTAAGGATCACTAAGAAAGGCCAAAGCATCCAAGACTTTTCCACAAGAGAAGATTCTTCTCCAAGTAGAAACTCTAAGTTAAGACTCCTCAGGTTGAATGGCTGAAGAGAATATTGTAAATAAATGTAAATGAATAATTATCTCCCATTTTATTTATAACAATGGTGAAATGAATATGTTTATATATGTAGATTTAACCTTGGTTATTTCTAAAAAATCTAGGCTAACAAGGTCAACCTTATTGGCATTGTATCATTATTGATAAAAACAAATTAGGTTTCATTCTAGGTCTTCCAAGGGCTGACCTAGAACCTAAATAATTTTTGTCAATTAAAGTAAAATATTTATTGTGTTGACATTGTAATGTAAAACATCAAAAAGGATTTTAGGCTAGGGAAGGGCTAATGGAGGTGAAAATTGACAAGAAGAGGGTGCAAAAGTGGAGGCAAAGCTTAGGGGAATGTTTTTAGGAGATGGCTGGATTAGTAAAAAATGGTAGTAAGGGACAAAAATCCTATAAAGCACCAATGGTCTTCCCACCCTTTTCCTGATGCACCCTTTAAAGCATTCACTCAAAGAGATTGAGAATCGATAGGTTCTTGTAAGATATAAAGCATCAATAATTGATAGAGTTTGAAAATATTATATGTATACATATGGGAAGATACCTTTCTTAGATGCAATGATTCATAATAAATCAAATGGAACCTTGTCACATTAGGTGTATATAAATAAAACCCATTTTAACATTTACCTTCAATAAGAGTCACAAAACCATGATTTTAATATGTCCCTTATTTTTAATAATTTATAGATGTGTATTAAAACTCTCACGTTTTTTATTTTTTAAATAAGAATGGACATAATAATAAATATATTGAAAAAGCATTCTAGTAAAAAATTAAGTAAAAGTGAGATAAATTAAACATGGAAGAGTAAATTACCATTATCTCCATTCATTATTTTAAAGGAATATTTGAAAAAAATATCTATAATTATAAGGAAGTGAGGTATTAAAAATACATTTAAACCATAGAACACCTTTCACACATTTATAGACTTGGCTAAATACCCCATTGATCCTCATCTCCAAAATTTTTGTTTACTTAATTTTGTGTTATTTTTGTCAAGTCTATATTGTAAAAATAGGTATGCCCTTGTAAACCAAACTTAAATAATGCACAAAGCATATTGTGCACTATATACTCCAAGATTATATGTTTGATGAACACTCACACAACACTAGTCACCAATTTTTTCTAGATGATGCCAAGTTAATTGCTAAATAAGACAATTATTGGTAGAGAAAGGTGAGAAATATTATTTAAATCTTATAAAATAGATTAAATCCTAACATGGGTATTGGGCCAGGGATTGGAAGATCCTAACAATTGATACTTGTGAAATTACTAAGGATTCAAGGTAAAGTGGAGGTTAGTATTGTTATTTTTTTTTTTAATTTTCCATTTTAAAGTGTTGTATTTCATATATTTTGTTAATCTACTTTTTACCTTATTAAAATTATTTTTTAATCATAAATAATTATTTATTATATTTTACAGGCATTTATTATGATATTTTTTATTAATATTTATATATTTCTTAAATATTAAATTTGGTTTTATCATTATTAGATACAACCTATTTAGGTTTATCATTTTCCTATTTTAAAATATCTATTTATGAAAAACATAAATCATGTTTGTCCTTAGAGATTAATATATTTTATTTTATTTTACTCCTTGATGATGGGCTTACTTAGTATTATTTAAACATCAAGATAGGTTTCATCTTATATTATTTGAGGTAAATAAGGAGTAATTATTTTGCCGTAATTCATCTCAATAAATAGAAAGGGTAGATTATATCACAAATAATATTCAATTTGATATTTTCCTGATGATCATCCTTAGGATAAAATTGAAACCCTAAAAAATATAGATCAATATGTTGAAATTCATTATGGTCCTACTTTGTTTCTCTATATATTTTTTTATTGTCTTAAATCAAGATGCATGTTGATCATTAATAATCTTTAAAAATGCTTAACTTAAGTGATTTTTTCTATGATGGCATGCTTTATTTAAGAATGCACTCACTCATTTTTTGGTTTAGATTTGAATATAATCTTGATATTATTAATTATTAAAAATATATTGGAATGAAATTTAAAGGATATGATATTGGTAATAAACAAAAATTTCCTACCATATAGATCTTTTTGTGGATGCACCCACACACACACACACACACATGTTTTATGAATTCAAATAGGGACCCAATACTATTTGAAAATACTCATTCGATGTCTTATGATCCTTACATATCCATGACATTGATTTTCATATGCATAATTATAAGGTTATTTTCAAATGTCTATGTCAAAATCAAGAAATTCCAAAATTATGAAAATCAAAGATCAGGCATTAGTTATGATTTAGTTTTAACCTTGGATTTTCATAATTTCCTCAAAATTTGACCTTATGTTTTTTAGGCTAAAGAAGTGAATATGTTATGTCCTAGTGTTTTCATGATTTAGTGCACATGTAGAACTATTTAAAATACTTGAAAATTATCTTCACTTGCAAATCCTAAATCATGCAAAAATTCAAAATTTTCACAACCTTAGAACCTTGTGATCTATATATGTGGCATTATTGCATTAATTAGATCTCATCACAATCAAATAAATGTTTGTTACCTTTACAATAGTTGGATCACCATAATACATTTATTTTATAATACCACATTAAATTAGGATAAAGTTTGTTTCATAATAAATCTATGTTTCCTTAATCATCAGAGCCTTGAGATAAAAGCACATTGCATAATCTCATAAAATTGAGACCTAAAATTTTAAATAAAATCCTAATTATTCTAAGATCTCATATCCCTGATATTAGAATAGGTGGTAGAATACCATTCACTTAGATCACTGCAAGGAAGGTCCATGTCAATGGCCCCATAGGTTTATATCCCCAAGTCCTTAAGTACTTAAGGATCTAAAATTATGCCACATGTCAACATCCCAACCACCTAAAGCCATCCTAAAGGATGTACATATTTCAAAATTACAAATATGTATACATCCTTGTGATCATTCTATGTGTCTCAATCTAATTTTCTTGTAGCCCATGGAGCATATAAATCAAGATCATAAGTTTAAGGACCCAAGGTGAACAAGATGAAGAGAAGTGTCATGGTCATGGAGATGCATGTCTAAAATATAGATAAAGAGTTTAAAAAATAATCAGGGGATGATACGTGATAAATAAACACCTATCTAAAAGTGTTGACTTGGCATGTAAAGTCAATTAATAGTTTCCATGTGGGAAGCAATAACCTAATAAAGCTAACTGATAAATTTAAATCTAAATGGGAAAAAATCAAAATACATTATTCACATTGATATCATATTAAACATGCATTCAATACTTAGTATGTGGAAATATATTCAAAATCTAAGCAAAGACAAGTCACTTTACCATTAATATACAAGTTTAAAATGCAATTATGATCTCTCAAGTGACCAAAAGCCTAGCTTTTTAGTGATTCTAAAATCACTCTTAGCCAATATACAAAAGAAATATAAATTCTCATATTAATATAATAGATTATTTAAATCCATCATATGGATGGGATCCATTATCATACTCCATCCCTAAGAGTATCAAATACATATACACTACATTTGAAAAAAGTGCCATCAATTTCAAGTTCCCTTATTATTGGATATTAGGAATAAAGTGGAAGCCACAATGACATACTCCTCATAGGATCATCTATATCAATAGGATAAGAAATATATCAATAATTTACTATTGATAAATAACATAGTACTACATAATGTAACCATAAAACCTGAGGTAATGCCTTGTATAAACTTTCTTCTAGATTTACTCTTTAATGACACTTGCACTAGAGAACTCGTATATCATATAATATGAAAGAATGTAGTTTCATATATTTTAAGGGAGAGTATTTGAGAGGTATCTAAAGCTCCTATGGCCTGGATCTACCTATAACTAGCTTTCAAAAAATGCATGGATGGAACACAACACTATAGAAGGAAAATTACAATAGTGGTTAGTGAAAGGGGAGAGGTTGAATCCAAAGGGAGGTATTTTATCCAATTCCATAATTAATTTTAGATGAGGTATTAAGATCTAAATTTCCCTCATAAATAGGTCGTATGTCTTCTCCAATATCACTTAGTTCAAGTGGAAAGGGTGCCATTATTAGATATTCTATTATATTCAAATAAAATTTTAGCCCTAGATTAAATTATTAGTGTTAGATTGAAGGCACAAGTGTTTAGACTAGAATAGAAGTTGACTTGATAGAAATTTGTATGATGTCTTATTTATTATATGTATTCATTGTGATGGTCCATAGGGTTCATGGGTAACTATGGGAGCAATCCATAGAATACCTAAATAATAGAATTTGTGATGGCTAATCTTTCTTATTTTTTTATATATTCATGAATGTGTTCACTATAATTTGTGAGGATGTTTATCCTCACAAATATAAGGTTATTTATGGAACTAAGATGTCTAAGATATATAAAAATTTGATAAGGATCATCTCCAAAATGGGATATTATTGGTACTATCTAAACCATAACATCATTAGGATTGAAGGAACAAGATCACCTCCTATTTTTACCACACCACATCCTAGATAAAGTGTTTGAATAAGAAATTTCACATTAGTTGTATAAAATTATGGATAATACAACATTAAAAAATAGGATTATTATCACAAGACTCCATAATCATTAGGTAAATTTAGTTTACAATGATTGCACACCTTAATCTAGTGGGAAAGGTTAGAGCCCATTATAATATGAAGGTGGCATAATTTAAAGAATTGGATCCCAAAGAAAAAGTTATACATTATCTTAAGTTATTCAAGGAGATAAAATTGGTTACCATTAAATATGGTCAACAAAAATATGAGCATGATGTTGTATTTTTTAATGTTTTAGATTATTTTGAGGTCTAAACCTATATGAGATATAATGGGATGTCAGTGATCATTTTTAAGCCATCCAATATTACCTATAAATAACCAAGGAGAAAGAAAATTAAATGGTAAAGGACATAAAAATGTCCTACAGTAATTATTGACCTTAAACATATCGTCAAAACCTATGCAAACAAGATCAACCTCCCTCTCCCATAGAGGAAGATATTAATCTAGTAGAAGGAAAGCCTAATAGTTGAAGGCAAAATAATCTATAAATTAGGAAAAATATTATCAAAGGTATCCCTAGTACTAATCTAGGCTCTACTAATTTAGTTACTAAAACTTTGGTCATAGAAACTATAGATATGAGAACTTCACCTCCTTCATATTGACAAACAAACACATTCTCATTGGAACCTCTAAATCCACTTAGGTCACACAATTAAGTCTCCCTAAGTTTATAAAAAGTTTTATCATATCTTTCATCTACTCCTCCTTCCCCTCAATAACCTCACATGATTCCATTTCCACTAATTATTATAATTTATGGGACATATCCTCACATATTCCCCATTATATTGATCTCCTCTCCATTCACTATTGCCTCCACCATTATTATTCCAATACCTATCCCTCTATCATCACCTTTAGTAGTATTTATTACTAATGTGTCTCATTTTATTGATTTCATCTTTCCATTCACATCCTATTCCCCCTATCATTACTCACCAATTAAAATATAAAGTTATCCTAGCACCCTTCAAAATTAAATACTGAGAAAAAACACCATCATTAGGTCTAGCAGCCCCAAGAGGATCCCTTGATGAGGAAACATATGAGGAAAAGCATGAACATGTAATTTTTATAGTTTAATATCCCATGGATGATAAATAAAAAAATTAAAAAATGATGATGGGACCAAATAAATAATTAAGTGAAGCAAGAGTATAGGATGAAATAGAGGAAGAGGTAAAACTAGAAAAGGAAAAATCCACAATCTTGGGAATCCTAACAGGAGAAGAAATTCTATCTAGATAACTCGACCAACATATTATTACCAAATAAAAAAGGTAGAAAATTAATAAGTTATTTTATTCTCTTGATTATTCCCTTAATTTTATATATACTCAAGTTGTTAATCTACCACCTGTTTATCCTAGGTCATAAATTACTAGTTCTATTGATTCTTGCATTCTTTATGATCCAACCCAAAAATTGGCTCCCAAAAAGAGATTATATTCTGAGATCTTAGTGTTATTTTTTATTTTTATTACCCAAGGACCAAATTCCCTTATAAAATCATCAACTCAATTGGATCCACCATTACCTTAATATGCACCCACATAATCTACCATAATGACAATTTTTAAAACCTGAGGCTCGATAAAGTATGTGATAAACATCACCCCTCAAAGGAATGTGTCAGGATGGAAAAATATATTTAATATACCACTCAAATTCCCCATCAAAATAAGTTCCTTAATGGTATCTCTAGTGATTACACCACATCCTACCTTTATAGACCCCAACCATCCTAAAGAATAAGAGGAACTCATTGTGCCCCAATGGGTTAAAGATTTATAGGGATTGATAGATGACAGACATAATTTGGTCCTCATAGAGTTAACCATAGTATCTAATCATTTTGACAAGTAAATTAGTATAATTTATAGGGTGATGGAAAAAAAACTAGTGAATACTATCATAGGGTAGAAAATATTACTACAATAAAGGGAAAAACAACATTTTCCTTGGATAAGAAGGTCAAAAGGAATATAAATGACCCCAAATAATATGAAGAATATTTATTCTCTTTTTTTTATTCAATTAAGGATTCCATGAAATAAATTTATAAAATCCAAGATCAAGAGGAATAAAGGCTTCTACAAACATAAATCATTCATGATTACCAAGAAATTATAGAAAATGTCAAAAGTTCAGCCACAAGATCGTACAAAATTTTGAATAAAAATCAAGTCATTAGGGATGATTCCTATCCCAAAAGAGTAAATGTGATAAAAATCTAACACCAACTATAATAATTTGAAAAGAGACTCAATTTCTTAGTTCAGTGTGTGATAAATTGTGTATTCAATCACCTGAATCTAATGTATGTCTAGGATGTTGCATAAGATTTGAGTTTTGTGAATTTAAAGAGGGATGGTGCATTTAATTGGAATGAACTTATGGAAGCCTTGATAGGGAATTTTTTAGGAAAATAAAATGAGGCCTTTGATAGCTTAAAATATATGAGGGTCACATTTATGATACCCTCAATTGGGAGACTTATAAGCAGGCCTAATTTTTAAGCACTTATTAAGGTAGGTGTAGATATATTTAAGAAGGAATTTGAGGGAACTATATATAAGACTACTTAATAAATTTTACATCTAATTAATTTTGTGAAATATAGAGTTACTAAGGATAAAACCCTCACAAATGGGTTCAAAGCCTCAAAAATAGATCATATGGGGTTAATGGGTGGAGCTATTAGAATATTAAAGCCTTGTATGATAAATTTGACATTATAAATAAAGAGTTTGAATATGCATACACATTATTGGATATATTTAAAGCTATAGAGGAGACACACTAGTTAGCACCAAGAACACAATCAATTAGAGATGTTGTCATGTCATAACAAGGCCTCTATTTTTCTATATATGCAGTAATGCATAATCCAATAGGACTAGTTTTGATTCCTTAGGGAACTACAATGTTCACTATAGTTACTTTAGCTATAACATTTATCATGTAATGGTTTTCCTCTCTGATTGGTGCCACATCATCACCACCTTAAATATATATGTATTTGCATGTTCTAAATTAATTTAGGACTAGTGTTCCTACCTTTATTTACATAAATGTATTATATTTTATGTGATGGATCTTATTTATATACACACTTTTCATATATGCATTCTATGCATGAATATTTTGGACATAGTTATATAAATGGAAGTGTAAATTTAAACATTTCTCGGAAGATGAGGCATACCCTCCCCAATCTTATATATTTATATAGTCATAATGCCAAAGGGAGGATAATTTTTTCTATTAAGATTAATATTAAGTTTTGGGAAAGTTTCTGAAATTGGTCTTGATATGGAACTATTATTCTTCTCCAAATTTTGAAGTTTTAAAATAGGTTCCATTAATCTAGTATCATAGTCTTTTGGTTGTGTATGAATTTTATTTTGATATAGTTATTCATATTATATAATGTCTAATCTATATTATTTTGTGTAATAATCATAATCTATCTTTGTATATGTGAAATTACAATCTCAAAAATACAACAACACTTGATTATGTGCATTAAAGTTCATTTCATTCTTGCTTCCTTGGACTCTTAACTATTATTCACTATTTCTATGTTAATAGTAGATTTTAGAAAGCATTGGTTCATGAAGATTTGTCCAACCCCTAATTCAAATATCCAAGTTAGAAGAGTTTTATCTTGTCTAATTCATAAACCTTCTTATCTGACCTAATATTAATTCCTTTTGAGTTTATTTTAATTCTACCCACCTTAGGTTAGACTCATCATCAATCCACCTATCTCAAAAAAGTTTAGATTCATATCATATATGAACCATATGAGCTAAATAAATACTCTTCTCACCATTATTCTATCACTAGGTTGTTTATATAACCTAATACCCTTAAATTCATACCTTGGAATGAATCTTTATTCATTGATCCTAAAATTTTAGAGGCTACCTAATAAGTATATGTGGTGTGCATAAAACCCACATTGACAAGTATTTATCTGGTGCTAGAAGGAGGTCATTTAATTTATTTGAAAATATCACTTAAGTTACACTAGATATTCCTATAAGACTAACATAGTCCACCTAAGATATTATCCTACTATTCCCACCTTTTTAAATCCATAGAAAAATTATGTCAGATAGAGGTGTCTTAATAAGATGTTGGGCCTAATCATATTTCCCAAATAGATGACCCTATCTTTATCTACACATGATGGATTTATATTGGATAACTAGTTATACTAATATCATCTATGGAGATGTGCATGATCTACCAAGAAACATTGAAAGTATCTTCCTTCCTTTTCTCCCTCAAGAGGTAGAATGTTTAAGAACACATAAAGGCTTAAAAAATTGTCTTAGGGATACTGAATGTAACCCTTGAATATGTATCACTATAAATTTTCCCTTTTTCTTTGTAGGATGTTACTAATGACTATTTCCTCAACCTCTCATAAGACTTAATTACCTCTTGTAAACAATGTTGAAATACATTTTTGGCATAATTTGGATAGGTTACTAGCCCAAGTATCATATATCAACACTTTTTTATCATGAGGATAAAACATAATGAAATAATTTGATCCTTTAACATAATATTCCAAAATATATATAAATTACATGAATATTATTATAAACCTAATGAGGTATTAAACCTTGATATGTATAAGAATTCTTTGGATTTTATAAAATTTGTATTTCTCCACGCATCACCCAATTTTAATATGCCACCTTTAGCTTACACTAAAGCTATCAACATTGATATACAATTGAATCCTTAGTATCAAACTATGGAACCACTTAATAATTTTCATAATTTTCTATCCCTCAACTGTATTCTAAATGTTAATCAAAATTATGTGGCTCAAAATTAGAACTAGGTGTATATGTAACTACCTTTAGCCCATGCTCCAACAAACTAGGACCTTAGCTTCCTAAAAAATCATGTGTCTTCATCCAATCAACATAATTATATATAATATTTAATACATCAAT
>JARHVA010001684.1:2627500-2717500 GCA_037957365.1 Torreya grandis | reverse complement strand
ACATATGTAAAAATTGGTCTAAGTTGCACTAAAACTAATAAATAGAAGAATAAAATCTACTAAAAAAATACAAAGATGTGATTTCTTGGACGTATGAAGATATGAAGGTCTTTGATCGTAGGTTCATCACACATACCATCCCACTAAAGATAGAACATAAAGCTTTTAGGTAGTGGCACAGGATACCAAATGTCAATCTATATCTTCTCATCCATATAAAATTATAGAAGCTATTGGATGTTAAGATTGTTTTTACAATCAAACATTCTACCTAGGTAGCCAACCTAATAATATTCAAGAATAAGAATGGATAAATAAATCTATGTGTTGAATTTATAAATATGAATTGATAATTAAAAAAGGATAACTATCCTTTTTCCTCCTTGCATGATATAGTTTGAATGGTTAGTGGATTTGAGATGATGTTTGTCCTAGATGGATTCTCAAGCTATAATCAAGTTAGTATAAGCAGAATGCAATGAAGATTATCTTCACAACAAAAGTGGGAAATCTTTGCATACAAAAGGATTCATTTTGTCCTAATTAATGTAGGAGAAACTTTCCAGTGAGATATGAACTTTTCCTTTCAAGGAATTATTGGCAAGTGTATAATAATTTATATGGATGACCTAATGGTGTTTTTAAAGGATATATTTAATCATGCAAATCATCTATAGAGAGTATTTGACATGTGTATAAGATATGGAATATCACTCAATCCAAATAATATTGTTAGGCCATGTCATTACTAAGGATGGTATTTCTATTGACCTAGAATGAATCTAGACTATTTCCAAGATAACACTTCTTAACAAAAAGGAGTTGAATTTTTTCATTTGCAAGATAACATTTGTGACGAGATTTATTTTAGAGATTTTAGAGATTTTTAAAAAAATGAAATCCATGTTGAATCAAGATGTTAAAATAGAATGGACAATACAAGCCAAGAATTTTTTTTAGGATGTCAAAACTACCATTGATCAAGCTCTAGTTTTGATTAGCCTGAATGTCATGAAGTACTTCTTCCTTTATTCATTTTATTTAGATCACACTATAGTAGTTGTAGTCATGTAAAAGGTATATGATAATGAAAATCTAATTACTCAGTACTAACCTAAAATATGTAGATTTAAAATATTAAATGATAGATAAATATATGTGCACTAATCAAAGCTATGAAGAAGTTTAAGCATTACACTTTTAGGAACAAGATGTATACAATCATTATATACCCAGATGTCAAGCTCACACAAGGCCATAAAGAATTGTGTGAAAGAGGAGGTAACTAGATGGAAAAATCTATAGGATTTTGATCTTGAAATTAGACCAACCAAGATGATGCAAGGCCAGGAAATCATCCATATCATGACTAAGACTAATCCATGCATTTACATTAAATAGATTAATTAGACTCATATGGTTGGTGGTGATTGGTATTCTGACATCATTCACTACTTACTCACATTTATACATCCCCTTAAGCTAAATAGAGTTCATAGGTGAACTGTTAGACTCAAATCAATAAATTATATGATAAAAATAAAGTTTTATATTATAATAATTATTAAGAAATCTACTTGAGGTTTGTTTCAAAAGAAGAAGTCATAGACATACTAAATAATATACATTAAAAGATAGGCAGTGGACATCCCTCACGTAATGTAACATCTCTTAAAATATTGATAATAGTATACTACTGGCCAATAATTTTCAAATATGTCCATAACCATGTAAATAATTGGCATGAATTCCAAATGTTTGGAAAAAGGAATGTAAATGTAACCATGCATTTACAACCAATAATTTAAGGATTTCATTTTACTCAGTGGGATTTTAATTTTTTTTGGGTGATTAACCAAAATTATTTAGTAGGGCATAAATTTATCTTAACAACTAATAACTATTTCACTAAAAGGACAAAATCTTTGGCCACTAATAATTCTAGAGCACTAGATGTTATCAATTTATTGGAATAAAATATACAAACCATGTTTATTACTCTGATATCTTTAGTATGTGATAATTTTTTTGATAAGGTAAGGTGGCAAACCAGGGGCTAAACCCTTTATAGAGCAAAAAATATGAGAAGGCAATCAAACAAAATATGCCTTTAGAGAGACAACAACACTAGCCAAGAATTGACAGACATAGAAACAAAATAAATAAGAAATGGAAAGACTAGAGTTAGAGGGCTCTCTCCTTACATAGCCATTGAATTGAGAATATCATTTAGTTTCTCAGTATTCTCCACATTGCTAGTAGTCCTAGTATTACCGACTTCTTTCAGCATAGTCATGTTTAGGAGAATTGTATTCCAAAGTCCCTTGGTGAAATTTTGCTCTAACTTCTAAATACGATCCTTTAGGGCACCAATTGTAGATTTATAATCATTATCATTCTCTATTTCCTCACCAGCTTCATCAACATACATTTTCCCATTATTTCTAGTAGTTTCCATAGTGTCAGCACCATGCTTCTCAGTAACCTCAAAATCCCTAGTCTCCTACTTCCCTTCAGTGTCCTCAGAAATTTCCTAGATTTCTAGCTCCTTAGACTTTTCCTCCTGGTTTGCTTCCTCTGAAGCACTCTCTAAATAATCAATAATTTTTTCCTTCAGGGTGGGTTTACCAGCAATCCACCCCGACCTTCGAACTCTAAAGGAGAAGCCCTCCTTATTAAATTTATAAGACCTATAATATTTACCACCTTGGCCCCACATGGCCCTACCCAAATTTTTATGGGTCTCCTTAGTGGTTTCCCTAATATTCTCTTCCTCCTCATCAACCTTCCTCTTCTTAACTTTATTTCTCTCAAAGGAGCTAGGGGTATCAATAGTGGTCTCTTCTAGGGTGGAGAAAGAACAATCTTTAGTTTTGGTAGGAGCAGGGAAAAAATAGGGCTCATCGACAGCATCACCCAACACTAGATTGGAAGGGATATCTCCACTATCAATTTTGATATTCTTGGATGGCTCAAGGGCTCATTGAAAGTTGTACAAGTAGTAAATGAGGCCATGGTGTAGGGGAATAGGGTTCATATCTATATTTTTAGACATTTTAGCTCTCACCTTAAGGACAAAGTGTTCTAAAGAGGAGAGCAGGTAAAAAGGAAAACTAATGATAAAATTGCACCTAAAGTGATTTAACAGAGGGAGATGGTAATTATAAAACTTGGTAAATTGACCTTCGAGCATAAATTACTTCATGAGAATGAAGCACAATCTATCCCATGGCTCTGAAAGTTTATCACACTTAAATCTTCCTTGGTACGGGACGAGTTCTTCTCCCTCTCCCAGGAAAAGTTTATGGCTTGAAAGATCCATAATTTTTGTTTTCCTTTGAAGCTTTATCCCCTGCATGGTCATTCTTATGGACATATCAATCATGTTTTTAGATATTTCAAAACTGATTCCACCAACCGTGGCCTGCCTATTTAACCAAGATCTCACAAATTGCTTGGATAAGTTTTCATTGAACCCATTAAGCCTTTTTAGATATGGGCTGATACCCCCTTCTTTACAATAATGGAAAACCAATGGATTATCTTTGAATTCATAGTAGGAGAATGGTTCTATTTAAATTTTGTCTCCTCCCATTTTGGATTTACAAACCTAACCTGTGGAGTTCCTAAATTTAGCCTTCAGCTTTGGAATGGTAGGTAACCCTTGCTTTCAACTATGCATAATAAAGATGTGATGGCTCATTACTCAAAATACCCTACCAAGATGATGTTTTCTACTCCTATTCTTGGAAATAATTTCCCATTTATCTTCAAATTAGGCCCACACACCTTAACCTCTTGATAAAATAAATCATGAATGATTGTCAAAAGAGTACAAAAGTTATCAAGTTCTGAAATCCACGATGGCCCCCTACAAATGGGCCACCTCCAAGAGCTATCCTTGTCATAACTTTGAATCATCCTTGATAGGTCATTTACATTTGAATAATATCCCTAATTTTTCAAGGAATATGAACAGCCTATCACCACACCATCCAACCTAAAAATTGCTGACTAAGATTGGCACATGCATGAGCAACACTATTTCCCTCTCTATAAATATGAGAAATCTCTACTCTAAAAAACTTTTGCAAAAGAAATTGGATATCTATAATGATATATCTTAGTTAAATTCCCAATTAGATGCTTTATTAACTGCATCTATGACCATTTTAGAGTCTCCTTCTATACTCAAGTTCATTATTCCTAGGGATATAGCCAATTTTAACCCTCATAGGAGAGCCATTGCTTCAACATAGTTATTGCTCTGGCATCTTATTCCACCAACATAGACAAAAATCATCCATCCTTTATCATTATTTAGTATTCCTCCTCCACTAGCTTTACCATCAGACTTGGATGCCCCATCAAAGTTGAGTTTCATCAAGTTAGGCTTTGGGGGAATCCATTTAGTATTTAGTGTTTGAAGAATTTTGGAGTTATTATACTCAGGGATCTGGTTTAAAACCTTCCATTTGGATGAAATTTGGTTTTCAATTTGAGATAGGGGTTTCTTTGTAGCACAAATATGGGTTGTGGTACACTTTCCATAAGGGTCTTAACAAAGGAATGAAACACCTAAGATGCATTTCTAGCAGTGTCCCTAAAGATTCTGTGGTTGCGCTCTTTCCATAAATTCCAACTCAAACAAGTTAGAGTTTGCTTCCATAATTCCATAAGCCAAGGATGTGTGAAGGCTAGATTCTAGCTGAGGATTATTTCTTTAAGGTCAAAATTACAGACCCATTCAATACCAAAGTTATTAAATATCATGCCCCATAATTCTCAGGCAAAATCACAGTGGATGAAGAGGTGTGAAACTAATTCCTCTTTTGAACCACACAAAAAACATCTGTTAACTAGGTTAAACCCTCTCTTTTTAAGTTTATCCTATGTTAGGATTTTGTTATGAGCAGCAGCCCACCAGAACATGTTAATTTTTGGGGTAAGTTTATAATTATAAACCTTTTTCCATACATCTTTATTCTGAGCCTCAGGAATTAGTAGATGGTAAGAAAACTTGACAAAAAATGTTCCATCCTTATCTGGCCATTAGTACTGTTCATCTTCACAAGGGAAAAGAGGGATTTTGATCCCTTGAATGTACTATTGGATCTCCCACACTCTAGGGATAAGCTTAGGCCAGTGATCACAATAGTCCAATAGATTTTTCTAGCTCCGCATACCATTGTTATTTTCCATATAATCACTGAATCTATCTCCAAAAAAATAAGTAGCCAAGTCATCAATATCTCCGTAGTTTCCTTGTGTGATGAGAGCCTTGTCCTTTAACCAGATATCATCCCAAAATTTAATATGCCAGCCATTTCCTAGTTTCCATCTAATTGCTTTCTTAATAAGGCTTCTGCTTTTTAGCATTTTATTCCATATCACAGATCCCTAGGGTAATCCTATCTGTTGAATAAAGTTGGAATCATCAGTGCTATGCATGTATTTGGCATACATTATTTCCCCCCAATCATTATTTTTATGGATCAGGTTCTAACTAATTTTTGAGAGAAGGGATTTGTTCATGTTCCTGATAGACCTAATATTAAGTCCACCATGAGATTTCGGAAGACACACTTTTTCCCATCTGACTAAAGACATTCTCTATTTGTCTTCCATCCCCATCCATAAAAATTTCCTTTGAATCTATTCTAGTTTGTTAGCAAAATACATAAGAATTTTAAAAAGAGATAGGAAATATGTAGAAATCCCTTGCAACGAGCCCCAAAGAAGTTGTAGTTTACCAGCACTATTGAGGAGTTTCCCTTTCCAACCAAGTAGTATCCTCTACATTCTTTCCACAATTCCATTCCAAAAACTAGGAGATACTTGACTGTGAGTGGTAAACCCAGGTAGGTAGCTATTAGAGCAACTTCAGCACATTCCAATATATCAATGATTATATGTCTAAGTTCATTAGGAGTGTTGAAGAAATACACATTGCTTTTTTGGAAATTTATCCTTTTCCTAGACTCTATGGCATAATTATTTAAGATATTCTTCCATCTTCTAGCTTCAATCACTGATGAGATGCTAAAAAAGATCGTATCATCCACAAACTGCTACATCACCATAGGATAAAGGAAGGAGGCCGATTTGATGCCCACTAACATTTTTGAGGCTATATATGTTTGTATGTATCTTTCCAGTGCCTCTACCATTATGATGAATAAGTATAGGGAGAGAGGGTCTCCCTAGTGAATTCCTCTTGAAGATGAGAAAAACCCTCTAGGTACACCATTTACCAGAACCAAAAAATTTGTAGAAGAGATAGCGTTCCATATTAGGTGAGACATTTTATCATTGAACCCAAATTTACTGATGACTTGGAATAGAAAAGTCCTTGATAATCTATCATATGCTTTAGAAATATCTAGCTTGAGAGACATACTAGGGATTCTGCTCTTATCCATGGAGTGAATAGTCTCATGTGTGGTGATCATGGCATCTATAATCTACCTGCCTGGGATGAAACCTTTTTGTGTAGGAGAAATAATTTTGTCTAGTAAAGGTTGAATCCTCATAACTATCACTTTAATGCGTAACTTATAAATAGTGTTGCATAGACTAATGGGCCTAAAATCTGAAAGGTGTGTAGGTTGTGATTTTTTAGGAACAAGTACTATGAAAGTATTATTATCTTGTTTCAAAAGTTTACCTGATCTAAAAAAATCAAAAACAATAACTGTAAGATCTGCTCCAACTATCTCCCAATATTCTTGAAAGAATATAGGAGGGAAGCCATCAGGACCCAGGACTTTGAATGCACCCATGGAAAATAAAACAACATGGACTTCTTCCTTGGATATAGGCTTTAACATCTCCAAATTATCTTCTTCAGTTATCAAACAGGGGATTTTATCAATGAATTGGTTCATAGGTCTATCATTTCCATCATCATTATTTTCTTCAGTGAGAAAATTCTAAAAGAAAGCCCTGGCTTTTTCCCCTATCTCATTATCTTCGATTATAATGTCGCCATTATCTAGAACTAGCTTTTTTATTAAGTTGGCCTTCCTATGTTAGATGGCTGAGAGATGAAAAAAGGCAGTATTCCTATCACCCTCTTTAAGCCACTAAACACAAGATTTCTATTTATAGAAAACCTCTTTTCTTTCCATAAGATTCTTCCATTCAGAAGACAAGACATTCTCTTCTTCTAAAGTGTCTTCAGAATCATCCCCTTGAGCCATTTGTTGCTGAATATCTTTGAGTTTTCCCACTATGTTTTTCTTCTACTAAAAGACCTGCCCAAAGTTGTATCTATTCCATCCATAAACTTCTTGTTTAATATGCTGGAGTTTTATGAATATTCTGAACATAGGAGTGCCCTGAATAGGAATTTGCCACCATTGGGCCACCATTTGTCTAAAGTCTTTGTGTTTGATCCACATAGCTTCAAAATAGAATGGGGAAGGTCCAGATTGTCCCTATTCTCTCCAACTAAGGAAGATTGGGCAATGATCAGATATGGTTCTAGGCAAATCCTGCACATGCATATTATGATAATCATTCTAGTTACTTGAGATAAGAAATCTAACTTAACTTGAATCATTTGATCTCCTCTTCTTCTATTGGACCAGGTAAAATTTTGGTTTTGCATTTTTATATCCTTTAAACCCTAGTCATTAATAAATTTAGCAAAGTCGAATATGTTGTCTGAGTAATCCATAATCCCACCCTATTTTTCAAAAGGGTATAGTGGCATGTTAAAATCTCTAGATATCATCCATTTAGTGTTTTGGGAATTATTCCTAAAACTGCTCAAGTCTATCCATAAATTTTGCCTCAATGCTTTGTTATTCAGTCCGTAGACATTAATCAATGACCAGTTCAAAGAGTTCAAAGAGAAATTGACAATCAAGATGTGCTTATTATAAGCCATAAGAGAACCCTAAATTTTATCACTATTCCACATAATTACAATCCCCCTGAAGCCCCTTCAGCTGAACTGATGCAAAAAGCCACCTTAGGCCATATGTAGTCAGCAATTTTCCTAAAACTCTCCTCATTCATTTTGACTACTTGGAGTAATAAAATATCTAATTTATTATCTAAAATGTAGTTTTTAACCTCAAACTATTTTGAAATACTGTTAAAGACCCTTAGGTTCTAAGATAAGATTCTCATTTAGAGGATTTGAGGGGATGGGTCTCCAGTGTTTTCTATTTACCACTGGCAATCTCCCTAGCAATCTCTCTTTGTCTTATTTCTCTTAGGGTTAGTCTCCCTTGTTTGGGATCAGTGCCAACATCTACATATTTTTTACCTTTTTGGTTCTTTTTTTTTAGGGTAACCCATTCCTCCTGTTCATTACTAGAATTTTGTCCTATTTCACCTGTTGCTGAATAATTTCTTTCTTGGTCTCTGACTTCTAGAGCATGGAAAATGTCTGTGTTTAACTATAAGTCTATTTCTCCTTTAGTAGGAGATATTTTTGGAATTAATTTTTCCTATCCATCTCTTGAAACTTTGTCTTTTACATTGTCTTCCTCTATTAGTTGGGTACCTATTTCACCTTCCTCAGACATATTAGTATGTTGGTCTAAAGGGTTAGATGTGTCTAATGTAACCTTTTGACTATCATCTGATACTTTATTTTCCTTTCAGATAGCTTTTCCCTCATTACTAAAGATATCCTCCTTGCCTGTCTCCTCCTCTACCTTTTATATATTGTTAGGGTTTTCTGCATTACTCCCCTTTCCTTGATTGTCAATCTTTCTATGATTGAGAGACTGATCCTCCCCTTCAACCGGGGAATAATATTTCCTTCCCATTTGCTTCACTTTTCATTATGTCATTAAATGTCCCTTTCTTTTACATATTTGACAAAAAGTGGTAGCATTTTCATATGTGATCAGCTCAGTCCAAATCCCATATTTAGAGTTTATCTCTATGGACGTAGGGAGAGTCTTATTGATTTCAACATTGACACACAATCTAGCATACACGCATCTAGACTTTATGCTAGTTGTGTGATCTATAGTGATGTCTTGGCCAATAGAATTGCCGATAGCTATGAAGATTTTTTTATCCCATAATTCTAATGGGAACCCTAACAGTCTTACCCAAGCAAGAGAAAACTTACTAAGGTCCAAGTTAGGATCAAATCTTGGTTTGCATGAGCATAAGGCAAGAGAATGTGGGACATATAGCCATGGTCCTCTAGCAAGAGTAGCTATCATGTCCTCCCTATTTTTAAATATGAAAAAGAATAGGCCTCTTGCCATGGTAGTGATTGAAACACTACCCTTAACTTTCCACCTAGACAAAACCAATTTCCTTACCATTTCAATATTAAGACGAAAGGAGAAAAACTTACCTACCAATGCAAGTTCCATGGATGCCATGATTTCCTCCACCAGATCATCTGGGATATTTAGGGATGTGCCCTCAGTGGGATCAGGGAGGCTTGACATGCTTTTTGAGGGACATGTATTTTCACCTGTTAGTGCTTTCTTCCATCCATTGGGTGGAATATCCTCTATCATATTCTTGATCAGGTCCCTGGAGGCACTACCACTAGCAGTAGCCTCCATTGGATCCGTGATCACTTCGGTCGCACTCAGGGGCCCTAAATAGGTAGGAAGAAACTACTTTCAAAATTTCTCACATAGAGCAGGAGCGAATTTACAAGAACTTTGGTACTAGTATGTGATAATGTTTCATCCTTTCAATTTATATAATTTATTGAGTGGGATTA
Organism: Torreya grandis; assembly: GCA_037957365.1. NCBI lineage: Eukaryota > Viridiplantae > Streptophyta > Pinopsida > Cupressales > Taxaceae > Torreya > Torreya grandis. The sequence goes on along the minus strand of JARHVA010001684.1, from coordinate 2,707,788 downwards.
TAATAACCAAATTACCACCAAGTTATCTTAAATTAATTTCCATAATAGAATGGAGTTATTGAATATAATAAAAAAAACTATGATGGATGTTGTCAATAAGTCAGCACAAGATTAACCAAGGGAATGGTATTTTTTATTGAATTATACACAATGGGGAAATAAAAAAGAGACAAGTAATCCCTCAAGGATTCACCATTTTTGTTAGAATATAGATAGTAATTGGTTTTCCATATCATTCTTAAAATAATGATGTACTAGTTTATGAAGGATTACATGGGAGAGGATGAAGGAATCCATTCTAGACTAACTAATATAACACATATATAATATGCATGAACTGGATCATTACATAGCTTCATCAAGAACCAAGAGATTTTCAAAAGGTGGTTTGAAAAAATATCTAAAATCAAGGCCTTTAAGATTTTAGACCTAGTGCTTTTATGAGATAAAGAACACAAGAATAAAGGAGAGTGTGATAATTACACCCCTTTATGGATTGGCCCATATCAAATATCTCAAATTTTAGGTAATAATTCCTTCCACTTAATGACCTCCAAGGTAATGACCTTGATTTTCTAGTCAATGGATAATTTTTGAAACATTATTTCATCATTGCTAAAACTGGAAATGCTTCTAAATGACTATAATTAAAAACATAGATGTAGGAGTATATTAGGTTTCTTGATTTCTAGAATAATTTTCCTACTTTATAGGTTAAACTTTCCTTGTTCTATTATATTAAGTTACCTATTTTTTTATAGTTTACATTAGGTAGATTAGTTTTTATGCTTTCTATATTATTTTTCCTAAAATTGAAAAACAATCCAATAAATTTCTTATGTTGTTATTATGAATGACTTGTCAAAAATAAAGGGACAATATAAAAGGAAACATAATTGACATTAACTAGGTTTTTTTCTAATATTGATTGAGGTTTTATGATTTAGGTATGTGTTATGAATGAATTAAGTTTTACGTAGATTGAGTAAATTCACTAAGACTTTGGGATTATTGGTAGAAGAACATGGATTGTAAAGTTGCATAGGATACTAGTCTGATAGTCATGCATTATGCACTCATTTTTTCATTATATAGTCTACTTTATCTTATCTTCATGACTTGTAATACACTATAATATGAAGAGACTCCACTTTGGTTCCAAGTATGAGAAGAAGATGAATAGTCATACACTGGAAACATCTATATATACTTTTGTTTGTAAGAAGAAGGGGGTTCTGCTTTTAGAAGAGATCAATAGATATTATCTAGTTATGGTTACCTATATGATTTATTATTATATTCATTATGTGCATTCTTGTGTGTATTTTTTGGTTACTTTCTATCTAAACTATTTTGAATGCATTGTTTTAGTTTATACAACACTGGTTGATCTTAACTTGATAATGAAGAATAATTAATACCTTTTATGCTTCTATCATCCAAATTCATGTATATTTATTATAAATATTTTGTGAATATGAAGTATCTCATAGCTGTCCTCATCCTTAGAATGTTATGATGCTTTAGGAACCTATAATAACAATGGATAGATGAACATAGAACTCTTTTCGAAGAAAAATTATGCTAAAATGGTTACCAAGGTAGAGAGATATTGAGATATGGTTGGATCAAAGGATACGTAATTTCATAGAAATAAAATCTAGATGGATTGGTCTTATAGTTTAAGAGATCATTTGAGAGAATATTTATGAAGAAATTTTTGAAATCTTCTAGTGCAAGTTGCCTAAATTGATAGACAATTGGTTATCATGGTTGTAATATTATTGCTTTAAACCCAAAATAAAATAAACTATCATTTGGACTGAAGAAAAGATAGACCAATTGTAGAGATTAAACTAACTAGACAAGAAAAATAGATTATTTGGTTACTAATACATTAGATGGATATATAATTGAGTTTGAAGTGTAAGGATACATAGATTTTGAAGCATGAAGGACTTGTTTGTTAGAGGAATTCAAGGGAAATTTTACAATGACTATCTACCCTAATGAATATGTTGGTTGTGGAGAAGGCCATAGTGCCTACTCTATCCAATATAAATTAGTCACTTTTGGAATATAGGGATGTGTGCAACATGATAGTGAATGATGATTAAATGAGAAGATAAGGATTGAACTTGGATCCAGAGTGGAGACATGATAGAAAAAGAGTCAAAAAATGCGTCTAGATTCAAAACATGAGCTACGATAATAGAATAGATTGAGTAAACACAAAAATACTCAGGTATCTACAAGTAGAGTTAAGAGTGTAAAAACATAAAAATAACCACCACTGGCCTTTGACTGGACTTCAAACTGATTCCTATCAGTAATTTCAAACTAAGCCTAAGAATCATTGAATATCCCAAATTTACTTATACATCATTCATTAAAGCTTTGATCTTATTAAGGTATCCCTAAATTGGGTATCCTAATGTATGAAATCATAACCTCTCATGAATTCATCCCTAATCACCCTATGGAACCATAATAGTCAATTTGGCCTATGGACCTATTAAGTGGAGTACTTGCACACATAAATCACATCTTATAAATATCTAAATGGATAATCAGAATTAATCAGAATTAATTAATAAGATAAATCAAATTAAATGCCTAGTTGAATTATCTATGTGAAATTAATGAATTACTAAAAAAGGAAATTAAAAAATATGAAACATCCTAGCTTCTAATGTTTACCTTTGCAAATTGTCAAGCCTTTGGAAAATATCTCTTTTTGGACACCCATGCCTTTTCATTAAAAATCATGAGTAATTGACACCTTTTAACCTTAATGGGGTTATGTTGACTCACTTAGATTAGGTTTGAACCCATTACACGTTTAAACTACACTTTAACTCAACTTGATTTGGGGTTAGTTCCTAAGCCTGTAAATACAAGACATTACCTATTGAAAAGAGAGCTTGGAAATTATAGAGTTATAATGTAGGTTTATTTACATGAGATTCATATAATTAATGTTATAATGCCAAAATATTGATCCAAGCCATCAAAATTATAATCCATATCAAGAAAAAACGGTACTAAGGAGAAATGGATCCACACAGACTCTATTGTCAAAGACTCTTGGAGCACAAATTGAGCAAGCCACATAATGAATCATTTGGAGATTTCAAGGAAGGTAAGAGATTGTTTGTCTTTTTAATTCTTTTTTTCATTTGGTTTAGTTCATTAAGATCCCCCTATGATCTAGGCTAGAGATGTTAGCATGTTAGTGTGTATTTTTAACTATTTTACGAACTAATATAAGACTAACCTCCTCTCTATTTTCAACTTCCTATGATCACAAATGTCACACCTAGTGGCACATCAAACCATCTCACAAACTAGGGAGACCAAAGTCCAACTCTTAAATTTTAAAATGAATGCTCAAAACTCTTAAAAATTTGAGTTTTAGCTTTATTTTATTGTATTTGGATTTTTTTGGTCATACACAGTTTACACAATGACCAATATCAATTTTCACTAATAGACATCATGCCTATACTAACCAACATAGAGAGAAACTTAGTTTTTGAGTTTCCTTGACAATTGCAAGTTGATTTTCTTAGTTTTATTAACTTGTATACTATCTATATAATCATCTTGTTGTAGGTTTTATGGAGTTTTTATGATAATTTGAGATAACCAAAAAATTTGGAAATATTTTATTTTTCCTTAGAGTTCATAGGTAACCAACACCAATCTTTATCAACTAGTATTAGTTCTTTCCAATCAACATTAGTTCTTTGATAACTATAAATGGTCACTATTGATTGGCATCAGTCTCTATGTGAAAAAAATAGAGACAAACTCAAGAGCTCAATTTGACAAGTGTTTTTCTCATCCATAACTGTGCTTTAGAGTAGAAGGAAAAAATCTAAATTTTGTAGGAATAAGGTAGGAGAAGAACATGAATTTTCAATTACTATGTCTTGAAACATTTCATTTTGGTGCCTAAAAGGAATGGTTAAGTCTTGAATATTTTGTTTTAGTGATTAAAAATGAACATAGGTGTTTTTTTATTAAATTGTTTTGTTAAGTTTTTCAAATTTTTAAACTAAGGCTAGGGGCCATGAATTTTAAAAACATCTCAATTTTGTGATTAAAATAAACATTCACTTAAATTCTTTGCGATGTTTTTCTATGCTAGATCATTTTATACTTGTGTGTGTGTGTTTTTATTTTTGTAAATGAAAGATGTGTGTATTATCTCCCCCATCCCATTTAGGAAACTTGGGTGACTAAAAGTGCTTCTTCCTTACAATTTGTTCCTTTGTCCAAGGCATGACAAGAACATTGTTAAGGCTCTCCACAAAATGCATATGGTTTGGGTCATCTAAACATAACCTCTAAAATATTTTCACTTAGTCATTTATTATTATGCAACTTGGCTGATGAGAGTGAGTTTATAGCCCCCTCATGCATTATTTAGGGAAGATTTGACCTATGGTTTCATCTCTCAGCATTGTTTCAACCCTGCTCCATGGTGAGGTATATAAATTAGGGAATATATACTATGATTGACAAAGGATTGAGAAACTAACCTCTCCAATCATATTGAAAACTTGAGTCAAGTCTAGTTAACTAAGGGATTCCATTAATAAGTACATATATGGAATCACTATGCAAAGGAATAAAGCCTTGCATAGTAAGTTAACTAGTATGAAATAAATTAATGCGAGGAATCTCTAGTTTTAATCACATTTATGACCATCTAAACAACAAAAAAATTAAGTCATGGACAAAACCCACTTACCATGAACATATAATCATACAATCTGAGTATCCCAAAGTTCCATGTCATCATACATAAAAACCCTACTTATTCATGAACTTTTACTTTTGGAGTAACACTTAAAATCCTCTCAAGAGCACGTATATAGATGGAATTTGATATTATAATACAACCTTGATAGTTTTAGGATCTAGGACGTTACACTTAGGTGTTTATGTCATTTTATCCTTTATTGCATGATTTTTTAGTCTAAAATATCTATTATTTTGGTACACCATGTCATAGCGAGTCTTGACTTATACATCACTCCATTGTTTGAAGAGGCATTACATTGGCCATTTTTATCACATGCCTTTACCTTAGTATCTTGATAAATATTTGTGTGTTTGTTACTTGATTGGAAAGGGTAAAATTATGATTCATAATTGATTTCAATTTTTTAGGCCTTAGAGTCTTAAAACAAACCATTGATTACATATTTAGAGTGTGATAATGTCATTACACTACTCAAATCATTTCATAGACTTGTTTGTCTTATTTCCAAGTTTCCAATTTGAAACCAATCCACATGTGCCTTTTGGATCTTTGTTTAGTGTTTTTATGGCATTCACCTTTGTCTAGCTTGTTGTTTGATCAAATAATAATAGTTTTCTAAGTTAACTTTTCAATTAACCTTGACAAGTTCAAATCCAAACATTGATTGATTTATGTGTATGCCTTGTCTAATTTGGGCTTCGACATTGGTATTTATCTTTTGGATTTTATAACCTAGGTTAAATATGTACAAAATTTGAGAACTATTGTTTGTGTTTTTTTTTGGGATAAAATAGTCTATCTCTAAGTGCCTTTTATTTCATGTTTTATACCAATTGACCAGGTTTATATTTGATTTTGAATGCCTAGTTTATGCCAAAGTGTTTTAGATTTGTTATATTAAATCTTACCTTCTATTTAAGTTTATCTTTTGTGCTCATTTTTTAAAAATTCATAGCACATGCCTATTTTGAGCCTAACTTTCGATGCCATGTTTGTCCAAAATGCCTAGTAACTTTTATTTTATTATACTAGACTTGTTTGGAACAACTTGGACTTAGAGTTTGGCATTTCATTTTTAGTTAATTCACTTGAGATTTTTTTGTGAGACATTTGACATTAGACATATGATGTTAGATTATTTTATACCAATTTATAGCATTGACCATTTTGGAGATATAGCTCGCCTAGACCAAGTTAGACCAAGTTTGATCCTTTTATCCTTTAGACAATATTTTTTTAGAGTTTTTAGAACTCTAGGCCTTTTGAGGACCATTTATCACTAAATTTTATATGTATCATTAGACTTATGGTATAACCATGTACACTCTAAGTTATGATGGAATGGCCACAAAGATTGATTGTTTTTAAGACACCTATGGTCAAGAAGTGGTTTATGATATGGATCCATATCCTCTTTATAATCCTCAATCTAGGGAGAAAAGCCAAGATATTCAAGTGCAACATGTAGTAATATCTTATTTTAGCTAGTTAACATATGATTCTCACCCTTTTGTGAACACCTATTCCTACACCTATACCATTAACCCTCCTTCAGATTGTGTGAGCCACTATGCTCCATAACATTCAAAGATTACTATACTAAGACCTCATCCTTTGGATTATGAAAGAAACCAAGCTCCACAACACCCTACCATTTACATACTAGGACCTCATCCTTTAGCTTGTTTAGATAACCAAGATCCATAATGCCCTACCATTACTATTATAGGACCTCATCTTTTATCTTATGTGATCAACCAAGATTCATAATACCATACCATTTATATACCAGGACCTTATCCTTTGGATTGTGCAAGAAACTAATCTCCATGATGCCCTACCATTTCTATACCAGGACCTCATCTTTTGACTTGTACAAGAAACCAAGCTCTATGACACCATACTATTTCTATACCAATATCTCATCCTTTAGCTTATGTGAAAAACCAAGCTTTAAAATGCCCAAAAATTACCATTCCTAGCCCTTCCATGTATAATAGCTCATTATCCCAACCAGGTTATCTAATCACAACTCAATGGGTCACAATTACTATCTTAGGCTAAGAACCATCCTTTGTTAAGACTATCATTATCCAACCACTGGACATCCTTTATCCATTTCTAAACATTCCCTATCTTATAAAAACTTTACTAGTCATCTAGTCCGAACTGATCAAATTAGCACCTCTTCAACTAAGGTAATCATTCAAAGACCAAGACATATTAAAAGCTATTATGTTATAAGTACTCATAAAACAAGGCCAACAAAACCAACCAATCCCTAATGTTTTTGTTGAAAGAACCATTTATGATAATTTAATCTATGATGAATCACCTTTTGATCCTATTCTAGTTGTTTAGGAGTCTCACTCTAATAAGCTAGTTCTTGTTGAGTCACTTCTTAATGATTATAACTAACTTTAGGAAAATCATTACCTCAACCATATGTTTATTTTTAAAGATCATCCTCTTGATAATTTATTCTCTACAGAGTTGTCTCTTGACCTATTCCCCATTGTTGAGGAGTCTCACTTTGACAAACTTATCTCTATGGATCTTATTATGCCATCACAAGTCATTACTTGTCCAATAACAAACATTTAATAAGACATCATTGTAGCTCATCAGATGAGAAATCAACATTGAATTTAGGTTTTATTATTGAACCAACATTAGATTTATCATCAAAAGTAGAATCAATTTTAGTCTCAATATAAAACTCAAAGTCCCTTGAGTCCAATTCAACTTTAGAATCAAAATATGTTCATGGTTGTTACAACATTGGTGATGCATGCCTTACAGATTATTTTGAATACATTTGTGATCCTTCCATTATTTTTGAGGATGATTACTTGATATTTAACACAAGTTATCCTAATATCTTTTATGAGGATTATGAGGCCTCTTCCCATTCCATTACCATTACACATGCCATTATCACCAACTAACCTAACCATTTTATTGTCATTCCACCTCCCATAAGTGTCGATTGGGACTGAGAAAATTACACCTTGTTTAACTAAATCCATGTGACATATCAATTGAATAAAATCAAGGAGGCTAAGACCACATTAATGTAGGATAATAATAATCTTCTAGTGAAACCTTTTTAGAGGTGCTAGGGGGCAATCAAATTTCAAACTTAGCACCTTCTACTGAAACCTTGTTTGAGGAGATAAAAAAATCAAAGTCAAAATTCAATATTACTTAGTGAAACCTTCTCAGAGGTGTTATGGGATAATCAAGATAACTTCATTGGTGAAAACCTCATCGAGGTGCTAATAGCTAAGTACAATAGTCCTTCACTACTTGATGAACACATTATCAAAGATCAAATCAATACAACTTCCAATCTATAGTCTAATTAGGTAGTATCTACTCTCAAGCACAAAAAATAAAAACATATGATAATTTTATTAAGAGAATATTAAAAATTCTTTAGCCTTGCCATATCCAAAGTTATATCGAATACAAAATCAGTAATATTGTGTATGCCTAAAAACATTGATCTTTATTTGTTGTCCAGCCATTATACATTCTAGTATCATCCACATTTACATTTTTAAATCAAACCTATAATCCACTATTTATCCATATTTACCATCCTTGATTGTAATTTCCTTCATAAAGGTTACAAATACATATATTCTTGATTTTTGAATGAAATTAAATAAATAACAAATGAAGATCACACAAACATTATTAGAATCCAAATAAGTAGTATGTTCTTGATAGAGTAGCTATTTAGAAGAGGTGTGGGCTAGAAATTTACATTATTGGTTATTATAGTTATATCATTTATTACTTAAGACATGCATCTCCATATCAATAAGAATAATTAAAAACATTTCCCTGGCCAAAATCATAAAACCAAAAACCATACCTTGAGAAAAATATTTACCATGACTTTTACTTTGCCATTTACCTTCCCTCTTTCATTTTCCATTCATTTTTCCATTATTCCATACCATTCCATTTACCCTCACCTTATCACTTGGGGAAACCCTCTCACCATTATATCCAATTACCATCATCATCCTAAGTAATGTCATACTATATATAGTTCTACCATGTTGTTTATACTAGAACAAAGCCTATTTTTATCCATCTTACCTACCATTTTATATCTTGGTTCCTTTGTTTCTTCCCACACCTTCTATGAGGGGATTCTCATAAAAATTTATTAGTTTATAAATTTTGTGTTTAAAATGATAGTTTATGAAAGTGTTTTTAGGACCAATATACCCCATTTTTTTCTTTACAAAATTGAGACCCTTGTAAATGTTTCAAAACTTTTGTATCCTACTCTATCTTTCATGAGGTTATATTTTTTATAATTTTAAGATCAACCACATAAAAATGGATGGGTCCTTACATGTTTAATCATGCTTTATGAGGTAACCCTACTGATGATTACCCTTGGATGGTTAAGTGCAGGTTTCATGGAGGAAGGCAGGGTTCTTAAGAAAAAACCTTAAGGGTTGAAATTCAAATTTTCATGGGAGAAAATTTAGTAGGAATTGGTACTTTTAAAAAAAACCTAAGTCTAATTTTGCATTAAGGCTCAGTTATGTTTTCAAACATGCCTGAACCTTGACATAAAATTATACTTAAGTCACCTTTTATGTTCGTTCCCCCTTTTAAATCCCTCCTAACCTCGTTAAATGTTTTTCCACAAGCCCCTTTTAATCGTAGACTAAGACCTTATCAACATTTAGCCTAAGTTTTAATTTTAAAGTATCTTTATTTTTGTTCAACATGGATGATGCCTCAAGGATCCTAAACATTACTCTAAATCACTACATGTGTTGTGTTCTAGTTTTATGTCTTAACTTGGATGCAAGATATAATAGTCCTTACATCCCTAGAATCCCAATCCAATAGTGTGAGATCATCCTAGGATAGACTATGCACTAAACCTCTCTCACTATAAAGTTTTCTATGACATTTATTTTGATAACCTTGCTCTCATCATTTGACATTCACGAGGATGCCATTTGATGATAGTGAGGCCTTCAAAATAGACCTCATCGAAACTTTTATCCTTAGTCAAAAAAGGGGACCTTCTAAACATTTAAACCTTAGGCTTATTACATTAAAACATAGACCATAGCATTTTTTTATAATATTAATCTAAGGTTAACCCATCAAATTAAGCCTATATACATCATGGACTAACTTAAGTTTCATGCATCTTACAATATTAGACTACCCATGTTAACTCAATTACCTTAATCTAGTGGTATGAAATCAAAGGGACCCCAAAGTTGAGCCAATTAGAGAAGACCTATCGGATCATGATCAATGGTTTGCATTAATCACCTAGCTTGATCTAATGGATCAAATTGGCCTTGAAGTCCTAAAATAACCATGAATACAACATGCGACATGTTTTCATTTAGCCAAAGGAACCTTACAAGCTTAAATTTGAAAGTCATGCTCCCATCATTTGATGTTCATGAGGACATCTTTGACATTAATGAGATAGTTAAATTTAACCACAAAAAACCTCTCATCCAATCAACTTTGACCTCATAGTTCATGATCGATGGTTCTCATTAAATCACTAATATTGAACCAACACCATGAAGTGAAAGTGGATTTTTCAACCAAGGACTCCAAATCTCAATCACTTGACACATGGATGACTCACATCTAGTCATTTCCTAAGGAAGCTAAAATATGCCACTTGGCATAACCAAGTCATCTAAGATCTAAGTGACCAATCAAAAAGGACCTCTGAGATCTTAATCAAAGGCTCGTGTTCATCTTAGGATCCTAATCTAATGGAATGACATAAAAGGATATACTTAAAATCCAATGGCTAATTTTTGAAGGGATTCCCAAGGGGGTACCATGAGAACTAGCTTAAGCAAGTCCACATAAGCTCCATGTAAGCACTAAAGGATAATCCTAATGTTTGGCATGCTCAAAAAGATAGGATTTGCATAAGTGGTGCCATCCATAGTATATGAGACATGAAAACATTTATGAAAGCAATCACCTTCACCATTAAATCCTCAAAGACCCTAACAAAGTATCTTAAATCCCTAAACCTCAACTTAAAGCCTCCAAACTTGATTTTTAAGGACACAACTACATTAATCAAGCTCAAAGTGTCATCCTTAGCATCAAGACCAGTCATATTCCAAGAAAATTGAGATCATGGAAATAATAAAGGAAATAATATAAAGAAGAGGTATACATGTATCTATTTAAAATCCATGAAGGGAGGCACTTTGGAGACATTGAATTGGACACAAGATCATTGTCCAATGGCATGAATAATTAGTTTTATATGTTCTTTATGATTGAGGAACTAAAACCTCTATCATCTAGTGAGAAAAGTGTGATAGTCACCAAGATAAAGTTTAAGGACCTAGTTGCAATTCAAATGATAGGTATTCATCAAGCCACTGCTAAACCTAAGGTATTACACTACATTGACATACTTGTACCCCTATTTTTTGATTGTAGAATAAACAATGACTAGATCATCAAATAAAGAGTGTTAATAAGAATTGCATATATTACCCTAGTAGATTTTGAAGGCTACCATAACCTCCCTAGAGATCACATAGGCCTCCCTTCCATCAAGTAATGGACTACCCAACATAACCTAGATGTTATCCTAAGACCTTAGTTGATCCAAGGAACTAATTTAGTTAGGAACCATGATGGTAAAATCCTTATCATTAAATTTAGAGAAAGTAATAGGATAATTGTGACACTATTATGTAGAGCTTTCGGGTTAACCACCACAACATATGTAGACACTAAGTGGGTTCTCTATATTTACTTCATGGTGGAAGAGAAGCTAACTCTACCCATTGGAGAGTTGATTAACATTCACCTGAGAAGGTAGTTATATAACATTGAAAGGAAGACTAGTTGTCTATGTGTATAAATATTACCCCCTACCTTCCCTTGACCAAGTCATCTAGGTTGTTTCAAGATTAGTCATGATGTCATATTTGGATGGATTTTCTAGATACAACCAAATGCTTATTACTCAGGAAGATAGCATGAAAACATCTCTCACTACCAAGTGGGGAACACATACTTACAAAAGAATGCCATTTAGATTGATTAATGTAGGAGACACCTTTTAGAGGTTCATGGACCATGCTTTCCATGGTCTAGTTGGAAAATGCATCATCATATACATGGATGATCTTAAAGTGTTCTCCAAGAATAAAGAGGACCATTTCATGAACTTAAAGAAATTATTTGAATGGTGTATGAAGTATGGCATATCTCTCAACCCCAAGAAAATCATCTTCTATGTCACTGAAGGAAAATTATTGGGGTGCATCATCACCAAAGAAGGGATCTCCATAGATCTTGAGAGAGTGGAAGCCATTTCCAAAATTGATCTACCCAATAGTCGAAAGGAACTGAAGTCATTCTTTGGTAAAATTAACTTCATGAGGAAGTTCATTATAGGCTTTGCTGAGATTATCAAACCCTTAAATGATATGCTTAATAAAGATGATAAAATTTCATAGGATGAATAATCCAAGAAAGCTTTTACTAACATCAAAAAGGTAATCTATCAAGCCCCAATCTTGATAATTCTTAACTTTTCAAAGGACTATTACTTATATTCATTTACTTCTAACCACACCATGGCTACGGTCTTGAATTAAAAGGTGGATGGAAATGACCACCCTATATCCTTTATGAGTACCAATTTTAAAAATGTAGAGGTAAACTACTCCTTGATTGATAAGTATGCCTATGCAATGGTGAAGGTATTGAAGAATTTCATGCATTCAATCCTTATAAATAATGTGCATTCCATATTACCATACCCAACCACAAAACTTATGTTAAGTCAAAATGAGCTAGAGGCAAGAAGAGGCAATTAGATGGCAATCCTACAAGACTATGATATAAAGATGAAGATTGCTAAATTGGTAAAATTTCAGGGCCTATTCTATATGATTTCCAATGCTAATCCCAAACTACATGTCATGTAAGTGGATCAACAAAAATTCTAGCCCAATTAATGGTATGAATCTTTAATACATATTATCATCAAAGGTAGTTGTCCCCCAAAACTCACCAAAGAATAAAGGAGATCCTTAAGGCTCAAATCATCCCATTACCTCATAAAATATGGAATAATACATAGGAATAACTTTAAAGGGATCTACTTAAGGTGTGTGTGTGTCTAAAGAAGAGGCTTTTCAAATCATGTCTACTTTTCATGAAAAGTTAGGTAGTGGATATCCTTCATGGAGAACAATAACCCACAAGATTCTCTAAGCTAGGTATTATTATCCCACCATTTTCAAGGATTCTCACAAACATGTGAGAGAGTTCCACTCATGCCACATTTTTAGCAAAAAAAAGCCAAAGGTATCCATCCCTTTATAACCTATGATGGTAGACAAACCTTTTGCATAATGGGGATTAAAATTTATAGGAGTTATTAATCCCAATTCCTCTAAAGGCCACAAGTATGTTCTAACTATTACATACTATTCCATAAGGTATATTGAAGCTATAGCCACCAAACAATATAGGATAGAGGAAGTGATCAACTTCTTGAAAGAAAATATTTTCACTAGATTTGGAACCCTAATTTCCTTAGTTTGTGATAATGGATCTGTATTCATATCTTTTGAAATGACCAAATGGGATTTTATGATAATGGCATATCTTTGAATTTTTCCTCCAATAATTATCCTCAAGGAAATGGATTTTCTAAATATACCAACAAAAATCTTGTGAAGGCCAAAACATGGCACAAGCTCCTTAAATATGTATTATGGACTGACAAAATAAGGATCAAGTAGGCACTCAAGGCTTCACCATTATTTTTGGTGTATGGCCAAGAACCTATCTTTATCATCACCCTTAATTTAACCACTTTCACATTCAAAAAGTCTATTACAGATAAGCGCAAAACATGGCACAAGCTCCTTAAATATGTATTATGGACTGACAAAATAAGGATCAAGTAGGCACTCAAGGCTTCACCATTATTTTTGGTGTATGGCCATGAACCTATCTTTATCATCACCCTCAATTTAACCACTTTCACATTCATGAGAGAGTACATGGAAGAAAGCCAAGAGTTATCCAATTCTAGGTTATTGGACATCATTCAGATGGAGGATGCTAGAGACAAGGCATTCACAGATTTTAGTAGGCATCAAACAAATATTAAAAGGTGGTTTGATAAAATATCCAACGTAAAAGTGTTCATACAAAGAGACCTATTCCTTCTTTGGGATAAGGCATAAGAACATAAGGGCAAGCATGGCAATTTTACACCGTTGTGGATTAGCCCATACAAAATTATAGAGACCTTGGGTAATAACACTTTCATGCTAAAATATGTTCAAGGAGTAGAATTCACATTAACCACCAATAGTAAATACCTCAATAATTACTCTGTTGTTTTTCCACTAGGGGTCTTCATGGAATAACATCTGTTAGATTACTTAGAGTTGGAGTAGGTAGGCTAGTTAGTTTCCTTTCTTTTTTTGTTTTCCTACTTGGCTTGTATATATTTTTTTGCTTAAGTTTGTTTGTTTCTTTTTGTCTTTTTTTTTGAATTTTTATCTTTTTACTTGGTTGTGATCCTTTATTTTAATAAAGTCTCATAGACTATCCTTTCTCAAAAAATTTCAAAATTCAAATATTTCAAGTGAGGGAATGAATATTGCACAAGAGGACTTAACGTTATAATATAGAATTATGTTACAATATAGAGACTTTAAAAAGACTCACATGTAATTTAATTACCCGGCCCCCCCAAGAATCCAAAACATTACCTAAGACCAAAGCTCTATTATAAGAATAATCATGTATGTGGAAGGAGAGTTCAAAAGTTAAGGCATATGCATGCTTGTACTTAAAACACATCCTTATCTGAGATTATTATTTAAACTAAAGGATATTATCCTAGGGCCAAAACATTTGACCAAATCCTTAAAACTTGGCTATCTTGGCTCCCAACCTTTGTTAAAAAAACAAAAAGACACAAAAAGGGACTTAATGCTAAACCAAAAGATGCAAAGTCAAAGGTGATTCAGGCAACCTCCATCAGGGCTATATATTCCTAGATGATAGTAGAGAAAGGTCACGAGTGAAGCCAAATGTATCCCTATCAGGGCTATGGATGCCTGGTTGGTAGAAAAGCAATTCCCAAGCCTCCCTTGAACTAAGAGAAATTATTCCTAAAAGAATATCTAAATATGCTCAAATTCAGATGAAATGGTCAAAAATATATGAACTTGGATGTTTTTCCTGAAGTCTTATGACAAATAGTAATTGGAATCAAAGTACACACATATCATGTTTAGTCTCTGACATGAGGATTTGAATTATACACATTTGAAGCTTGTTTCTACCTTGAATTGACCTATGTAATGATATATGGATCAAGGGAGATACAAGACTTATGTGTTGGTTTAAACCAAAATTTCTAGGTTCTAACATATTGCTATGTTTTCCCTGTGAGTCACTATTATTGTTGGGACCAACATACCCCATTTTTTTACTTTTAAAAATAGGGACGCTTGTAAATGTTTCAAAACATTTGTATCCTAGTCTAGCTTTCATGAGGTTATTCTTTTTATAATTTGAAGATCATCCACATGAAAAGGGATGGGTCCTTACATTTTTACTTATGCTTTATGGGATAACCCTACAAATGATTACCCTTGGATGATTAAGTGAAAGTTTCATGGAGGAAGGCACAGTTCCTGAGTGAAAACCCTAAGGGTTCAAATTCAAAATTTTATGGGAGAAAATTTAGTAAGAATTGGTCCTTTTAAAAAGACCCTAAGTCTAATTTTACATTAAGGCTTAGTTATGTTTTTAAATATGCCTAAAAATTGACATAAAATTATACTTTAGTGCACTTTTATGTTCCTTCCCCCTTTTAATTCCCTCATAACCTCATTAAATGTTATGTCCATAAGCCCCTTTTCATCCTAGACTAAGACCTTATCAAAATTTAGCCTAAGTTTTAATTATGAAGTGTCTTTGTGTTTGTTCAACATAGATGATGCCTCAAGGATCCTAAAATTTAGTATGAATCACTACAAGTGTCATCCTCTAGTTTGATGTCTTAACTTGGATGTAAGATCTAACAGTCCTCACTTACCTAGAGACTCAATCCAATGGCATGAGATCATCTTATGATGGAATATGAACTAAACCCTACACAATATAAAAGTTTTTATAGCATTTAATTTCATGACCTCATTCCCATCATTTTACATTCATGTGGATGCCATTTGACGTTAGTGAGGCCTTGAAAATAAACCCCATATAAACTTTTATCCTTAGTCCAAAAGGGGACCTTAAAAACATTTAAACCTTAGGTTTATCAAATTAAAACTTAGACCATAGTGGTTATTAATACTATTAATCTATGGTTAACCCCTTAGATTAAGCCTAAGTGCATCATGGACTAACTTATGGTTTATGTATCTTACAAGTTCTGACTACATGTATTCACTTGGTGACTTTGATCCAGTGATGCAAGATCAAATGGCCCTTGAAGCTAAACTAATTAGAGAAGACCTCTTGGATCATGATCAATGGTTTACATTCATCACCTAGCTTGATCCAATAGACCATGTTGACTTCAAAGTACTGAGAGCACAAAGAACATGATGCATGACACATTATCATTTAGCGAAAAGAACCTCATGAGATTAAATTTTATAGTCATGCTCCCATCATTTAACATTCATGAGGATGCATTTGATGTTAGTGAGACCACCAAATTTAACCATATCCAACCTCTCAACCAATCAACATCAATCTCATAGATCATGATTGATGGTTTTCACTCAATCACTAATCTTGATCTAATGATACGAAGTGAAGGTGGACTTTTCAACCAAGGACCCTAGAGCCTAATAGATTGACACATGGATGAACCACATCCAATCATTTCCAAAGGAAGCTAGAGTGCACCACTTGGCATAACCAAGTGATCAAAGATCTAAGTCACCAATCAGAAAGGACCTCTGAGATCTTAATCAAAGGTGTGTGTTCATCATAGGATTCTAATCCAATGGAGTGACATAAAGGGATTTACTTAAAATCCAATGGATAATTTTCAAAGTGATTCTTATTAGAGTGTCATGGGAACAAGCTTAAAGAGGTCCATATAAGCACCATGTAAGCACTAAAGGACAATCCTAAGATTTGACACACTTGAAAAGATATGATTTACATAAGTGGTACCATCCATAAGATATAAGACATGAATACAATTATGAAAATTTTCACCTTAACCATTAAATCCTCAAAAACCCTCCTAGAGAAAATTAAATCCCTAAACCTCAATTTAAAACTTCAAAACTTGACTATTAAGGACATAACTACATTAAACAAGCTCAAAGTGTCATCTTGACCATCAAAACTAGTTGTATTACAAGGTAATTTAGATCATGGTAGTGGCAAGGAAATAATGGAAAGAAGAGGTAGACATGTATCTATCTATAGACCATGAAGGGAGGTGCTTTAGAGATACTGAATCGGACACATGAGCATTGGCCAATGGCATGAAGAATTGGTCTAAGGTTTTCTTCTCAATTAAGGAATTGTAACCTCTATCATCTAGTGAGGAAAGGGTGGTAGTCACCAAGATAAAGTTTGAGGACCTAGTTGCAATTCAAATGATATGTCTTCATCAAGCTAATATTAAACCTGAGGTATTACATTGCATTGACATCCTTGAACCCTTTGTTGATTTTAGAATAGATAATGATGAGATCATCAAAGGAGGGTCAAGAACAATTGCCTATATTTCCCCAGTAGCTTTTGAAGGCTACTACAAGCTCCTTAGAGATCACATAAACCTCCCATCCATTAAATAATGGACTACCTACCATAATATAGATGCTATCCAGAGACCTTGGTTGATCAAAGGAACTCATGTAGACAATAATCATGATCGTCAAATCCTTTTCATTTAATTTAGAGAAGGTATTAGGATAATGATGACCCTATTATCTAGAGCTTCAAGGGAAACCACCACAACATATGTAGACAACAAGTGGGTTCCTTAAATTTACTTCATGGTCAAGGAGAAGCTGACTCCACCCATTAGAGATTTGATTATCATGCACTTGAGAATGTAGTTTTACAACATTAAAATGAAGACCAACCAACATTTCACAATGATGTCCTATCTATTATACTCATTAATGGCCTCCATATATATCTCTGACATTAAGAATTGGTCCCCTCATAGTAGAATCACTATATCCCACCATTACTCCAAGTTATACATCTTCAATTATAGGGATCATACGCAATTCATTTATGACTACATATATCCCACATTGGTTCACAACATCATAGGGAAACCCATGCCTAGGATACACCCTCTTGTCAAGAAGTATGTTTAACTCATGGGAGATATTTAGTACTATATAGAGTATACCACTATTATAATATAATGGATCATGAAACAACCATTCAGGTTGCCTATCTATATCCCCTTTAAGTTGGCTTAGCAATAAATTGCTCACCAAATCTTCCAAGGAATCGAAAATGTCTGCAGGGTGAAGAGGAAGGGCATTCTGAACCCCTTCCCATTATTTATTGGGAGAACTTTGATATAGGATTAGAAACAATTGGACATCATGTCTATACATAAGGATTCCCTCTACTTTTATAAGCATGACCTAAAGGAATGGGACCCTAATAACAAGGTTGTCCCTCATTTGTAGGCAAAGCAACTAACCAGAGTAACCTATGAGCACAAGGTTGGCACATATGACCATTTTTACACCAAAGCTATAAAATTTGAGGAAGTCCTTGCTAGGTTAAACTATCATGGTTTAAAGCTTGAACATAGAATACAAAGAGAGAAGAAATTAGCTAGGGAGAGATGGCAAATGAACCCATTGTAGTATCATCTAATGCTTTCCACTTCTTGTGCACCTCCAAGTCAGACACAATAGCAAACACTCCAACTTTAAGGACCTAGTGAGAATAAATTTGAATAAAGGCCAAGAGAAGGCCCATCATCATCATCCCAACCTCTAAAGCCATCATGTCCAGTGGAACACAATGATATGGTTACCCTAGAACCGTATGAGATGGTGGAAGAATTCTTCAAGGAATTTGTAGAGACCTATGGGTTTGATTAAGAAGATGAGAGAGCCATAACTAAGGTGGCACAAATTGAAGGACCTCAAATAGGTGAGGAAGAGAAATAAAAATAAGTGGCATTGGAGTTGGTCCCTATCACATAAAAGAAGAGGGAAGCTAAGTTGGCCATTGTCCTTAGGTCCTCTAAAAGACCAAAGGTGACATGGACCCATCCCACCATTGATGTAAATTTTTTTAGTGATGAGTTCGCCATACATAGACCTATCATTCCTAACTAGTTCAAATATGGTAATCTCAAAAATATTCCTTCCCAATCACTCTCACTATCAATTATAATCTCTACAAGTGGAGATCACCTTGATAATGTCAAATCCTAGATTAAGGAGCTCATGAAGGAGAAGGAGGAAAGATGAATTGTTCAAACATCCAAAGAAAGTGGAAATAAAATAAAAGACACGTGAGAATCAAGTGGAACTAAGATTGAAATCCCAGAGATACCCAAATTCTCTAAACTAGTAGCCACTATCATCTATAATCTAGATACATTAGGGTTTAAAAGGGTGAAAACCAAGAAATCTACCATTTTCACTGAGGATTTCACCTTTCAAAAGGTGGAACCTTTTGTAGGACTAACTCTTATACAAGGGAAGGTAGTAGGGGATCATCCTATCCATTTAGATGATGTGGTAAGTTTGGTGGTGGAGCAATCAATAATGATGTTAGCTAGAATCAAGGGGATGCAATAGAAGATCACCAATATAGAAAAGGAGAAGAAAGACTTGGAATCACAAGTTACATTTCCAGTCCATGAGGATATAATGAAACTACTGAGTAAGTCCTTGTTTGACACATTTAAAGGGTTCAAGGCCTTAAAGCTCATATTGAATACCTTCACCCATAAAATTAGGAAAGCACAGCCATTAATCACTCAGTGGTATAACTCTAGATATCAGGTAACTAAATTGATTAATGTCCATAACACCAAGAAGGTCCAAGGCATCAATATCATCAAGTTGAATCATTTGCATGCCCTCCTGAGAGTCATTAAAGATAAGATATTAGACCTGAAAAACTAGTGTGACAGTGTCAACAGCTTCATGGAAAAGGATAAATTTTTGATAGCAAGGATGGAGAATATCTTCAAGGTAGTATTAGTAAACCCTTCTAAGCCCAATTCCATAGGCCTAATGGATGGTGAAGAGTTCAAGAAAAAGGTTAGTACCTTCATCTAGAACATCAAGGAAAACCAAGGTCAGCCTATCAAGGACAATCAAAAGGTTCTTGATATCATCATTACATTAGGGAAATAGATTACAGAGGCTAAATGCATTCAGGAACTTAAGCCAAGAGTGACAAAGAATTTAACACATTGGCAGGTAAAGAAGAGGAATGTTTGATGAAGCTTGTAGTAGATTTTGAGCTAATCAGAGAGAAATATACTAAGGTGAAGAACATCCTCAAGCAATAACCCAATGGACCCACCAATGTAACATAAAAGAATATTATTTTGTAATATATGTTGGTTTATTAGCATATATTAGTCCTTTTGTCAAAATTGGCATAGAAAGCCTTTTGCATTGTAATCTTTATATTAAGTATAGTTGTCCTTATCATACACATGGATATTTTGAAAAGATAACCAATCTACCACCTATGTTTCTTATAAATAGGAAAAGGTTACCATTTTTTAAAGAGCAATACTCTGAGAAATTTATATACAAGAGAGCATTTAATACAACTAAGGAATTCTGAAAATATTGCCTGAATAGTGTGTTAAAAGGTAATAGGTCTCTTAATTTCATGTTATTATCTTAAATATGAATGGTTCTCTACATTTTGAGATACATTTTTTGTCATAGGGATGTTAATTTATGCTCATGCTAGATTAATTAAAAATATCTTTGGTATACATCATTTTATTTATTTTACATTTGGATGTGCATTTGTTATATGAGTTACAGTAGCAAACTTTTAAAGTAAACTTGGTTCTTACTTGTGGTTCATATATCTCCTTTGAATCTTTCCTAGTTTGTGATGTAATTTGAGTTTATACTATTTTACACCATAAATTATTTCATGTATGCTCAAATGAATTATAAATTTATCATAGTATATGAGAGAGGAGCTTGCAATCACATTCTGTTTTCTACCTGACCCTTCCTTTTTATATTTTATTTATCAAAGCTCACCTATTTTAAAGATCATTATTAATATCCATTTAGATTAACTTGTAGGATAGAAATATCACAAAAATATAGACCCTAATGGCTTCCAACCACCAAATTAAATAAATATTGTGGACAATTCCCATACTATACTTCTATTCCACCACATACATCATACAATTGTCACAAACTACAACTCATGCCTTGGATTCTTTGAATCCTAAAATGAGAAGTTTTCATAAACATTGAAGAACACGTATGAGGTAATTAGAAACATTAATATAAAGTAGTGTGACAGTGGATCTAGCAAGTTATCTTTCATTTACAATTGAATGGTGCCATATATTATAACAGCCTATGGGCAAATCCATGTTTCACTTTGTGTTATTAATTATAACCACCTATGGGAAAATTAATATCACAAACCTAAATATTTATTTCCTATTTGTAATTAAATATGGGAAAATTAGGAAAAACACCTATTTTACCATACATTGACACATTACCTTGCCATTTCTATTATCATTTTCTTATCCATTTGCCTTAATCTTTAAAACTTGTTGTGACCTAATCAATTCTCCCTACTTTTTGTGTTGGTATAACTATAATGACTTGAGGTCTTAATGAGATTAGTCAGCTTAGTCCCTCTTTTCCATATGCTTTCATCATTTTTCAAGCAACCTTAGCTAACACTCTCACTATTTTTTGAGTGGTATCTTATCAATCTCTAACGAGTTAAGATAAATCAAAATCTAAAAAACATTCAAAAAGTTTAAAAATACAAAAGCATTTGTCCTTTCTAAGCCTACTTATTCATTCTCAATCCACCCTACTATGGAAAATCCATTGTTAGAATGATTTATTTTGATTTTACTTTTAGTATTTTTGTGTGTTTTTTTTAGTTATTTGTTTATTTGCTTTCCTATTTATTTAATTTTAATACTTTGCCTCAATTAAATTTATATGAGTTCATGGGGTGATTTATTGTGCATTATTATTGAGTCTATCCATACTCATATTTCAACATTATCATCATGTTTTTTTATCATTAATTTATTATTTTCAATTTTTTATTAGATCAGAATTTAGTCCTTATGCATATTTTGTTCTCATGGTGATCTATCATGAAGCATACCATCACATGTTACAATAGAAATCATCTCAGGAAGTCTCACAAAAAATATAACTACAAAATCTTCTCCTTAGTAACCTTGGAAAATCCTCCCACCCTCCTTGATTAAATCAATCACTTGACCATTCTTGTTATATCAATGGTAATAAGGATGAGCATCTCTACATTATCAGGTATAAATGAATCATTCACATTGATCAATTTTTTGTTCTTTTATTCATCTCTTTCATCACTTTATGCATCCTTATGTGCCTAGTTATTTTTGGCTTCTTCAGTCATTAGACCATCACATCTATATTTTTACCTACTCATCTTTAATCTATACAACATATTATATCCCTAAGTTATGCTTACCAATATTCCTTACTGGGGCATAATCAAACATCATTTTTTAATTTAGGTCATCTTAATGATTATAACCACCTATGGGTAAATCATAATTTTGACTCATTAGCCCTAATTGGGGCATGTGTTATTGCCACTAATTATAACTTCCTTTGGGAAAATCAGTGTCTCAACCTTTGTTAATAATTATAATTACCTTTGGGCAAATTATTACTTTTTAAATTAGTATATACAAGAATTTTATCTATTGTATTAATCTCAAACATGGGTTAATTTCATTTTCTTTCTTTCTTATTTTTAAGGGACCATCTTTCAATCATATGTGTTAGCCACTCCCTCGAGGGGACATCATTATAGGCCTCCAAATTTTGTTTGGAGCTTGTTCTTTAATCATCATCTTCTTTCAGGCATATAGGCCTTTTTCATTATTTGAAAATATGTTACTATTCTTACAACTTATAACATCTTCCAAAATAGGGAAAGACTATAGACACCTAAAACTAGCTACCACTAACCTTTGACTGGACTTCAGACTGATTCCTACAAACCATTACAAATTAGGCTTATGAATCACTGAATATCCCAAATTTACTTATACATAATTCATAAAATATCTAAATCACATTAATTCATTATTAAATGGCATATCCTACCATATTTAATTATGACCTCTCACAGATTCATCCTTAATCACACTACGGCATCACAACATTCAATTTGGCATATGTACTTATTAAGGGGGGCACTTACACACATAAATCAAATATTGAAAAGAGCTAAATGGATAAACAAAATTAATTAATAATCTAAACCAAATAAAATACCTATTTGAATTATCCATGTGCAATTAATGAATTACTAAAAAAGGAAATTTAAAAATATGAAATATCCTAGCTTTTCATGATTTCCTTTGCATGTTGTCAAGCCTTTGGAAAATATCTCAAAATATCTATTTTTGGATACCCATGCCTATTCATTAAAAATAATGAATAATTGACACATTTTAAATCTATCAGGGTTATGTTGACTCATTTATGTTAGGTTTTAACCCATTCCATGTTTAAACTACACTGTAAGTCACCTTGAGTTGGGGTTAGTTCCTAAGCCTATAAATACAAGCCATTGTCTATTGAAAAGAGAGATTGGAAATTGTAGAGTTATATTGAATATTTTCTTGCATGGGATTCATATCAATAATTTTATAATGCCCAAATATTGAGCTAACCCACCAAAATCATAAGCCATATCAAGACATAATGGTGCCAATGAGAAAGGGAGCCACACAAACTCCATTATCAAAGACTCTTTGAGAACAAACCAAGCAAACCACATAATGAATCATTTGGATCTTTAAATGAAGGTAATAAATTGTTTATATTTTTCATTTTATGTGTGATTTTAAATTATTTTTTTTCATTAATCTCCCCCTATGATCTAGGCTAGAGATGTTAGCATGCTAGTGTGTTTATTTCATTGTTTTATAAAATAACATAAGACTAATCTCCTCTCTATTATAAAATTCCTATGATCATAAAGAGTAGTAGTTAAATAGATGAAGAAAAATTAGGAAGACTTGATGAATGAAAAAAGGATATGAATAATTAAGGATGAATAAAGATGATATGAAAGAAGAAGATGAATGTTCACAAAAAGATAGGACCGATGAAGAATGAGAGGAAGAAGAGATGTTTGAAGGTGAAGATGAGAATAGTGTATAAGTAGATCAATTAGATGATATATGTAGTTCACAACTAAAATAATGAATATTAATAGAATAAGGAAAATAAGAATTAAGCAAATAAGTAGGATAAATTATTAGAGTAATCATAGGTTCAAGTTTGGAAGGAGAAGATTTCTCAATAAATAATCATTCACTAGAAGAGTACACATCCCCATAACCCAATTTTTTATATTCAAATAAAAGTTTTCAATAAAAAATATATGGAGATATTAGTTAAGAAGATACATTTTTATAATAATTACATAGATGGGGTACTAAAATTGAAGCAAATTTAATTCATAAGGATTTGAAGGCCATAGGGTTCATTGAAACTAAACAGAGAAAAATAAGAATTACAAAAAACTAGAACATGAAGACAAACTCACCTAGTGCACGGATAAATATTCTTAGTCCATAAAAAATATCACACAAAATGCAACCTCCCACTATAATATTTGTTTCATAGACCCCCTTCACATCAGTTTATAATTTGGGTTTAGAAAAATTTATCAATCTGGTGAGATATGATGGGTCTGTGGACCCTAAGCAGTACTTACTATCATGTGAGACGAGATGGCAAGATAAGGGTATTATCAATGAGGCTATAAATAAGTGTGAATTAATCAATTCATTGAATGGAATATCAACTAAATTTATATATTATCGAGATATTTATTGAGAAAATTTACATTATGTTAAGGAGTGGCTCATCACAAAATTTAAAATAAAATTTTTACAAGATAGACTATTCAAGACCTAAAGGAGATTAGGCAGATGTTAGGAGAACTAATATTTGATTATGATTGTAGGTTCTCAGATGTTATGAATAAGGTGGAGTTTTCCTTTGAAGATAAATATAAATCTATGTGGTTTTTTGAAGGACTATGCTCTAGGATTATTTTTGTTATAGCACATATTCAATATACTACTAAGGTAAATACTAGAGCTGCTACTATTTAGGTGGAATAAATTGAGGATTATGGAGAAGATCCCATAATGGCTTCTAAGATTTAAAATACATTACAATATTTTATGGAGAGGATGGAAAAATATCATGAATTAGATAAACCTAAGTTTAATCTATGGTGCATGGAGTGTGGGAAAGAAGGACATCACAAGAACAATTTTCCTAAGATCAAGATAGAGTTCTATGAAATCTTTAGAGTAGTAGGGAATGAAACAATGAATTGTCATATCCTGATATAGTATGTAAAAATCCCTAAAAATTTTGTATTATAATTTTTTTAAATCACACAATCATGATGAAAAAAATTGTAGAGATTTGATGGAGCTCAAAGAAGATATTACAAAGAATGTATTCACTATCACTACATAGTAAGTGTCTTTAGTGAAGTAGATGATTATAGAAGTAGAAGTTAATAAGGGTTGTGTGAATCAAGAAAGTATATAATGGATTCCAAGTTTACCTTAGGACCAACCTCAAGTTATAGTTGGATGAACCCCTCCTTCACTAGGTTGGACACCACCATCACTACAATACTAGTAATCATCACCTTAGAATTCAATAATGGTACAACAATAGTAAACTAGTTAGACTCCACTAGGTTTGAAACAATAATTTGGGATTAGCCTAGTAACATCAACACTAGAATAAAACATAGAAATAAGGATGTTATAGAGGATGTTATCATTCAAATGGAGGAGGATCGAGGGGAGAATATGGAGAGGGTTATCAAAGTGGAAGAGGAAATAGTTATCACTTCCCTCCTTTATAATGTTACTTATGTGGAGAATATAACCATGTGTATTGAAATTATACTTTAAATTCCCAAATATAGTCTTACTATAGCTACTATAGGGTATATGGGTAGCATGAGATTAAATACTGTCTTGTTTTGGAAAATCAAAGAAAATAAAATACTATCAAGAATGTAAACATGGTGAATATGAAACCTAAGGAGGATGTGTTTTTGAATACCATTACAAGACACCAACATGTAGAGAGAGGATTATATCCTATTAAAATACATTAAGACAAAGAAATATAGAAAGCAAAATAAGACAAATACCCAAACCCATATATATAAAAGGGGTTGATTTATGAAGCTACATAGATGTTGAAGAATATTTAACACTAAATCACCATTGAAGGAGATATTTTAGAAATAGATGCCTAAATGAATAGCTATATTATGGTCATTATACACCAAGATGTATTTTTAATTATATTGATAGATTTACTAAAGCTACTAAGTACATTATGTAATGAAGCCATTTCTTAAAACATCAAAAACTTACTACATAATTTATTGAAGTGTGCATAGCGAGGGCAATAGAATATAAACAAATTTTTTTTTGGTATGTAAAAAAATAATTCATGGTATGTAGATGTGTGAATTGACATTGAAGTTGTAGGATATGAATTTCCAAATGTTTCCTTTGATTTTTGTAGCATAGTCAACATGATTCCTAGGTCTACATGAGAGGTGGTTAGACGGATAGTTCTTAGTTATATCATGATTACTCTAAGTTTAGTAGACTATGGAAGAGTTGAATCCCTTGGATAGTTAGAAAATATAGAGATCAAAGTCATGAAATTGAACCTATGAGGTGGTTTTGAAGTTATCAACATGAATATCGTAGGAACTCATTATCTTGTGCTAATTAGTAAAAAGTGGGCATATGATGGTTTGATGACTATTAATAATGTGTAAAATTAGTTAAAGGTGCAAAAAGGAGATAAGATTTTAGTAATTACTTTACATAAGGTACACAAACCCTACATCATTATGAATAATCCAAGCACTATTTATGTTAAATAAGAAACTATTTGGATGAAGGTAAACTTTGAGGAGAACCTAAAATATTTACACATAACCAAGTAAAATTTATTGTATGAATATAATAAACATTAGTTGTAGTCTTTACTCACTCAATATTTGAATACATATGAATAATGGAATCCTAAACCAATAGTTACTCAGCCATTGACACCTTAGTTTTTCATAAAATATTGTGTGTCCATGTCTACTAAATCCATTACTCACTTAGAAGTTGATTTTATCTATCAAGAAGATGATCATATATAGGATTATATAGATACAACCAAAGAAGGTACCTTTCCTTAGGAAATAAATTTGTCTATAAGTGGGAATTTAGATATGCATTTACTCAACTACGATCATGGTGATCATGAACTTTGACCTATTAGAATGGTCTTCGCTATGTAAATAGAACTTCCTTTGTACTACACGATCGAGGATATCAATTAATTCATTATGTGCGTACAAGTTCATGTGTCTATGATCATTCAATGGGTTATTGCTTTGAATTATGATTTAAAGTTGGTTTCAAAAACATGGTGGATAATTCATAAAGATGATCAACTCAATTATTATGATGCATGTGAACTTATGATTAGAATATTTTAGCTACCATAGGTAATCAGAAGTAACTAGACTTAGTTTGAAGAAGGTGAGTGCCCTAAAATCCATATCCACAAATGTGTTAAGGCTTGGATTAATGAATTTGTGGAACCTAAGTATTGGGTTCATATCTTTCATTACACACTTGCCCATTTTACCATCATCTTGGAATATACATCAAGAACACAAGAGGGAGACAAACCATTGCAAACAAATGTAGAGTAACTTCATAGAGAATTCTGTGGTTCATAATGTACTACTCAAAATTAAAAATTTCTTATGCCATGGTCACATAGAGGATTTAAGAACCATGATATAGTCTAATACATAGAATAATATAGCATATGATCTAAATAAAACAATACAAAGATATAAAGCTACCAATATAGAAGAAGAATATTTTATGTAACCTTGTCACCAAATATAGAATAAAGATAAGGAATCTAAAGGTTTAGATATTTATGGTGATATTGATCTAACAAACTTATTTGAACCTGAATAGCTAGTAGAACCATTAAAAGATCCAATCTCAAGACCTATTGAAGAAGTCAAGCTACGCAACATATAGATTCTAGAACAAGAATGGCAAAGAATGTTGTAAGAATCTAACGTTGATAAAAAATGAAATATTTATTATAAACTTATTAAAAACCATCTAGAACACATTGGAAGTGAGGAAATCCCTAAATTGGCACATATTGGTGACTATTAGACTGAGTCAAAAATTTTAAAAGCTATGTAGCTCTTGCTAGATTATTAATGTGTTTCTAATAAAGTTTTTAGATGTTAGAGTAGATCCTTCCCTAGTTGAAATGCATATTAATCTCAAGGAGTGTGCATGACCCATAAATAATAGTCTATACAAGTTGAATCCCAACATGAAGTTTAAACTAAATGTTAAACTTGATAGAATTTATGAAGTAGGTATAATATTTCCTATAGAGAAGGTAGATTAGGTCAGTTCCTTGGTAGTGAATCCTAAAAAAATAGGGGAGATTAGAGTATGTGATGAATATAAAATTTTAAATGACACATGTGTGAATGATCCATTTCTAATTCCATTAACAGATGAAGTTTTAGAATCTATCATAGGTCATGA
This sequence comes from Torreya grandis, assembly GCA_037957365.1. Classification (NCBI taxonomy): domain Eukaryota; kingdom Viridiplantae; phylum Streptophyta; class Pinopsida; order Cupressales; family Taxaceae; genus Torreya; species Torreya grandis. The sequence goes on along the minus strand of JARHVA010001684.1, from coordinate 2,679,070 downwards.
AGTTTTCTCCACATATGGGTTCAATGGGTATCATCAAATACCCATTGTAAAGAAGATAGAGCTAAAAAAAAATTCCATAGAATGGGGTTCCTTTGCATACAAGGTAATGAATTTTATCTTTAAGAACACTCCTGTAAATATTTCTAGAGCAGTGGTGATAACCTTTAAGTATTTCATTCATGACTTCCTGGAGGTATATCTAGATAATTGTGTATTCTTTTCTTTGTTTAAAGATCACTTGTCCAAGTTATCCCTCATGTTAGAACATTGTTGAGCTCTACGTATTACCCTAAATTTGAAATTTTTTTATTTTTTACACATTTTGGTGTCCTACTAGGACATGTGGTATACAGTGAAGGGATTTTGGTAGACCAGGCCAAATTGTATTCATTCTTAGTATGTCCCCACAAACAAACTCTATGAAAGTGTGATCCTTTCTTGGCCACATAGGTTATTATCTAAAGTTTATCAAGGGATATGCATCCATTTTATCCCCATTATAATATTTTTTGTGTAAAGGTACAAAGTTTTTTAGGACTTATAATTTGTTTAGGTATGTTCCTATTAGTGGTGTTAAGGTATTACTATTATCATTGACGTAAAATTCAAGATAGATGTCATTAATGTCAAGGTTAGAACTAAGGTCAAGCATGGTGAAATAGTATGTGACAAATATGTCTTATGACAAGATAAAATTTTTGTCTCTCTATTGAGAGATAATTTGAAAGCATCTTGGTAACTCTTCCAAGGTTGATGACATGTCAAGGCCAAGTTTAAGGTATAAGGGAAACATATTTTTGAGCACTATTTCTAAGAAGCATGAGATATTTATTAGTTTTTAGAAGTTGGGGAAGATTAATATTTTGAGTTTTATAGCATTAGTTTTATATTTAAGGGTCAATCCTTTATGAATTATTGTTAAGAAGGGAAACTAGTTAAAACCCTCATAATGACCTGATAAGAAATATCCAGTTGGTTATGGCTCAAAATGGTTTTATTTACCTAGTTTTATGTTTTTATCATGTAAATCAATATTCTAGTTTTATTTAGGTTGTTTTGGTTTGTCAGAAGTGTGAGTAAAAGCTACATAAAACCCCTTATTTCTCAGATTTTTGATGTACCAAGTAAGGTTGACCAAGTCAAAGCATGAAAATGGATGGAGGATGATTTGTGAGATTTTATTTTATGACCATGTAATTTTATAATCAGGTTTAAGAACTAAAATTTTATAAAATGTTCATGTAATTTGGCCTATCACTAAAAGGGCCTAATGAGCAAGACATTAAAAAAACTAGGTAATAGTGAAAAAAAGATTAAGGATTCGTTATAGAGGATTAGGGATGGATCCAAACTAATGGGATAAATTTAAAATATCCATACCTATTATCTCATTCTTTTATAATTTTTTTTAATTCATAAAAACAATCTAAAATTTGTTCTTAAATTGACATGTCTAACATAGTGAAGTCTATGTAGGGTAAATATGTGAGATTACTTTGTAAGACCAATATTGATATTTAAAATTCTAATATATATATTAGAATATGTTATAAGGATTATTTATTATCATGAAAATCCATTTTTAATTCATAAAATTTTTCACATAGGTGTTCTAAATCTTGATCTTCATGACTATGTTTTTTGAGCTACACATAATTTTTTGTGTATGAGTGAAAATGTTGTTCCTGAGTATTTTTTCATAAATTTGATGAATAAAATACACATTAAGTTTTTATTAATGTATCATATGTTTAATTTAAAACATTTTTACTCATAATAAACTCCCATTAAGGTGTGAAAATTCAAAGGATTTTGACTGGGTTCTTAAGGCATGTGTGCAGTTCTAAGTGAGCATATGAAGTTTATCAGTTTGAGGTCTTTTGTCCTATTTAGTGAATTATAATGGAATTGGTTTTTAAAATTAATTCATTAAGGTTCCATCCATGTTATTTTTCAGTATGTTTATGTGTCAAATTTGAGTGTATGATTCAGATTTGCAAGACATACTTTTTGATAGTAAGAAGGCCTAATTGCGAGCAGACCTAATTGTGTGGTTCAAGGAGTGAAATGAGATAAATAGTGTTGTGTAAATAAGGATATATTATAAATGGTATAATTTAATTTTTTATGAAGCTTTTATTCTATTTTTGGAGTCCCAAGGTATTCCAATGAGGCCTAAGTGAAATGTGTGCTTAGAGAAGGCCTAATTGCATTAGGTCTCTGTTAGGCCTAATGGTGGTTTTAGCCCTTAAAGGTAATGACCACCGTATGTGGTGGTTATTTATATTGTGAAATGTTATCTTTGATATATTTCAAGTGTGATCTAATTTTATATAGTTTCTTATCTGACCAAGATGGGTGAGATCAAGAGTCAAGTAGAAAGAGAAGGTCTAATAGGCCTAATTTGACTACTTATAATATTGAGGAAATGAGTGAATGATTTAGAGTTTTATAAACTAGGAAAACGGATTAAATATAATAATATAGGTGTGATTAATATTCAATGATAATATAACTTTTTTTCTATAAGTGTTAATCAAGGTCATACGACCTAATTTTGCCAAGGAAAGGGCTAGTTGAGTGAGAAGACCTAATAAGCTATTTGAGAGAGATAGAAGAGTGAGAAGAGAAAAAGAAGGTGGTAATTTTCCATTAATTAAATAATATGTATCCAAGGGTGATTATATATTCAAGGTAACTAATATGTTTTTTAGTTACCTAAGGGGGTTGGTGCCTAATTTCAATTTGGTGCTTGCTAAAAGAATACTTATGTTGGTGCTTGACTAGTGAGGAATTGGTACTCCTTGTGGGGTTGGTGCCTCACTAAAAGTTTGATTCACTACTTATAGGACTATATTTCAAGTTTTTCATCATTTTTTTTTATCCCTCAATAGGGTTTCCAACATATATCATGTGTTCTTATGTTATTTTCTTGCAAAGATGTTTATACATACATACATACATACATACATACATGTGTGTGTGTGTGGGTGGGTGGGTGTGTGTGTGTGTGTGTGTGTGTGTGTGTGTGTGTGTGTGTGTGTGTGTGTGTGTGTGTGTGTGTGTGTGTGTGTGTGTGTGTGTGTGTGTGTGTGTGTGTGTGTGTGTGTGTGTGTGTGTGTGTGTGTGTGAATATGAATGAATGCTTAGTGGATGTTAAGTGAAATTGAAGGATTATTTTAAGGCAAATAATTTACTCTCCTTAATAATAATACTTATAAAATTTGGTATCAGAGTAGGGCCTTTAAATAAGGCCTAATAGCCTAAAGGATATCCTAAGTAAGCAAAGATGGCTAGTCAAACACAAGGTGGTTTTTATATAGGAAAGGCTCCATTGTTTAATGGATATAATTATGATTTTTAGAGTGTCAAGATGAGGAAATATGTGATCTCTTAAGGTCATGATGTTTTTCAATTAGTATTGGATGGATATACTGCAACCCCATGTTCATCTTATAGATTTATCAGTCAAGAAGGCTAGTGATAATAATTTAAAAGCAATGCATGGTATTATGTGTGGCCTATTACAGGCAAAACTTGTGAAGATGATGAATTTTATATATCCTAAATAAATGTGGGACAATATGAAGAATATTCATTAGGGATACTCCATGGTTAGTTTGGCTAAGTTGAAAACCCATAGAAGACATTTTGAAAGCCTAATGATGAATGAAGATGAGACCATTACAACCTACTTGTTGAGGTTCGATGAAGTGGTCAACATCGTACGAGGATTAAGTGAAGAATTGAAAGAGTTTACTATTATTCAAAATGTTTTGAGATATCTAACTCCTAAATTTGATTCTAAGGTATTTATTATTGAAGAAATGGAATATCTAAGCAAGCTAGAGATGGATGGACTTCATGGTACTCTAATTTCCTATAAGATGAGAACAAGTGAATGAAGATTTATAAAAAAAGAATTTGCATTCAAGGAAGAAAAGAAGGTAAAGGAGAAAAAAACACAAGGTAAGAAATTTATACAATGACATATCTGATATTGATAATGATTATTTGATAGCTATATTTGCAAGAAAGTTGAAGACAAGCTTGATTAAATAGAAGGGTAAACTACCCTTTAAATGCTTCAATTATGGAGAGATTAGACACTTTACCAATAAATTCCCTCATAATCATAAGGTAAAGGATGATGAAGAGAATGATTAATGTCATGATGATGATAAAAAATCCTATAGATCTAATAAGAGTAAGAAAATATTTATAAGGTATGAAAACAAGAAGAAATTTTACAATTAAAAAAAGAGATTCTACACCAAGGAAGATTGCAGCTCATCTAATGAGAGTGAGAGAAGTGATTCTAATAGTGAACATGAATGTGATGGTCCTAATGTAAATTAAGTAATATTTATGGATAAATAATCAAGATATTAAAATCAAGAAGAGTCCATGTGGATTGGAGGTGTTGTTGGTGATTCAAATAAAGAAGAGGATGAGGTAAAATTTAAGGCTAAGTTAAAGAATACTCTAGATGAACTAAAGATGGTGAAGAATAATATTAGGATGATGAGATCTCTTTTTAAAGAATATGAAGAGAAAATCAACTTGTTTGAAGCTAGACTAAGCAACAAATCCAAACAACAAGAAGAAATATTCAAATAGGTGGAGACTCAACTTGAGATTGTGATTGTAAGCCTAAAGGCCAAAGAAGAATGTGTAAAGTATGTAACTAAAGTGGATTCCTTAAAAGCTGAATTTAATTAGGCATTAAGTATGGTTAAGTCCTTTTTTAGGTTTGAAAAGAGTACCAATGATCTATACAAAATTGTAAGTAGTCATAAGATTGATAATGACAAAAAAAACCTTGGTTTCAATGGAAACCAAAAGGAGAACACTAATGTCTTTGAGAAAATAAGTATAAAATAAAATAGTGAGGGTTCTAGTAGAATGAAGGCTAATCTTATCAGGTAGCCTAATACTATAAGGTATGCCAACCCTTTTAACGGTTATTATTATTATTATTATTATTATTATTATTATTATTATTATTCATGTAACCAATTTGGTCATAGAGAAAGGCATTGTAGAAGGCCCTCCAATAATTAATATGCATGGAACTATGAGGAGAGTCATTAGTTAAGAGGTATGGGTCATGTTGTGTTTCCATCAAGAGGAATAATATGTTTTAATTATCAAAAGGTTGGTAATATTAAAAAGTATTGTAAGCATGGATTCTGAAATCAAAACAAAAAAGTTGAGACTCCTAAAATGCAAAAAATAAGGCAAGTTAATGAGTGAAAACCCAAGGTATGTAAAGTTGATAACCAATATAAAAATACAAAAGGAATATTTTCCATGGTGGAGCATAGTATATATATGAAGTGTCAATAATTCTCTCTATCATCTCAAATTATGGATGGAGTCAAGACTAATAGAATGAGTCAAAATGTTGTTCAAATGGATATTGAAGAGGTCAAGCCAAAATGGCTATTCAAGCCTAAGAGGATCATGAAATAAGTTTAGTCTAGTAAGGACATGGAGATTTGGTAATCAAGAGAGTATAGGTGACACTATTAGGCTTTATGGATGCACTCAGCTCGTGAGCATAAGCATGAGGGATGCTTGGTCTTAGGGGGAATTTTTGTGTTATTTATTATCATTAATATCCAATTTGAGTGAAGATTCTGATTCATGTTTGATCACAAGAGATAGGTCATAAAAATTTATATATTATGACTTGAGCAAACCAAGTCATACTATTGATAATGTATGAAAATCTCATGGAGGTAAAGGAGGTCAATCATACTTTAATAATAGGTATGTAAGCTTGATCTATGCTAAGATTGTTTGGAGAGAAAAAGTGTGTTTTTTCATGTCCAAAGATCATGTAATTTACATAAATATTAACCTTTTTCATTAATGTCAAAGGGGGAGAAAGTTCTAGTTTGGAAGAAAGGTCAATTTGAAGAAGATTCAACTTATGGGTTTGTGAATGATCAACTTTGTATAAATGTTTTCCATCACTAACAAAGGGGGATATTTTTTAGGTATGTTAATTTTTTTGGTTTTAAGGTATTTTTATTATCATTTATTAAAAATTCAAGATATTTTCATAAATTTTAAGGTCAGAACTAAGGCCATGCATGGTGAAATGGTATGTGACAAAGAAGTCTTATGACAAGAGAAAATTTGAAGGATTTTTTTTTCTCTACATTGAGAGAAAATTTGAAGTAAACTTGTTAAATATTCTAAGTTTGATGACATGTCAATTATAATTTCAAGTTATAAGGGAAATATATTATTGATCACTAGTTCTAAGGAGCATATACAATAAAAATACATGGTTTAACAATATTTGAGTTCTATATGAGGTCTTGGCATAATGTGTTGATGTGAAAAGTTCATAATTTTTTTAATATTATCCTTGTATGTAAATAATAATGTTTTAATAATGTTCTTAGGTGAAATTATTGAGAACTAGCTTGTCTGAGCTCAAAACATTGTGCACTAGGTGTCTTGATAAGCCTAGCCTAGCCTTGAGAGAAGGTGTATGCATGAAGCATAGAAAATATTGGTAAAATATGTCAGTATAGGAACGAGAGAATGTATAAATTTGTGTAAAAATGATAAAAATGTAAATAATCCTTTATATTAGTTCCAAGTTGAAGTTTGAAGCTTAGTCCTTACATGAACATACCTAGTGAGAAGGCATAGGCTTGGTAGCATGATGGGGTAAGCAGTCTAAGGATTTTGAGATGATGGGTGGTAGTGTGTGAGTAAGGTATGAGTTAATTTGAAAATATAATGAGGCTTTTAGAATGGTATAATATGTTTTAATAAATGATTAATCTATAAGTATGACTGGTTGTTCAAGGCTTATTTTGCTTAGAGACCCAGTGTAACCTAATGAGGGGTCAATATAATTTATCAAAGGTGCCACATATGTTGATAAAATTTATAGAGGTATGATATGTTTTTTAAAGTTTTTTTACATGTTTTAGGTAATATATTGAATTAAAAATCATGAAAATTGGTTTTGATGTCTTATATGTCCATAGAATGGGGTGTTACAGACCCAAGAAAGATTTTGTTATGCTAGTTAGCATGTCCAAACTTTGCATGAGATCCTGAGTAGTTCATAAAATTTGGGGAATGTTTCTAGATTGAATTTATTATCATTATTTTTGGAGTTAAGGATAAATACTTTATGAATGATTGTTAAGAAGGGAAACTAGTCAACAGCCTCATAACGACTCGATAGGAAAGATCTTGTTGGTTATGGCTCAAAATTATTTTATTGCCTAGTTTGATGTTTATATCATGTAAAGGACTCTTTCATGTTTCTATAGGTATTTTTTTGTTATAAGAAGGTGTATAACCCATAGGAAACCCATTTTTCATATTTTTGATGTAACAGGCAAAGTTGACCAAGTCAAATAATGAAAATGAATGGAGGATGATGTGTGAGACTTGTAGTTTATGTTCATGTAAGTTTATAAGTAGGTTGTTTACCTAAAATGTGCTAAAATATTCATGTAAGTTGGCCTATCTCTAAAATAGCATAATGAGCAAGACAATGAGAAAACTAGGTAGTAGTGAGAAAGAGATTAAGAATTGGTTACTGAGGATTAAGTATGGATCCAAATGCATGGGGTAATTTTTAAATACATATACCTCTTATATCCTTTGTTTATAAGTTTGGTTTATGCATACAAACAAGATAAAACTATTTCCTAAAATTTAACCTTGTAATATATAGATAACAAAGAATATTCAATCAGCACCATCAGTCCATACTCTAGTATAGATAACAAAGAATATAAAAGCATATCTTGATGCATGTGCCAATGACTAACTTCCTTTGTTACTAGATTGGATAATATTTTCCACATTATCATTCATATTGATATCAAAGGGATAACTTAGTGTGACATTTACATGGAAACTAACAGGCTAAAATATATAAAGGAAAAAGGTTTAAAACCAAGTCTGCATTTCATTCTTACAACTATTTTATGAGCTAAAGTTCTAGAGTTGAGCTAATTTATAGTTCAAAAAGATCAAAATGTTTCTCAATTCCCATATTCTAATACCATTGATCATTTGTATCTCATAAAAAACTTGATAGATGATGAGAAGGAATAAATGGTCATCGATCTTAAACTTTGACAAACTAAATATACTAATCCAAAGCCATTCAGTTACCTCTTAGTGGTCGAATAAAAAATCTTTCAACTGAATCTAGTAGATGATGTGAAATAACTTTTTATTACATCCACACATCAATTCTAGAACATAGACATCAAGCACTTGATTTTTTAGCCCACATTTGGCAATTTGGGGGAGATTATGCAAATACCACTTAGCCACTATAATGAGGGAAACAATTAATTTATCCCTAATACCACCATCATCATCAACACTAAAGAAATGGCCATAGCCTTGTGTATATATAAACAAGGTGATTCTTTTGATCCCTAAAATACAAGAACACCACATATCCTTTAGGAGGTTAGATACGTATATGTCTGAGGATTCAGAGGAATCCCTATTAAATATATTCAAGAAAAATGAATACACATCTTGGTCGAGTGTATCATATAAAGATTCTAGTAGACCACCAAGTTTATGATATAAATCCCCAAAGGAGTGGTTGAAATTGCACATTACATGATCTACTACAATGAGAATTTCAATTGGCTAGAGTATTTTTTATAGGATCTACTTCAAAATATCAAAAAATGCCACAAAACTTTTAGACAAACCTTTTAGTACTATTTTTTTTATTTTTCTGCTCTATTTCACCCAATGGAAGTATTTTTAAGGGGAGGTGCACCCTAACATTGACTACTAGATAACATAATAATTTTTCAATTTTATATGGACACCTAAGAATAGCACACTAAATCATGAGGTAAAATTCAAAACATGGTGGGATGAGTGTTTATATTTCATTTTTATGAATCTATGGCTATCGAATAACATGAAACACATCAAATAATATGTTGTCATAACTTTATTCTTAAAAGGAATTTTCATTCACATACATGATCTACCTAAGTCTCCATTTTATCCCTTTCCTTATTTTTTACCATGGCCATGACATAGTCTGAGGTCACTAAATAAAAATCATATTCATCTAGGTGTGCCACATCTCTCTAAGCCATACCACCTGGTGTTGTAGTTCCTTCAACATAACCACAACTTGAAACCATAACATTACAACAACAAAAAGGGAATTGTAAGATATCCACTAAAAAACCATCATCACCTCCTCTAAAAATCAAGATGAGGATCACAACAACCAAGTTGGATGACCCCAATGTACCTCAAATCTCAAGCTCTTATGACCTACCTCATATAGGAATGGATGGGCAAGAGGTCTACTAGGTGATGATTATAGATATGATAGGTGACTTCTATGAGGAGGATGAGAAGGATTTATTCTTATGGAAGATAGTTTGCATTATTCAAGTGCATAGGAAGGTCCTTCCAACTCTATATATGGAACTATCACTATGCCTTGCATCCATTATTATTGATACTATGCATGAAGAGGATGAATAAATGTAGAGTATAACCTAAATATTTGAACAACAACCTTCCACCACTTTTTTAGCCATATACATCTTTATGCCACTACTTAAAAGTCCATAGGAGCGTCTATCTACAAACCTAAAACCTGATGAGAGGCTAGGGTTTCTCCTACCTTAGAATAATGCACATTTATAAGGGTAACCATTATGTAGGATGTGTAACCTTCTCCTTCATCAACTTCACCACCATCCAAATGATGGTTGGTTATTTTAGGATGTAATAAAGCATCTATATATAGCTCTATGTTCTAGCTTAGTGATTTTCTAACCACATAACAAGAACCTAAGGCAAAATATCTAATGCTAGATCAACCCATGGATGAAGAGTAATAGGCTTCATAGGAAGAAGTAGATCATGTAGCATAATAGTGAGTTTTATAAGAAGAAAAGAATTTACAAAAGGAGAAAACTCAACAATAACAATCTAAGAAAGTACATTGTGAAGCTAAGGAAGCTGAGGCTAAGAAAAAGGCCCAAGACATATAAGCTGAATGATAACAGGCTATTAAGGAAGCCATGAGAAAATTTGAAAAGGGTGTTGTGCTTGAGGAACATATAAATGAATAATAACATGTGTAAAAGTAGGATGCATAAGAGAAAAATAAATCTACAAAGGAAGAACTCAACATGAAAGTAGTAGAGGAAGCCAAGTGAAAATAGGATGAAGATGTTGCACAGTAACTATAGACTCTAGAAGATGTTATAACATAATAACAACAAGTGCTTGAAAAATAATAATTAAGTGGGTCTAAATATTTGGTACAAGAATAAGATACATATATAGTTAAAATAAGTTAGCATCAATTGGCTTTACCTTTAGGAAAAGTATGGCTACGTAAAGTTCTAACTATGGGTGCTCGATGCACCACCTTCTCACTTCCACTTACAACCATGCCATGACCTGATCCTTTAGCTACAACAAAAACACTAGTAGCATTCCCAATTTAGTAATAAATATCATTAGATGTTTCAAGGTTACCATTAAATAAGTAGTTAGAGGGCATTATGAAATTCAAAGACTCCATTACATATAAGGTTACCTCTCTATATTAGGAGGTTGATCAATCTGAGGCTGAGAAAATTGAGTTGAGGGCTTGACTACATGAAGATGCAAAGCTTATATAAGATACTTATCCTAAGTTGGTCACTCGATAAATCAAGAACTAAGTAATGTTTGACTAGTGTAGACTCAAGACAATTGTCTTTGAGTTAACAAAGGACTAGTGCATAGCATAAACACTCCACAATGTAAGAACATTATTTTAACATGTTAAGGTCAAGGCTACTAAACTCATCACTCTACTAGAGGAATACCAATAAATGTTTGATACCACAACACTTCAAGATTAATAGGTCAGACATAACCTATTGGATTTGAAGTAACAATTGGATTTCGCATTAGCTAGTTCTAGTGCAAACTTTGGAAAGGACACACAACCAAACCAACCATGGAAATTCACACTAAAATTATAGAAAAAAGGATGGAAAACTCTAGGAATCACTGAATGTACTAGATAATGTGAAAAACAACCCAATTAATTGGTAGATTCATCTATTACATAGTTCTTTCATTGATGTCTAAGCACAAAGGCACATAAATAAGATAGAGTAGCTGAGTGGAGAGATCTAGATGAGGTTTATGAACATCAAGGTTATATTGAGCATAAATTTTGATGTATACCTCAATAAAATCATTGTATACCATTCTCTAATGCTCAACCTCATACATTTGATATAAAAAGTGATGATGGGCTGAAATACATACAAAATGGATTTGACTCCTTTCACTAGTGTAATTACATAAATTGTCAATACACTTGCATATAGGCCACCTTCAGCTCTATATGAGATCATCACATGGTATAAGGCTACTCAATCCTAGTCCAAAGACTATTCTGGTCAACCTTTATCTACATCCATGCCACCACTTTCAAGTTAAGTACTACACAAAGTACAAATTTTGAAGTTTTTGTATAAACATTTTATATTAGGGTTGACTTAGTAAGACAATGAGGGCCAAGTTGGTTAAAAACTCATAAAGGGAGGCCACCTAGTTATGAAAATAGATTGAAATATTGTAAAGGGTAGTATATTGGAATGTTATCTATTTGAAAACCTAAAAGGGTGGTTAAGTAGTGAACAAGAGGAAATAATTGAAAATGGACTCTTGAGTGATTAGTTTGAATCTTAATGGTCCAAGCATTAATTTATCTCTTGGTAATCTATGCATTCTCAAATATTTTACAATGTTGTCTTGGGATGAGACTAAATTTTAAGTCTGGTAATTGGTATAAGAACATAGATTGTAAATCTACATAGGATATTTGTCTGATAGTCACGCATTATGCACTCATTTTTTCATTACATAGTCTAATTTATCTTATCTTCACAAATGTTAATAGGTTAGAATATGAAGAGAATCTTCTTTTAGTGCCAAGTATGAGAATAAGTTGAACTTTCATAAACTGGAAATGTCTATATATACTTTTGTTTGTAATAAGAATGGCATTTTGGTTTTACAAGAGATTAATTGAGATTATCTGAATACAGTTACCTATATGATTTCTTTTTATGTTTCTTGTGTGTGTTCTCATGTGTAATTTTTGGTTGCTTTCTATCTAAATTATTTCATATGCATTGTTTTAGTTTATACAATGTTCGTTGATCTTAGCTTACTCAATAACACAAAATAAGTAATACTTTTTATGTTTATATCATCTAAATTCATAGATATTTATTATAAATGTTTTATGAATATGAATTATCTCACATTTATCCTCATCCTTAGCATGTTTTGATGCATCAAAAACCTTTGATAATAGTGATTTACTGTGATATGATCATGAAATTTATAGAAACACTCTCATTTATAAAAGATCAACTACACTATTTCATGCTAAAAATTGAATGGGAGAAAATATACATGAAATGAATGCACATTGGTAGGGACATGTTGAATCAAACAAGTTTTCTTATTCACACACCTACCCAATGGTAATTCCCAACCCTTACTATATATATGTAAAAAACATCATGCAAACTTGTGGAAGAAGGTTGATTTAAGTAATCTATATCAAGGTTATGGATGCCTAACTAGTAGTACAACAAGGATTAAAGTGTAATAATAGGTATCTCTATTGGGGATATGAACATCTAGATGGTAGCATACCAATTCCTAGGTTTCCCTCACTATTTGATTATGAAATTAAAATCAAAATGAAACCTACAATGTTTATTCATATTGTTGATAAACTCTCATAATGAGGGGGAAATAAATTTTAAAAAATAACACACATAGGTCCCAAGAATGAAAAGGGTTAGTCTGTTTCATGGGGAAATAGGACTTATTTTTTAGAGGACTATTTCACTTAGTCCTATCTTATTAGAACTAAATTTATATTATGATGCATTACTAATATTCTAGGTTCTCAAATACTCAAGAGTATTTCCCCACTGAGTCACCATTTATTGTGAAATAAAACACACTCCCCCATTTTCTAAATTTAAATAGGGACACAATACTATCTGAAAATCCTTATTTGAGGTCATATGAGCTTTAAATATTGATGACATTAATTTTGACAAGTATAAGTCTAAGTTAATTTTCAAAATTATATGTCAAAATCATAGAATTTTAAAATTATGAAAATCAAAGCTTGAGAATTATTTATGATTTAGTGTTAACCTTCGATTTTCATAATTTCTCTCAAAATTCAACCTTTAATTTTTCTAGATAACATATCTAATATGTTGTGTCCTAGAGTTTTTATGATTACATGTACATGCAACACTATTTTAAAGACTTAAAAATTATCCACACCTAGATCTTCTAAATCATTATGTTCCTTAAGTTTTTGCAACACTAAAATTAAGATAGGTGGTAGATCAAATTCATTCTTGGCCCTTTAGCATTTAAAAAAATTATAAAGTTACACAACCCTAGATCCCCATTATCTAGATAAGTGGCATCATTGCATTGATTGAATCTCACCAGAAATGAATAAAAGTTATATACCTTTGAGGTAGTTAGAACATTGTTATCATTCCACATGGCAAGACGACATTCGATCAAGACAAAGTTCATTTTATAAAAAATATAAATCTTATGAGACCCTATAGCCTCAAGATCATGCCATATATCATAATCTCATGAATCTAGAACCTATAAGGTTAAATTAAATCCAACAAGAGGATAGAGCACTGATATCATGATAGGTAGCATAATATCATTCACTCGAACCACTCTATATAAGGTACAAAGTAAATGGCCTTATATCCCTAAGTCATTGAGTTTTTGAGATCAAGATAACATTCACATATTGACCACCTTACTTCTTCTTGGATAATGTAAATAATTTGAAAGTCCAAATAGCTCTCGATCTCTGAGATCGGTCCATGTGGCCTAATATCATTAACTCATAGCCTATGTAATATATAAATCAAGATCATAAGTCCAATGACCTGAGGTGAATGAGATGAATAAAGTTTCATCATTAAGGATATGCATGGCTAAAATATAGATAAATAATTTGGAAACTAAGTAAAGATAGGTAATCAAGAAATCAACACCTATCTCAAAGTGTTAATTGGACACATAAAGTCAAAAAAGTGTTTCCATATGGTAATCAATAACTCACTAAATCTAACTAAAAAATTTAAATATAAATGAGAAAAAAATCAAAATCTATTATGTGCAATAATTTTGCTTGAAATGTGCATTCAAGACTTAGGCTTTGGTAATATATCCAAAATCCAAGGAAATACAAGTCACTTCACCATCAATATACAAGTTAAACATTGCAATTTTGATCTCTCAAAAAACCAAAACCCTTAGTTTTTTAGTGAATATATAATAAATCTCATCTAACATAAAAAGGAAATTCATAGCCTCATATTACTAAAATGGCTTCTCCAAAACCATTATATAACTAGGCCACCTCTTCATACTCCATCTCTAAGAACATTGAATATACAGACATTGCATTTGAAAAATGTAGTCAATCTCAAGTTCCCCTATTATTAGGATATCTATAATGAAGTGAAATCTATAATTCCATACTTCTCATAAGATCATTTATCTCAAGAGGATAATTAATATATCGATGATATATTATTGGTAAAGAACATGGGACTATATAGTGTAACCATAAAACATGAGGTAATGTCTTATATTTTTCATGATTTATTATTTAATGAAAACTACACTAGATATTTATTTAATCTTAGAAAATAAAATAATGTAGTTTCATGTGTTTTGAGGTGAGTGTTTTTTAGGTTTCTTATTCTACTAGGGCCTAAATTTTATGATTACTAGGTTTTAGCCAATGTATGGATGGAGTATAACATTGTAAAAGGAAAACTAAAATAGTGGTTAGTGAAATGGGAGAGGTTGAATCCCAAGGGAGGTATTTCCTCCAATTTCATAATAAATTTTACTCGACACATTAGGATATAAATGGCCCTCCTGAAGAGGTTGTATGGCTTTGCCAGTATCACTTATGTGTAGGTGTAATGGGTGCCATTATTGGATATTCTCTTGATTTCAAACAAAATTTTATCCCTAAGAGAAATTAAAACTATCTAATTGAAGGCACACATGTTTGAAATGGATAAAAATCCTATCGATAACAAATTTTATATGATGTATTATTTATTACATGCAGTCATTGGGATAATCCATTAGAATCATCGAGAACTATGGGAGTCTTCCACTGAATACCTAAATAATAATTTTTTGATAACTATTATTTATTTTTGTATATGTTTAAGAATGAAATCAACATAATTTGTGAGTATATTTATCTTCAAGTCTATTAGGCCATTCATGGCACTCATATTCTTAGTCTATCTTAAAATTTGAGGAACATCTCCAAAATGGGAGATTATTTGTATTATTGAGACTGCACCATCATTAGGATTGAAGGAACAAGAGGAACACATTTATTTTTACTAGGAAACATCCTAGATAAAGTTATAGAACAAGAAATTACACATCAAGTACATTATAGTGTTGATGAAGAGCTCAACATCAAACATTAGGCCTATTATCATAAGACTCCCCTAGGTATTAAATAACATCATTTTATAGTAAAGGCACACCTCAATCAGGAGGGAAAGGCTAGAGACCATTATAATTTCAATATTTCCCAATTTATAAAAGGAAACCCTAAGGTAAGAGTTATAAATTATCTTAAGTTCCTTAAGGAGAGAAAAGGCGTAACCATTAAATATGGTCACCAAGAATATGAACACGATTCTATAATTTTTAATACTTCATAGGATTCTTAGGTCTATAGCCATATTCAAAGGGAGGTTAATATTTAAATTGGGAAGGATGTTCTAAAATATCTCATTGTCCTCATCTAGTCTCCACTCATTTAGTTACTATAACTTTGGGCATAACAAATATAAATGTGATGACTTTACCTCCTCCAGATGGAAAAGTAATCACATTATTTTGGGCACCTCTGGATCCACTCACTTAAATCACACAAGTAAGTCTCCCTAAGTTTCTAGAAATATCTTTCTCATCTCTTTCATCTACTCCTATTTACCTTCATGCACATCTAGTGAGTCCATCTCCACCCATTACCACAAGTGAGGGGACATCTCAAATATTCCTCACCATATTTATATCCTCTACATCCACTCTTACCTTCACCATTGTTGTTCCACTACCCATCCTTTAAAATCCTTAGTGTAATTGGAGTTTCCATTGCCTCAATCTACACTGACATAGTCTACCAAAAGGATAAGTTTAAAAAACCCAAGTTAGACAAAGTATGTGATACAAATCACCCCTTAAATAGAACTATCAAGATAGGAAAGGATTATTCAACTTCCCCTTCAATTCCCCATCTAAATAAGTGACTTAGTGGCACCTCCAGTGATTACTCAACTTTTAATGATTACACCACCTCCTACCTCCATATATCCTAGTTAGATTAAAGATCAAGGTGAAATCATTATGCCCCAATGGGTTAAATAGTTATAGGGTTTAATAGATGATAGACAAAATTTGGTCATTGCAAAGTTACCAATAGTCTCCACCGATTTTGATAAGAAAATCTATACAATTCAGAGGGAAGGGAAAAGGAAATAAGTGAATACTAGCATAAGGGAGGAAATACTACTAGAACAAATGGAAAACGTGTTTTCCTTGGCCAAGAAACCCAAAGGGAATACAAGTGACCCAATAGAATATACATAATATTTTTTTATCTTTCATAGATTCAACTGGGGATGCCATGCAATAAATGTATAAAATCCAAGAACAAGCATAATAGAAACTTCTACATAGACAAATTAGTCATGCTCCCTAATAAATTATGGATAATGTCCAAAGTGAATACATAAGGTTATACAAAATTTTGAATACAATTCGAGTCTATAGGGGGGATTCCAAGCCTAAAAGGGTAAAGGTGTTAAAACTCTAGAAGTAATTAAAATAATTGGAAAAGAGACTCAACTTCCTAGTTTAGTGCATGAGAAATGGTGCATATAATCACCTAAACCTAATGTCTACCCATGATGTTGTATGGGTTTTGAGATATTTGATTTCAAAGAGGGATGGTGCCTTTAATTGGCATAAACAAATGAAATCCTTGATAAGCTAGTTTTTAGGCCAAGAAAGTGAGGCATTTGAGATCTTAAAGGGTACGAGGGTCACTTATGTGATAACCTACATTGGGAAAGTAGTAAACAATCCTAATTTTAAAATGATTTTTAAGGAATCTATAAATAAATTTAATAATAAAGTTGAGAGAAATTTCTATAAGACTAATTAATAAATTGTGTAGCTAATCAATTATTTGAAAGATAGAGTTACTAAGGATGAAGCCCTCAGAGTAGGGTTAAAAAACTCAAAAATATAGCTTAAAAGTTTAATGGATGAATATATAATAATATTAAATACTTATATACTAAATTTTGACATTATAAATAAATGTTTTAAAGATGCATATGCATTATTTATGAAATTTACATCTATAAAGGAGACTCCCAGGTCAACACTAAACACACAATTAACTACAATTGTTATCATATCATTATAAGGCCCCTATTTTTATATATATGTAGTAATTATTACTCTAATAGGACCATTTTAGATTCTTTAGTGAGATAAAATGGTAACTATAGTTATTTAATTCCAGCATCTATCATGTAACTATTTTCCTCTCCCAATAGTGTCATGTCATCACCACCTTGTGTGTGTGTGTGTGTGTGTGTGTGTGTGTGTGTGTGTGTGTGTGTGTGTGTGTGTGTGTGTGTGTGTGTGTGTGTGTGTGTGTGTGTGTGTGTGTGTGTGTGTGTGTGTGTGTGTGTGTGTGTGTGTGTGTGTGTGTGTGTGTGTGTGTGTGTGTGCGTGCGTGCGCGCGCGCGCGTGTGCATGTGTGTGTTTTATATTATTTAGGGAGATATAATGGTAACTATATTTATTATGTTCCAACATTTATCATACAACTATTTTCCTCTCATAGTGCTCCCATGTCATCACCACCTTATATATTTATTTATTGATACACACACACACATATGTATATGTATATGTGTGTGTATATATATATATATATAAATATATATATATATATATATGTATGTATGTATGTATGTATGTGTGTGTGTATATATATATATATATATATGTATGTATGTATGTATGTATGTATATATGTATGTATGTATATATATGTGTGTGTATATATATATATACAAATATATATACATACATACATACAATGTATGTATGTATATGTGTGTGTGTGTGTGTGTGCGTGTGTGTGCGTGTGTGTGTGCGTGTGTGTGTGTGTGTGTGTGTGTGTGTGTGTGTGTGTGTGTGTGTGTGTGTGTGTGTATGTATATGTATGTATGTATATATATGTATGTATGTATATGTATGCATGTATGTATGTATGTATGTATATGTACATACATGCATATGTGTATATGTATATGTATATGTATATAGATACACACACATAATATATATATTTGTGTGTGTGTGTATACATATATATGTGTATATATGTATGTGTGTGTATGTGTATATATGTGTGTGTGTGTGTATATGTATGTATGTATGTATGTGTGTGTGTATATATATGTATATATGTATATGTATATGTATATGTTTATGTATATATGAACACACAAAAACACACATAAATACATATATATGTATGTATGTATGCATGCATCCATGCATGTATGTATTTTCATGTTCTAAACTTAGTTAGGACTAGTGGTCCAAGAATTATTTGCATACATATCTTATATTTTGTTAATGAATCTTATTTATATACAGAATTTTAATATATGCATTTCATGTATGAATTTTTGACACCTCATTCTATAATTGAAAATGTCAATTTAAATCTCACTTTTATGATGATGCATCCCCTCCCAAAGCCTATATATATTTATATCCTCCTAATCTCAAACAAAGGAGAATTTTGGAAATTAATATTAATAGGAAATTATGGGGATTATTCTACAGTTGGTGTTAATGTGAAAATCTTATTCTTATCCAAATTTGTGAATTTTGAAATAAGTTCCATCAATATGGTATCTTACTCTTTTGGTTTTTCATTAATGTTCTTTTGATACAATTATTCATAATGTGCAATAGCTAATCTAAATACTTTTGTGTAATATTTATAATCTCCCTTTATATATGTTAAATTTCAATATCAAAAATGCAACAACCTTTGATTATGTTCATTAAATTTCACTTTATTCTTGTTTCCTTTTACTCTTAATTATTTTTGACTCTCTATGTGCTGATAGTAACTTATAACAAGCATTGATCCCTGACTATTTATGCAAGGACTAGTTCAAAAATCTAGGCTAGGAGGGTTTCATATTATTTGATTCACAAACCCTCTTCTATACCCTACCATTATTTATTTTTGAGTTTATTTTGATCCTACCCACCTTAGGTTATACTCACCATCAATCCACCCATCTCAAGAAGGTCTAGACTTAAGTTAAATTTGAACCTTTTAAGGTAAATAATACATCCACTCACCACTATTCCACCACTAAGCTGTTTATAAAACCTAATACCTCATAACTCATGCCTTGGAGTGAACCTTTATTCACTAATTATAAGTCATTAGAGGCTACCTCATAATTTTATCTAGTGTTCATAAAACCCACATCTATATATCTTAGAGGAATTTTGGTCTAATGCAACTTTTGTATCTTTGGATGGTGATAACATAAATCACAAGTGGTGAGGATTAGACCAACCATTATAGAGGAAATATAATATGAATAAAGGCCTATGGGAATTTAATAATGAATTAAACCCATTGTGTTTTTATAAAATGCTAATAAAATGGCATTAATAAAAAATCTAGTTGTAATGTTAACCCAGCATTAGGAAATGATGAGATTTTTGGTAATAGTATTTGGGTTATCACTATATAAACTTGATATTTATCATATTTATCACTTTACTAGTTATTTATCTAGAAACAACTTTTTGGAGCTATTTTAGTATATTTTTGTTCATTTTTCTTAGTAAATAAACTTACTAAAAATAGAAATTGTGATATAGGGTTTTAAAGGGATACTTGTGATAAATGTTGTGCACCTTTAATCCATAAAATGGGAACTCATTTTTTTTTAGAAATTATTAATTTCATATAAGAGAAAATTATAAAAAATATAGATTAATAGGATATATAGGTGGATTTCCTAATGCTAGACCAGTTCTAGGAAGTGTTACACTTCCTTCAAAGGATGTCAGCCCACTATATAAAGCAATTAAGTGGAAACTATAATAATATAAATTATAACAAATCATATGATAATATAGATGTGATACTAAAATTAAATGGATTAGTATATTGCATTGATGTTAACAATGTGTTCATTCCATTAAAGTTATATCTGGATCTTCTTTTGCCTATATTGCTTCTAATTATTTACTAATTGCTTCTAGAGTAGGGGAAAACATAATTGCACAAAGTCTTATCTCAAAATAAATATCACTCTAGTCTATGAAGAGTGGGTGAGGGACTATGGTTGAATAATATATGGAAACCACATCATGTACAATCCCTAGTAATGTCATCTATACACAAAGATTCATGATTTTAATACTATAAATAGATAATTAAAATTAATTTATACTATTAAATTAACTTTAGATTGTGACATAAACTAAGAATATAGGGATTGATGTTGATTATTTTAGAATTGATAATGATTATATTAATTAGGTATGATTCATGTGAGGAATCTCCATTGATCTTAACAATGAGGAAATAAAGCTCAAGATGTGGCCTAAAGATAGGCTTTAATGGATTTGAAATGGCTTTAGGAATAAATAATGATAATCTAACTAGACTAAGGGAAATAAATAGAATGCAATTAAAAAAGATATGAATTATAATGTATTGAAATGAATAATATACTTACTTTTGAAATGCTTTCAATATTGTAGAGAATTATCACGTTGATGGGGATATTCTTAATCTTTGAATGAGTGGGGATGGACTGAGATAGGTATGTCATTATTCAATAGGTATTCTATGACATTTTATCCATCATTCTAGTGTATGAATTTGAGATATTTATGCTTGTGGTGGTATGAGTTTAAATCAACATCAATATAGTCTAAGTTTGCCAAGTTCATTCAAACAAATCAAATTTATGAGGTTAAACTTAGTCCTAAGATATTTTAGATGAAGTTAAACTAGTGATAGGTTGTTAAGAGGTTAAAAACAACTTAATTAT
The DNA here is from genome assembly GCA_037957365.1 of Torreya grandis. NCBI lineage: Eukaryota > Viridiplantae > Streptophyta > Pinopsida > Cupressales > Taxaceae > Torreya > Torreya grandis. The sequence continues at coordinate 2,657,771 of JARHVA010001684.1, read as the reverse complement.
CTTATATTTGGGGATATTTGAATATATTTAAGGAGTGTTAACTAGTTAAAATTAGGTATGTAGATAGAAAGTAATTAATAAGACTAATTATGTGAAGTAAGCTACTGACTAGTAAAACTAAATTACCTAATGTAAAAAAGGATGGGGAAGTAGTAAGACACATATATTCATACTATATAATGGTGTAATTTATTAGTGTCTACATTTACCCCTTTTTATTGAGTGGTTGGTAATAACCTATCATGAGACAAAAAATAGGATGGGGCAAGTGCCGCAGATTTATATAAGGAAGTCCCCCATAAAACCAAGAGACATGATAGGAGAACAAAGTGGTGATGGGTTTTAAGTAAATGGTAATGGATATTATAGGTATAGGGTAAAAATTGGGATGAGAAACCAACTAGAGAGATTAACACTAAATATGCACTATCAAGACATTGGATAATATAGGTAGTAATGCCCCAAGGTAAATAAATAATGGATTGATATAACTATGAAAAAGTATTCAAAAGTAAAGGTGATTGAGATAAAAAAGGATAGCATCAGCCAAATAAAGCATCTGGTGCGTGTGGGTTGTGGTTGTGACCTAATATTGGTTGTTCATAATATAAAATACATTATCAGGTTCATAGGGGAAATGTCCTAAAGGAAATGTAGGACTTTTGAAAAGAATGTGGGACTAATAGAAGGTCTATGCCAACTAACTATCAGTATATGGTGTAAAATAAGGGGACATTGATAGCAATGGGACTTGTGTGGTTTTGGGTCACAATAGATAATATGTTCAAAGAAAGCAAATGGTTCTAAGGAGAATGGAATCAATCCTGATTTCCCTAATTGATGTCGATTGTCTATAAATTGATGGTTATCATAAAATAATCATGATAAATTTCTTAATTCTATGTATATTAAGTTCATTTAATATTTGAGAATGTGTTTTTGATAGATAAAATTTTGATGCATATCTACATATTTTAGTGAATCATATAGGATGGAGGCTAGCGGGAGTAGTCAACAAAGGTAATGATGATCACACGATGAGGAAGGATTTATTTTTTGTTTTTAATTTTTATTTTTTTGTAAATTGTTTTTTAATTTGGATATTTATACATTTCTTAGAGTTAGAAAGAGTTGATATCGATCTATAGTGTATCAATACCAATTCCTTTGATTGATTATAAATTGTTTATGTATTAACATCAATCAGATAATTGGCCATGATTAGGTGTTAATCAGTTTTGATCACTTAAGGGTCAGTGTCAATATTAAGAATTAGGGGGTAGAAGAGAAAACTTAAAATATAGAGTTAGTGGTGTAGGAAACTAAAGAAACTTGGGGGATTTATGGGATTATATGTAGACATATTTATTACCATATGGGATTGAGTGACACCATTAATAGAGTAGCTTCAAGAGGTGATGAGAGACATGGATTGGGAGCATGTAAAGTCTATGGTATTATGTTTACTATGCCACAATCATTAAGTGAATAGATATTGGAGTCTACTTCTAGCACTATTAGAGTAATAGGATCCAACTATAAGGACCTTTTGGTGACCTACTAGGGAGATGAACCTGAAACTAGAATTCATAATATATATATATATATATATATATATATATATATATATATATATATATATATATATTATGACTACCATTATAAGGGGAGGACATTATTTTGGTGGATGAGAGAAAATGAGAACTAGTTATAACATGGCTATATGGAGAGGATGTTTCATATATTTATTTAACAATATGAGGGTTTAGTTTTGAGGTGTTATATGATCAAGACCAAGCTAGGAGATAAGTGATTATTATCATGATGCTAGATATCTCTTATTATACATTGATTGATTCAGGTGGTGAGATATTTACATGTATTTGGATAGGGGTACTAGTAGATATGTGGGACCATCATATAGTATTTGCATAGGATCTTAAACTTTTAACACATGTATACCAAGAGTTATGTGTATGGAGGACATAATGAGATTTGGTCTTGATGTGACCTTTGTATTATAGTGCTAGAACTATGAGCATATATCAATAGTTTATCCACTAGGGATATCATAGATGGGATGGCACTAATTTGTATTTAGTGTGGTCTTTTTATGATGGAGAGATAACTTCTACCATTCATATGGAGATGGGAGAGTACAAGACTTAAATTAATATCAATGGATTTTAGAAGAGATGTATGAGGAAGAGGTGGTGTGGAGGCCATATGTTATATTTTTAGCATGAATAGGAGTGGATAGGGAGTTAAAGGTGGGGTAGTAAGTAAGGTGATTGTGAGGGCATCACACAAAGTATGTAGAGTTATTTTAGTTTGGGTGCATGTATTGATAGTTTGGGTTGATCCAGGATATATCTTAGGCACTACATGTGTATGGTAGAGATGAATCTAAGGGGGAAGTTACTAGAGACATAGGTGATAGGTCTTAAAATTTTGGTAGAGGAAGAGATAGAGGGAATAAATGTGGATGATGTTGGGACTATACCAACACACTTTTTATGGTGAAAGGACTAGTTGGGAGGAGGACAGGATAGAGTGGTGCATCCTCAATGAGAGGTAGGAGATATAGATATGGTGGTTGTGGAGGATAAAGTAGGAGATGGGGAGGGAGATCTAAAAATATAGGGAGTGATATTAGAGAGGGATGGACTGTAGGCTAAGTGCCATGTTTTATAGATGCAATTATCTAGATTTTATTTTGAGTAGGATTCCCTATAGGCCAACTTGTCTAAGTTTATAGTAGTTTTCATTCATTATAGGGGATTTATTATGAGGCATATTAGGCCCAAGATAGATATCAAAACCAACATGAGCGAATCCAAGTACTGGCAAGGGTTGTAGGAAGATCTATGTCAATATCTATAGTAGGGAGAGGGACATAGAGTAGGAGGATAGGTCCACTAGGTATTTTTAATATGGGTAGGTACTAGGATGTCATGATGGAGCTCTAGTTCTATGAGTAGATTATTATAGATCAGCTACCATAGGTAAAAATATATGCCACCCATATAGCCACATAGGGTCTGACTCTACGATGGACATATATTTCTATAGCTATCATGGGGAGTATATCATGAGGGAGAGATGGGAGGTATGGATGATGAGATGGAGGTATAAATAGAGGTGAGGATGGAGGAAGTGTAAGAGGTGGAGTGACTATCCAACTGAGCCAGCTCCATTTTATGGAGTAGCCATAACTATTGCTTATTATATGGGTTGGTTTTGTAAATATTTTATATCATGACCTTCTTAAAATGTGTATTTGAGCTTCTATATACATATTATATCATGGAATTATTATGATGTGTATTTGAGATTCTATATATATGCATGAGTTTATTTAGCACATATTTGTTGCATGATCTTGTTGTTTCTAGAATCATCTTGCCCATTTTTGGGAACAACCCCTTATGATACTTGTTCATTTCATCTTTTGTCTCTCTAATTTTATTTTCAAGATAGGTTTTGAATTCATTCTCATCTTGGCATAAGAATGCGAGAGTGGTTACGATCTCGTTGTGACCAAGAAATTTTCCCCCTAGACTGCCTCTTCTAGAGTTGGTCTTTTCTTCTATTTTCGTGCACGAGCGACAAATTTTGCCACCAGTGCATTTTTAACCTTTCTAATGTAAGGGTGGAAAATTTTTATGCCCCTACATCTTGACCTACAAGGGAGGCAAAATTTTTTGCCCCTACATTCAAATTCACTGAAACATGCAAGGGCAGCAAATTTTGCCACCCAAGCATGCCTCAGTTTTTATGTGCGGCATTTTATTGCCGCATGCGGTGGGTTGTTGGGGTTGTTTTTAACCCCATATAAACTGATTTGAACTCCATTTTCTTCTCATTTCTTCCTCCTCTCCTCCTACCCTTCACGTCTGGATGATCTAGTGGATGACTTGAGGTGCAATTTGGCTGATTTCACCCTGTGATGCATGCGGCTTTCCAGGTAGGTCTTGCATTTGCTTTTCTTGTCCTTCCTTTCTTAGCTTCTTTCCTCTTTAGCTTTGTTAGTTCATTTTTGTTATCATTAGGGTGTTTTTATTTATTTTTTCCCCCTTCTCTACCTTGTCTATAGTTTATCTCTTGGGAACCTCCATGGGTGGTGATTTTTCACTGTGTTTCCTCTCGACCGTGGGTTTCTTCCCAAGGACCCATGTGGGCAGAAAAAATTGCCACCCGTGCCTTGACCCCAAACCCATTTTCCTTACAAGGGTGGTGAAATTTTCCACCCACACATCTCCACAACTGTGCAAGCCATCCCTACAGGGGTGGCAACTTTTGCCACCCCTGCATGTTTTTAACCTGACATGTATGGGCAGTGAATTTTGTCGCTCATGTAGGCCATTCCTATAGGGGTGGTGAATTTTTACACCCCTTCCTTTTTCCCTATAGATCTATAAAGCTAGTGATTTTTTCCACCTCTATAGGGCAAACCTACATGGGTGGAAAATTTCACCTCCCTTACACTCTCTGACCCAAACTTATAGGGGTGGAAAATTTTACTGCCTATGCATTCCTCCTCTGGATTTTCCTAAGTCTGCAGGATTTTACATCTTGTCTTTTTCTTTCCCCTTCTGCCTCATTTCCCATGCCTTTTTCCAACCCAGCCTTTTTAAGTGACCTCCATTTATAAGGATCACTTAAAATGTGTTTTCCCCAATTCATCCACTCTCCCCTAATTTTGTGATCATAACTACAGTACTCTCAGAGAACTCTTGCTCGTCAACACCTATTCGATTAAAGCTAGTTCCCATGTCTAAAGCATCTCCAAAAAAGGTGAAGACCATGAAATACAAATATCAGGGCATCTTCCCACTCACTTTGGCCACCTCAAATGTCGACGACATCTAGGACACCGAAATTGGCCACGTGGACATGGCCGAGTTCATAACCTGAATGAAGGCAATGAACCCAAGCACCAAGATAAAGAGAATTATTGAGAGTAACATCCACCTAGTGGCCACTTTTCCAGTGGTAGCACATCATACAGAGTTCATTCTCTAATGTGCCCACTTCTACAATAAAGAGACCAGGTTGGTCTCAAATGCCAGCGATAATGTGGTGATTCAGATGGATCTCGAATTCATTGATAAAGTCTTCATGTGCCCCCCAGCCACCGAAGTGATCAAGATTGACTTTGTGGATGCCCAGAAGGAATACAACAAAGACCCTGAGAAGGCAAAGAAAGTGATGAACTACAAATGGATAAAGACCCCCAAGATGAACTTATTTAGATGGCTAAAAAACTTTTCGAGAAGCGATTTTATTAAAGAATTTGGTGACTTGATCAACCTTCTCAGCAGAGTATGAGGCCTCCCATCTTCCTCACTGTTCCATGAATGGATGTACCCATTCATTAAAATCATCCTCTAAGGCAAGCAGGTTATCTTTTGGGGAGAGTAGATCAAAAATGCTCTCCATGAGAAATTGACCAAGGTATAAACTTCTTCCAAGTTTTATATGACTTCGTATCTTGTGTACATAGCTGTCACAATGCAAACTTTTCTGGGTTTGACAACTAAAAGAGATAGAAAGATAAACCTAGTATATTCATATTATCCCCAGTTGACACTTCAAGGGTCAACCCATCATTTCAAAAGGATAAACAATGCCTTCTTTGCCATTTTTCTATGCCTCTTCGACCCTCAACTTGAGCAGAAGAGAGTATCAGATGAGGCTTAAGCAGTCGTCAATGACTATGGGTGCATGTTCCTATAATTCCCCACCTTCTGCTATCTTTGGGTTGGCTTTTTCCAAGACTAACCCTATATGCTCCCCAAGTTCTCTTTTGACAAGCTGGTTCTAATGGAACTTTGTCGACAACTGATTGTCATGCATACCAAACAAATGGAGCTAAAGAAACCAAGTTTCAGGTTTACAATCGAAATTGGCAGGTATTCCATTGCAATAATAGCCAAATCCAAAGTCATGGAAATAGAAATACAGATGGTAACCCTAAAGCAGTTCAAGAGAAGAGACAAATTTGACTATAGAGGAGTTAAGAACAAAATCAGGAGGAAGACTCAGTTCCATGAGCCCATGATTGAAGATATCTGGATCAACCTGAGGATGGCTAAAGAAATTAGAAGGATGGATTATTACAGGCTGACCCTAGAGCAAATTAAATATCTGGGGCTTGCAAATATTCCCTTTAATATGGTCGATGATGGGAATATCATCAATAGAAGATACCTGGCTGAAAAGGTTGCTGGCTCCCCTCTTCCTCCAACTCAGTGGTCTTAGAAGGAACTAACTTCTCTGAGAAAAAGATTTTAACCACTATTGGCTAACACCAATGATTGGTTAGCAGCCAGAGGAATCAAACTAAAAGAATTTATCATGGGATCAGAGGCTGAGTACCAAGCAGAGTTGAAGAAGAAGTTGGGAAATATGACCAAGAACAAAGGCGATGTTCCTTCCCCCTCTAGGCCTCACAAGCCTAGAATTGTTTTTATTTCTAAAAAGCTAAAGACTATTGAAGAGCCTGAAGTGGCAGCTAAAGGAACTAAAGAATAGAGCCCTCAAACATAGGTAGATCAACCCATGGAAACAAATGACTGGCCGACAGGATAACCAAGCACTAAACCTCTACCTTCACAGGAAGAAGCACAACCACTCAAGAGCATCTCTCCTTCTCCACCTCAATCTCCTATGGCACCCTCTTCTCCTATCTCTCTGATCAGTGTTCCCTCTTCTAGAGCGGCCTCTCCTTCTAGATTCATTTTTGGTGATCCTTAGGGTGCTTCTGGAGGTTCTCCTCACTCCTCTAGTTCTATTTCTAGTTTGTCATCTCCCTCTTTCAATCTAAGGGAAAGTTATGCCCAAGAGCTAGAATCAGTAGTTGGTACAGTTTCACCTATTACTCCCACTGCGTCTACTATCACCACTAGAAGTATAGAAGCTGCCATAGTAACACAAGCTGAGGGAACCATTGCCACGACAGATACTTCTCTCCCACCCTAGATGTCATCATTCACCCCCAAAAGAAAGAAGTTGGACATCTCTCTAGATGACTTTGACTTTGGCAAAATAGTGCCGGTAAAAGCTAAGGCTTCGAAGAGGCCAAGAATCCTCTCAAAATTGGTCGAGGAAAAAGGACAAAAATTTCTCAAAATTGCCAAGCCTCCATAGGACGCAACCCTTGAGGGTTTTGAAATGAGTAGCTATTCCATCTCTCGTGTTAAACTTGGCAAAGTTACTCATGAAGATGCGAAAAGTGGCCTTCAATCTGCTATGGACATCATGGTCTATAAATTTGACCAAGAGAAGGAGATGAAAGATTATTACAAGGCCAAGAAAGAGTAGCTAATGGCAGTAATAAGAAGGTTCACTCTTCCCCCTGAAGCAACAACTCTAGAGGCCTTCTCTGTAGATGACCCTATCATCCAAAATGTAGAGAAGACTTACTTAAAGGGAAAAGTCCTAAAGGACTACGTTGAAAAAATGCATACTCAGGGAGTTTCCTTGCTATCAGAGGTTTTAGAGAAGACGGACAAGATGAAGAAATTAAGGGTAGAGTTAGATGACTTTCTCTCTCTTATCTCTCAAGAGATTAATAGTTCAGAAAAATATCTTGCCAAATGGAAGGAGATGAAGGATCTGAAGAAAAATACCTTGATATCTATCGATGTCATCTCCAATAAAGACTCTTATGTTGAGATCAAGGAGTCACTGACTTTTAGGATCCAGGTACTCAAATATTTAATTGAGGATCTCAAGGTTTTCATGGATGCTAGTGAGAAAAGAGACATAAATCTACTAAATAAACTAGAAGAACTGCCTTTTAATCTAACCTCCAAAGAAAATCAATTCCTCTTAGCAGGAGAAATGATCCACAGTTTTAAAGAGATGATTCAAAGAGATTTTGAAGAGAAATCCTTCTCAATGTCTTCTATGGATAATATTCTAGACACTTAGTTAACTTTGAAAAATCTAAAATCTAGGTTAATTGGTCATGATAAGGCCATCACAGCATTGAAGGATGCATTAATCAGAGCTAGAATTGTCTCCAAGAACATGGTTGCACTAGACAGTTTAGGAATTTAGGCATTTATTGCTATGTATGATGCTCATCTGAAGAAATCTAGTAGCAAGAACTAAATTTTTCCCCTCCTTTCTTCTTCTTTCCTTATGCACTTTTGTTTTGTGAAAAGTGCATGAAATTTTGTAAAATGTAATTACATGTAAATATTTTGGAAAAATATCTCAAAGTCAAAGATGAGTCATCTTTGACTGAGATATTTTTGTATTTTATTATTTTCTAGTTTTTGAGGATTTTCTCCCTATATATAGTGGAGACCTCATTTGTAAATGATCTTGGAAAAAATTAGAGCAAACACTCTGCTAAAATTGAAGCAATTTTTGAGACTTTATGCTCAAACTTGTAAATCATATTTTGATTAAATAAATGAGAAGCAGGTTTATTTCAGACTTTGTGTTGAAGTTATCTATGTTGTCTAGGAAATAGTTTCTTATGTTCTTTTTCCTGATAATCTCTTGTTTATCTGATCTAATAAGTAAAGTGGGTGTATTAATATTATCTGAGAGCACTTCTAAAAGGTAGAGGATAGAATTTGAGCTACTTTTATCTTTGAGATTCAGTTATCTTTTGTAGTTTTAGGCGAAGACTTTGTGCTTCATTTAACTCTATGGTTACGCCTGTTCCAGATCGGTGAAGGAGACTATGGAAGACTTTGTGCTTGCATAATTTTTTTTGTGGACTTTGTTACTTAAGGAGATCTTCTACTTTCTATTTGATACCATTCCTAAAAAAAGAGGAGTGTTGTTAACTAAAGACCAAGATATCCCTCTTTTTTTCTTCATACATTATCTCTAAAAAAAGAGAGGTAGATGTTTTTATACCATCCCATGTGTTATTTTCTACTTAATTATATATATATATATATATATATATATATATATATATATTTAGTGCATAAGTATTTATAGGGAACCTCCCCTTGATGAGAGGAGAGATTTACTTTGTCCAGATTTGGTAAACCCATTCTTTTTGTGGTGTAAATCTCCATATGCTGTGGTTGATATACCCATTTTTTCAGCAATTAGTTGATGACAAAATATTCACCCAACAATTTTTTGGCAACTCCACTGGGGATTACGAACAAGCATCTTGAAGCCTCAAGCTTCAACTTGAAGCAACTTCGGTCCCTTTTTCATTTGAAATCTGGAAACTCTACGCTACACCAGAAGCCAGAGAGCCAAGGATGTTTTTGACCCTGTATTTGAGTTGGTGCAGCAAAGCAACTTTGATTTGTTTCCTCCACCACCTTTTCTCTAATGATATAGAAGTCTTCCTCCTGACCTGATCGGGTCACCAACACAAGGTAGAGCCTCTTTTCCTGTTGTTAATCTTGCCCTCCCTATAAATACTCCACCAAGGTTTTTTATCCTACCATTTAATCATCTTATCATAATGGATCAAGGTCCATGGGGAAATTTCTTTGGTCCTCTTAATTTGATTGCACCTTTGCATGAAATACCTCGTAGTTCTAGAAAAAAAATTCCTACATTTTTTGGTGACGGGAAGGTTCATCCCGATGAGCATGTTGCCACTTTATCCATAGCATGTGGCGTAATTGGTGTTGAATTTGAAGATGTAACAGTGAGACTTTTTTTGGAAACCCTACAAGGAGCAATCGTGGATTGGTTCTATCACCTGTAGGCTAGGTTAATAACTGACTGGGATATGCTCAAATCCAAATTCAAAGCTAGATTTAAACTTGCTGAAGATGTACATGCTTTGTTAGCTCAGCTAACACAGATGAAGAAAGAATCCCAGGAACCCATGAGGGATTTCATAGCTAAATTCAATAAGTTGAGAAACCGGATCCCAATTGTTGCTCAGCCCACACCTGAGAATCTCAAATGTTTTTTCATCAACTCGTAGTTGCCCAAAGTAAGTTTCCTATTGAGGTGAGTTGGCTCTATGAATTTAGCATTGGCTCAAAATTTGGCTACTAAAATTGAAGATGATCTTATTCTGGCAGGTAAGATCAGAAAAGACCCTATTAAAAATAAATTCTCTTCATCTGCTGAAAGTTTTTCTTCAAGAACTACAGATCCTATGGTGCAGAAATTGACAAGTGAACTGATAGCTTTAAAGAGCCAACTAGCCCAAGGTACGTCTACTCCTACCTATCAAGATATGCCTAGGAGAATGATCCAAAATCAACAATATCAGGGTAATGCTACTTAGAACTAAGGGCAATCAAATCATCACCTACCTCCCCCTCCAGGGAGATTGGCCATTGAAGTAGCACTTGCCAATTCAGCGGTCGGTTACCTAGAGGCTGAACACGACTATTCTTTTCAACCTCAATTGGACCAACAAGAAGATGCTAATCTCTTCGATGAACAAGAAGAATAATTATCTAGTGACTCCAATATCAGTTTTTTGGATTACCAAGATGAAGCTAGGAGTAAAGGGGAGGGTTTGAATGGATCTTACGTTATTTTCACTAGATCTCAGAATCAGTTAGCTTCACAAACTGAGAAAGGAAAGGTAGAGGAAGACCCCTGGCCATCAGTTTCCATCACTAAATGTGGGACTCCATTGCCTCCACAATCAAAAGATTAGGTAATTCATAAAAAAGTAAGTTCTTCCAACCTCACCATACCTTCCACTTCTGTTGCTTAGACCAGTGTTGTACCTACTAAAATTATATATGATGGACTCTCTTCCTCTATTTCAAGTTCTTTTCAATTATTTGATATAATTGATCATGCTAGAAAAACTAAAATTCAAATGACAGAGGTTGAATATTTGAGGGCTAACCCAGAACAGTTTTATAGGTTAGCAGAATATGTAAAAAACAAAGCCATCCCTGTAGGACAAGATTCTTTGAAGGCTGTTCATGATTCCCCTAAAGACAAACCGGCCCAAAATAATCTTGTTGTAACTCCTATTTATCCTAAGAAAATAGAACCTTTCTATGTTTCCCTACTTATAAATGGTTATAAACTAAGTAATTGCCTTATAGACTCTGGAGCCTCAGATAACATCATGCCCGCAAAGGTGGCAGATTCTCTTGACCTGAATTTGACCAAAAATTTTGGGAGGTGTTTTTCCATAGAAAATAAGCAAGTTCCTCTCCTTAGTCAAATAAAATACACTCAATATGCCTTCGTGGCTTTTCTAGAAAAGTGGATAAAAATGACGGTTTTAGTGGCCAATGTTTCAGCATCTTATGGCATCCTGCTCGGGTGGAATTTATGCAAAGATGTTGGAGGTGACCTAAGTATGGAATTGTTAGAAGCAATAATCCCAATCCAAGGTGTCATGAAGAAGTTTCTTCCTAAAAAAGAAGCAAGATATGTAGTTACCTGATCATCGGCACCAGAAGCTCAAATTTTATTTGAGTCTTCAGGCATGGGCAACTATTTCTTGTCTACGAACGAGTTCCATGGGGCATCTGATGAAACTCTTACGAGTGATAACTTGGGATTGTGTTCAGTTGACACAGGAGGAGAATCAAAAAATCAAAATGAACACGTGGAAGAACCTCTTTTCCTAGACCAACAAACTTTCAAAGGAAAAATAGCATTTAACAAGGTATTGACCTTAGAATTTGATGGCAGCTACTCTTCTATTGGTTTGGGAGCCAAAGTTGTGTTGACATCTCCTCAGGAAGACATTATTCCTTTATCCTAAAAATTGTAGTTCAAAAATACCAAAAACATAGTTGAGTAGGAATCCCTGTTGCTTAGACTACAGGCTGCCAGAGAAAAGGGCATTAGGCTACTCCATGCTAGAGGGGATGCTGAGTTGATAGTCTGCCAAGTAAAGAACCTTTATCAGATGAAAAATGAAAGGTTACACCACTATCACAATTTGGTCTGGGATCAGATTGAAAATTTTGATGCTTTCAACATCTCTACCATTCTAGGGGAATTCAATGACCGAGCAGATGCATTGGCTATCTCTGCTACCCTCCTAGTCCCTCACCTAGACTTTAAGGGAGACAAGTACACTATTGAGCTGGTCTTTTGGCCAAGTGTACCTAATAATGCTGGCCATTGGCAGGTATTTAACAATGATGATCAAATTATCACCTTTTTGGAGTAAAAGGATAGTTTTGAACAACTGTATTTTGAAGGTAGTGAACTCTGAGAATGTGAAGTAACTCTCGATTCAAATATGAATACAGGTGAGGATTTCCTACAGCTTAAGGGGAATAGGATTCCCAAATGCCTAGTTTCACTAGAGAAGTTATTTGATAACCATGACAGGTTTATTAAGCAACAACAAACAGATTCAAACTTCTCTCAAAATTTTGATCAGATAAACTTGGGAACCAAGCAAGATCCTAAAATGGTAAACATAGGGAAATGTTGCACTCCCGAGGAGAGATTTAAGCTTGCTAGTTTACTTTTCCAATATATAGATGCATTGGCCTATTCCTATGATGATCTGAAATCACTCAGGCCAAATGACATTCATCACGACATTCCTTTGAAGGCCAACTCTGTACCTTACAAGCAAAAATCCAAGCAATATAACTCAAAAATCTCAGGTACCATTTTAGCTAAGATACAAAATATGCTTGATGCCCAAATAATTTTCTCAGTCCATCACTCAACATGGATTGCCAATATAGTGCCTATCAGGAAGAAGAATGGTGAAATTTGAATCTATATGGATTTCAAAAACTTAAATCAGTTGTCTTTAAAAGATAACTACCCCTTTCATATCATGGATCAAGTTCTACAGATGGTAACAGGTTCAGAAATGTTATCAATGCTAGATGGTTTTTTGGAGTATAATCAAGTCAAAGTCAAAAAAGCAGATCAGCACAAGACAATGTTCACCACACCTTGGGGCACATTCGCTTATCGAAGAATGCCTTTTAGTCTGATAAATGTAGGTGCCATGTTTCAAAGGGTGATGGATCTCACTTTCAAAGATGAGATGGGAAAATTCATTGTAGTATACCTGGATAATTTGATAGTGTTTTCAAAACATCATTCTGAGCTTGTTCACCATTTTCAAAGGATACTGGAACACTGTCATCAGAATGGTATTTCTTTAAACCCAATGAAATCTGTCTTCAGAATAACTGAAGGGAAATTTCTCAGACACATTGTGTCTTGAGAAGGCATCAAAATTGATTCAGAGAGAGTTAAGTCCATCCAAGAACTTACTCTGCCTACTAGTAACACCACAGTTCACTCTTTCTTTGGAAAGGTAAATTTTCTTCTAAGGTTTATTCCTGAGTTTGCTGAGGAAACCTATCACATTGTCAACATGATGAAGGACAATGCTACATTTAGGTGGACTGTTGAGGGCAAGTCAACATTTAAAGAAATTAAGGAAGCAATCACCCGTGCACCAGTCTTGGTTTGTCCAGATTATACCAAAAATTTCAAAATATATAGTTATGATTTCCAACATACACTACCAGCCATTTCGGTCCAACAGAATTTAGAAAGTGTATAATCTCCTATCTCTTTCATGAGTTGTCCACTTAAAGATCATAAGCTAAAATATTCCCTTATGGAGAAGCATGAATACGTAGTGGTCAAAGTGGTCAAGCATTTCAGGTTTTATATCTAAGACTCTCACACTGAAGTTCTCGTACCAGACACAATAGTAAAATCCATTTTGACTTAGCAAGAGTTCAGTACGAAGAGAGGTAACTAGATTGCCAAGATTCAGTAGTTTGATCTGGACATCAAACCAACCAAGCTCATATGGGGAAAGGGTCTTTTCCAGTTGATCACCAACAACATTTTAGGTAAAGTAGAAAGTGAAGAAGTAGTGATCGAAGGTATCCCTATGATCCTCTTTGTTGCAACTACTGATGAGTGGTATTCTGACATTGCTCATTTTTTGACATATGGTGAGTGTTCCACTCACTTTTCTTTTAAAGAGAAAAGGAATGTTAAGTTAAAATTAGTTGGTTATTTCCTTTGAGATAATGGTCTTTACAAGATAAACCTAGATGGGGCATTTCTTCGTTGTGTTGATAAGGTGTAACAAGAAAGACTCTTAGAATCTTTCCACAATCTGGCTTATGGAGGATATTTTTCTGCACTGGTGACAATGCACAAAATTTTATGAGCAAGGTATTATTAGCTGACGATGTTCCAGGGTGCCTACAAATGGGTGCGTAGGTGTGAATTGTGTCAACAATTCATTGGAAAGCTTAAGTTGCCTGCTTTGCCTCTCAAGCCATTAGTAATCAAAGAATCATTTCAGCAGTGGGGTATTGACTTTATTGGCATAATCAACCCATCTTCTAGTGCTGGGCATGATTATGTCCTCATGACAATGAATTACTTCACTAAGTGGGTGGAGGCCATCCCAACCAAGCACACTATGTCTGAAGTGGTGTGCAGTTTTCTCAAAGAAAATATCATCTCCAGGTTTGGAGTCCCATCAAAGATCATAACAGATAATGCAGCCTATTTTTCATCACATAAAATTACTCAATTTTGTTTCTATTATGGGATTACTCTATCCCACACTTTAGATTATTTCCCTCAAATAAATGTCCAAGGAAAATTGAGTAACAAAAACCTAGTCACTATTATTAGGAAGTTGGTGGATGATAATCAGAGAACATGGCATAAAGCATTGCATGATGCTTTATGGGTAGATAGGATAACACCCAAAAGGGCTATAGGTATGTCTCCTTTCTAGCTTCTATATGGATTGAATGCAAAAATCCCCATCACCCTTGAACTACCCACACTCAAGTTAACTAAAGCAATCGAAGACTCAACCTTTGAAAGCTCAATTGACAAAAGAATCATGTGTCTGAATGAGCTGAATGAACATCAAACCATGGTAGTGGATAGAATTATGGAGCATCAAAACTAGGTGAAGGCACTCTTTGATAAAAAAGATAAAATTTATGAGTTCCAAGTTAGAGATCAAGTCTTGTTGTGGGACAAGAGGTGAGAACCAAAAGGAATGCACGGCAAATTCAACTCCCTATGGAGAGGCCCGTTCACCATTCGACAGCTCTGTGGTGAAGCTAGTTTCTTGTTGGAGTACCAAGATGGAACAACATTCACACTACCTCATAGCGCCCAGAATTTGAAGCTGTTCAATCTTTGAGACTTGGATAAGTCCATTTGTATATATGTACAATTTTTATGTTTTGTCTATTTTTCTTTCATTTTTAGCTTGACTCCATAGCCTAATGGCTTGAATGAAGGCACTTAGAAACTGGTTTCTACTCACACTAATCAATTTGATTAATGGAAGTTCCCCAATAGGAGCCAGCTATTATTTCCAAAATCATCTTGCCCATTTTTGGGAACAACCCCCTATGAAACTTGTCTGTTTCATCTTTTGTCTCTCTAAGTTTGTTTTTGAGATAGGTTTTGAATTCGTTCTCATCTTGGCCTAAGAACATGAGAGTGGTTACGATCTCGTTGCGATCAAGAAAAATTTTCCCCAGACTGCCTTTTCCAGAGTTGGTTTTTTCTTTCATTTTCATGCACGAGTGGCAAATTTTGCCGCCAGTGCATTTTTGACCTTTCTAATGTAAGGGTGGCAAAATTTGCCACCCCTGCATCTTGACCTGCAAGGGTGGCAAATTTTTCCACCAATATTCTCAAATTCACCGAAACATGCAAGGGAAACAAATTTTGCCACCCAAGCATGCCTCAATTTCCATGCACAGCATTTATTACTACACGTGGTGGGTTGTTGGGGTTACTTTTCACCCCATATAAACTAATTTGAACTCCATTTTATTCTCATTACTTCCTCCTCTCCTCTTTCCCTTCACAACTAGATGATTCAATGGATGACTTGAGGTGTGATTTGGCTGATTTCACCCTGTGACGCGTGTGGCTTTCTAGGTAGGTCTTGCATTTGCTTTTCTTGTCTTTCCTTTCTAAGCTTCTTTCCTCTTTAGCTTTGTTAGTTTGATTTTGTTATTATTAGGGTGTTTTTATTTATTTTTTCTCCCTTCTCTACCTTATTTGTGGTTTATCTCTTAGGAACCTCTGTGAGCAGTGATTTTTCACTGTGTTTCCTCTCGACCATGAGTTTCTTCCCAAGGACCCATGTGGGTGGCAAAAATCACTGCCCACACCTCAAACCCAAACCCCTTTTCCTTGCGAGGGTGGCAAAATTTACCACCCATGCATCTCCCTAGCCGTGCAAGCCATCCCTATAGGGGTGGTAAATTTCACCTCCCCTACACATTTCTAACCTGACATGTATGGGTGGCAAATTTCACCACCCATGCAAACCATTCCTATAGGGACAGCAAATTTCACCACCAGTAACTTTTATCTTACAAAGCTGTAAAGGTGGTGATTTTTGTCACCTCTATAGGGCAAACCTGCATAGGCGGTGAATTTTGCCGCCCTTTTACACTCTTTGACCCCAACTTGTAGGGGCAACAAATTTTTCCACTCGTGCATTCCTCCTCCAAATTTTCCTAACTCTAGAGGATTTTTCATCTTGTCTTTTTCTTTCCCTTTTTACCTCATTTCTCGTGCCTTTTTCCAACCTGACCTTTTTAAGTGACCTCCATTGACTAGGATCACTTAAAAAGTGTTTTCCCTAATTCGTCCACTCTCCCCTAATTTCGTGATCATGACTGCAGTACTCTCAGAGAACTCTTGCTCATCAACACCTATTCGATTAAAGCTAATTCTCATGTTTGAAGCATTTCTAAAAAGGTGAAAACCATGAAATATAAATATCAGGGCGTCTTCCCCCTCACTTCGGTCACCTTAAATGTCGACGACATCTGGGACACTAAAATTGGCCACGTGGACATGGCCGAGTTCATAACCTAAATGAAGGTGATGAACCCTAGCAGCAGGATAAAGAGGATTGTTGAGAGTAACATCCACCTAGTGGACACTTTTCCAGTGGTAGGACATCATACAGAGTTCATTCTCTAATGTGCCTGCTTCTATAATAAAGAGACTAGGTCAGTCTCAGATGCCAGTGGTAATGTGGTGATTCGGCTGGATCTCAAATTCATCGACAAAGTCTTCATGTGCCCCCCAGCCACTAAAGTGACCAAGATCGACTTTGTGGATGCCCAAAAGGAATACGACAAAGACCCTAAGAGGGAAAAGAAAGTGATGAACTACAAATGGATGAAGACCCCCAGGATGAATTTATCCAGATGGCTGAGAAACTTTTCATGAAGCAATTTTACTAAAGAAGTTGGTGACTTGATCACCCTTCTCAGTAGAGTACGAGGCCTCCCATCTTCCTCACTGTTCCATGAATGGATGTACCCATTCATTAAAATCATCCTCTAAGGCAAGTAGGTTATCTTTTGGGGAGAGCAGATCAATAACGCTCTCCATGAGTAGCTGACCAAGGTATAGACTTCTTCCAAGTTTTATATGACTTCGTATCTTGTGTACATAGCTACCATAATATGAACTTTTTTGGGTTTGACAATTGAAGGGGATAGAAAGACAACCCTAGTATATTCATATTATCCCTAGTTGACACTTCAAGGGTCAACCCATCATTTCAAAAGGATAAATGATGCCTTCTTTGCCATTTTTCTATGCCTCTTCAACCCTCAGCTTGAGCAAAAGAGAGTATCAGAAGAGACTTGGGCAGTCGTCAATGACTACAGGTGCATGTTATTACAATTCCCCACCTTCTACTATCTCTGGGTTGGCTTTTTCCAAGATTACCCCTATATGCTCCCCAGATTCCCTTCTGACAAGCTGGTTCTAATGAAACTTTGCTGACAACTGATTGTCATGCATACTAGAAAAATGGCACTGAAGAAACCATGTTTCAGGTTTCCAATCAAAATTGGCAGGTATTCCATTACAACAGCAGCCAAATCCAAAGTCATGGAAACAAAAATGCAGATGGTAACCCTAAAGCAGTTCAAGAGAAGAGACAAATTTGACTACAGAGGAGTCAAGGACAAAATCAAGAGGAAGACTTAGTTCCATGAGCCCATGATTGAATATATCTGGATCAACCTGAGGACAGCCAAAGAAATCAAAAAGATGGATTATTGTAGGCTGACCCTAGAGCAAATTGAATATCTGGGGCTTGCAGAGATTCCCTCCAATCTAGTTGATGATGGGAATATCATCAATAGCAGATACCTGGCTAAAAAGGTTACTGGCTCCCCTCTTCCTCCAACTCAGTGGTCTTAAAAGGAACTAATTTCTCTGAGAAAATGATTTGAACTGATATTGGCTAACACCAATGATTGGTTAGCAGCCAGAGGAATCAAACTGAAAGAATTTATCACAGGATCAGAGGCTGAGTACCAAGTAGAGTGAAAGAGGAAGGTAGAAAATAGGACTAAGAATAAAAGTGATGTTCCTTTCCCCTCTTGGCCTCACAAGCCTAGAATCATCTTTGTTTCCAAAAAGCCAAAGACTACTGAAGAGCCTGAAGTGGCAGCTAAAGGAAATAAAGAATAGAGCCCTCAGAGATAGGCAGCTCAGCCCATGGAAACAGATGACTGGCTGATAAGATAGCCAAGCACTGAACATCTGCCTTCACAGAAAGAAGCACAACCACTCAAGAACATCTCTCCTTCTCCACCACAATTTATTGTGGCACCCTCTTCTCCTATCTCTCCGATCAGTGTTCACTCTTCTGGAGCTGCCTCTCCTTCTAGAGTCATTTTTGGTGATCCTCAGGGTGCTTTTGGAGGTTCTCCTTGCTCCTCTGGGTCCATTCCCAGTTTGTCATCTCCCTCTTTCAATCTGGGGGAAAGTTCTACCCAAGAGCCAAAATTAGTAGTTGGTACAGTTTTGCCTATTACTCCTATTGCGACTACTGTCACCACTAGCATTGTAGAAGTTGTCATAGTAACACTAGCTGAGGGAACCATTGCCATGACAGGTACTTCTCTCCCACCCTGGATGTTAGCATTCACCCCCACAAGAAAAAAGTTGGACATCTCTCCAGATGACTTTGACTTTGGTAAAATAATGCTAGTAAAAGATAAGGCTCCGAAGAGGCCAAAAATCCTCTCAAAATTGGTCGAGGAAAAAGGATAGAAATTTTTAGAAATTGCCAAGCCTCCATAGGACGCAACCCTTGAGGGTTTTGAAATGAGCAGCTATTCCATCTCTCGTGTTGAACTTGGAAAAGTTACTCTCGAAGGTGTGAAAAGTGACCTTCAATCTGTTATGGACATCATGGTCTAGAAATTCGACCGAGAGAAGGAGATGAAAGATTATTACAAGGCCAAGATAGAGTAGCTAACGACAGTAATAAGAAGGTTCACTCTTCCCCCTGAAGTGGCAACTCCAGAGGCCTTCTCTGTAGATGACCCTATCATCCAAAAGGTAGAGAAGACTTACTTGAAGGGAAAAGTCCTAGAGGACTACATTGAAAAAATGCATACTCAGGGAGTTTCTTTGCTATCAGACATTGCAAAGAAGACAGAAAAGATGAAGAAATTAAGGGCAGAGTTAGATGACTTTCTCTCTCTTATCTCTCAGGACATTAATAGTTCATAAAAATATCTTGCCAAATGGAAGGAGATGAAGGATCTGAAGAAAAGCTCCTTGATATCTATCAGTGTCATCTCCAACAAGGACTCTTATGTTGAGATCAAGGAGTCACTAACTTTCAAGATCCAGGTACTCAAAGATTTAATTGAGGATCTCAAAGCTTTCAGGGATGCTAGTGAGAAAAGTGACGTAAGTCTGCTCAATAAACTGGAAGAACTACCTTGC
Source organism: Torreya grandis (assembly GCA_037957365.1). Taxonomy (NCBI): domain Eukaryota; kingdom Viridiplantae; phylum Streptophyta; class Pinopsida; order Cupressales; family Taxaceae; genus Torreya; species Torreya grandis. The sequence continues at coordinate 2,638,076 of JARHVA010001684.1, read as the reverse complement.
AATCTAACCTCCAAATAAAATTAATTCCTCTCAGTAGGATAAATGATCCACAGTTTCAAAGAGATGATTCAAATATATTTTGAAGAGAAATTCTTCTCAATGTCTTCTATGGATAATAGTCTAGACACTCAGTTAACTTTGGAAAATCTAAAATCCAGGTTAACTGGTCATGCTAAGGCCATCACAGCATTGAAGGACGCATTAATCAGAGCTAGAATCATCTCCAAGAACATGGTTATGCCAGACAGTTTAGGAATTCAAGCATCTATTGCTATGTACAATACTCATATGAAGAAATTTGGCAACAAGAACTAAATTTTTCCCCTCCTTTCTTCTTCTTTCCTTATGCACTTTTGTTTTGTGAAAAGTGCATGCAATTTTGTAAAATGTAATTACATGTAAATATTTCAGAAAAATATCTCAAAGTCAAAGATAAGTCATCTTTGACTGAGATATTTTTGTATTTTATTATTTTCTAGTTTTTGAGGATTTTCTCACTATATATAGTGGAGACCTCATTTGTAAATGATCTTGGAAAAAATTAGAGCAAACACTCCGCTAAAATTGAAGCAATTTTTGAGACTTTATGCTCAAACTTGTAAATCATATTTTGATTAAATAAATGAGAAGCAGGTTTATTTCGGACTTTGTGTTGAAGTCATCTGTGTTGTGCAGGAAACAATTTCTTATGTTCTCTTTCCCAATAATCTCTTGTTTATCTGATCTAATTAGCAAAGTGGGTGTATTAATATTATCTGAGAGTGCTTCTAAAAGGTAGAGGATAGACTTTGAGCTACTTTTATCTTCAAGATTTAGTTATCTTTTGTAGTTTCAGGTGAAGACTTTGTGCTTCATTTCACTCTATGGTTACGCCTGTTCCAGATCGGTGAAGGAGACTACGGAAGACTTTTTGCTTGCATAATTTTTCTTGTGGACTTTGTTACTTAAGGAGATCTTATGCTCTCCATTTGATACCATTCCTAAAAAAGAGGAGTGTTCTTAACTAAAGACAAGGATATCCCTCTTTTGTTCTTCATACATTATCTCTGAAAAAAGAGAGGTAAACGTTGTTATACCATCCCATGTGTTATTTTCTACTTAATTATATACATATATCCATCGCATAAGTATTTATAGGGAACCTCCCCTTGATGAGAGGAGATATTTACTTCATCTAGATCTGGTAAACCCATACTTTTCATGGTGTAAATCTCCCTATGCTGTGGTTGATATACCCATTTTGTCATTAGTTAGTTGACAACGAAATATTCACCCAACAGATCTTACACTATTTGATTATGGATATAGATTACTTGGATTATGTTTATATGGTATCTAAGTTTATTTATGTGATACATCATGGTTTATATTATTTATATATTGTTTACATGGATTATGGTTTTTATAACATGAGATGTATCTTTAAATTGTTATCTTTATTATGGATTTATATGTATGTGTTTTAATGGATTTATTCTGGATCAAACTTATGAATTGATGATATATTTGGTTATGGATTTTATATTACATAGATGGTGTTTACATGGTGTTTAACTGGATTATGTGGGACATCATGGATTGGATTTTATGTCATGGTTGATTATGGATTTAGATTATGCTATGGTTTTTATGAATTGACATGTTTTTGAATAATGGTAATTTATGATGAAATGGTTTTTGTATTAACTAATCAAGAATGTATGACTCATAGTTTTCTTAGACCCTAACTAAAGCTAGGTCTCCTATCTCTTTCACCTATGTGCCCTTTTATCCAATGTTAATGGGAAACCTTAACAATCTCATGTCAACTAAATTCATAATTCTTCGGCTTTAAAAGGGGATTTCTATATTTGCACGGAATGGAAAGAAACATTTATTTATCTAGGAATACACATCTTGTTTTGTGTTTTTGATCTTTTTAGGTCAACATTAAGCTAATACATGTATATATATAGACTGATCAATGTGGGAAGGATACAAATTTATGAAATATGATCAATGGATGAAGCTTTCATGGAATATAATTTTGATTTTATAGATTTTTAAAGAATCTAATTTTAATAATAAATTGATCATTGTAGGAAGTTTCCTTAAAAATAGGCATATGGCCATCCTTCAAGAGAGTGGTCTATATGTGTAGATGTATGTATTTTAGCAGCTATCCTTTAAGTAATCAATCTATGACATTGATATTTTTATTGATTTCATATAACAATTATCCTTTGAGTGATTAGTTTATAACTATGATCTTTTTTTTGATTTGATATCCTAAATTAACCTTTATCCATGGATTATATTAAGACAACATAGGGTGTTTTCATAAGCCAAGCCATGGAATAGACAATAATTTATTCCTTTGAACAAACTTTTAAGGTGGACTTTTAGGAAATAATGATTCAAAAATCCACCTTAGTTTTAGTAGAGATAATCCTTGAGAACATGCTATGAACAAAGTTGGGGTCTCCATATTTAAGGATACAATGGGTATACTATTAGAAACTCACATGATACTTTATCTTTTTTGGGTACATTTAGAGATTGGGGATAATATTTTAGGAGAACTTATGCTAAATGTAGTTTTTAATAAGATTATTAACAATATAAAGGACACATATGAAAAGCATTAAGAGGTTCATATTTTAGTGGTATGGCTTAGATCCATATTTATGAGTGATAATATAAGGTCCAAGCCAATTAAAGGAAAACTTTCCTCATTTACTTCTTTTCATATACTTGACATGTTGATTTTATTTAAGGAAAAGGTCACTAATATTAAATCCTCATTATTTTAAATGTTGATCACATGCATGTTTTATCCATTCTTGATATACATGAAGGTGATCAAGAGATATGGATTTATGCTCATATAAAATTTGTAGATGTGTTAATCATTATTGATGATACTCCTCTTTATAAATGATGTCCTTAAGAGAAATCTATAGAGAATGAATTTGGACTTCTATGGGGATAACTGATTTGGTACCATAGACCAAAGAAAAAGGGGTGGCACCTATACGGGTTTGAATACTAGTTTGTTAAGCCCACAAAGAAAAAGGTATTTGAAGATGCCAATTCTTTCCATCCTCATTGGCTAGTTTAGTTAATATATTGACAAGGTTTTTGTTGGATGCCTGAGATTATCCAATGGCTTGTGGATAATAAGTCAATGAGAAACTTAGCTTAATGTTGAAGGAATCACACAGCTTTTGGACTTGCTTATTTTTAAAATATTTCCCATTATTTGTAATGATTTTGTGTGGGACACCAAAATGACCCCATTGTATCCTTAAATATGGGGAAAATAAGGGGAACATCCTCCACCTATTTATTGAAATATTTGGTAGTTGTAATGATAAAGCTATGTTGTTGGGAAGATTTATAAATAATCTTCCCTATAAAGTCTAATCCCCATAGGGATAATTGCCAAAATTCCTTAAATACCTATAATGCATGTCTAGGGACATGGAATAAGTTGGCATGTTGTTGTAACTTCACAAATTTATTGACATATTCACAATAGTACTATTTCAATGTATGCCAATAATAACCTATTCACACAATATTCTTGACTATAGTTAAACCACTAAAATGGCCGCCACATATTCCATCATATATTTATTTGATTTTAAGATCTACTTCAAAGCTCTAAAGACAATGGAGTATAATACCATAAAACCCCCACTTATAAATCACACCCCCTAATATTATATACTAGGTATTCCTCTTTTGAAAAACAAAATTAATGTTTTAGATAAATCTAAAGGAATGATACCTTTAGACAAACAATCAAATAGCTATGTGTACCACATATCTAAGTGATTTTATTATAAAATATGGATAGAAGGAAGATCAATTTTGGTATAATAAGGTTTATTGAACTAATGGATAAGGACAAACAATTTAGATTCCTAAGATGAAGATGGGATAAAGGAAGCCATGGTATAAACAAACTTGTTGGTTGACTGAGGAGTGGCCTGGATGACATAGTTGTTGAGGGTGGATAATAAATTTTCCAATAACATTTTATACTTATAGAGGATGTTATTATTACACTTATATATGCTAGTTATTTGATTGACTACCAATTGGGAGTCCCCAAAAATACAAAGCTTATTAATACCTAGAGCCAAAGTTGTTTGGAGACTTATAATTAGGGCTTCATATTTTGTCATATCATTTGTACAATCAAAATCAAGTTGGAAATATAGGGGTATAATAATGCCTTCTTGAGGTATTATAATAATCCCTTATTTACTTATAACTTTGCATTTATATCTATCAAAGAATAATGACATCTGATATTTGAGATCTCCTTGGCATGTGGAGGTTATGTATTCATCGATAAATTCATAACTCGATGGTAGATTAATAGCAAGTGGTGCCTTAGATAATTTATCTATAATGATCTTAACCTTATTCAAATTCTATTTAAGTAATTCAAGATCAAAATTGGTGAGAAGTATAATCCATCTTTCTATTCATTGATTCTGATAAGGTTTTGAATGCATTGACTGAAGGGGATAAATATTGGTAATCACATAGGTTTTGTGATCAAGAAAATAGTCACAGAGTTTAGAATATATGAATACTAAGGACCAAAATTGTTTTTTAATATGTGTGTAATGATTTTCATACTCAACCAAAGTACAAATTATATAATAAACTTATTTATCTCTATGTTATTCATCTCTATGGGTAAACATGACACCTAAAGCTTGGTCTGTAGTTGAGATATAAAAATAAAATGGTTTATACTCTCTTGGCATAATAAGAACGAGGGGAGATAAAAAAATACTTATTAAGTGTATCAAAGGCTAATTTATAATTGGAATCCCATATAAATTATGTGTCTTTACTAATAAGGTGATGGAATGGTTGACATCAATTAGATAATTTTAAAATAAAGTGGCAAATACACTACAATTTTCATTGTAAAATATGAATCTTATTGAGTTTGGAGGGAGGTGTCATATAATTAATGGATTTAATTTTATTAGGATCAACCTCAATTCCACAAAAGGAAATGATAAAACCCAAAATATTTCCTGATAAAACCCCAAATACACACTTTTTGGGGTTAATATGAACTTGATATTTGACTAAATGGGAAGGGATTATCTGAAGGATAGATAGGTGATCATTATGATACTTGGATTTTCCAAGGAAATCATATACATAAATTAAATGATTTTTTGGACTAAGTCATGCAAAATATAGGTCATGGCATGTTGGTAATTTACTCCTACATATTTTAAACCAAAAGGTAGGACCCTCTAACAAAATTTCCTATATGGAGTAATAAAAGAGGTTTTATTCTAATCTTTTGGGGTGATAAGTATTGGGTTATAGATAAAACATACATCCATGAGTGAAAAAATTTCATGTACTATAGTGATATCCATGAGTTGGTCAATATTACGAAGGGGAAAATCATCTTTTAGACAAGTAATGATAAGATCATGAAATTTGGTACAAAGGCATAGTCCCCCTATGGGTTTTGTGATAGTTACTATGTTAGCTACCCATTGAGTATAATAAAATGTTTGGATAAACTTAATGTATAATAAATAATATATTTATTCCTTGACAAGTAACAATACACAAGGATGCATTTTTTCATGTTTTTGTTTTATCGGTGTAGCTTTAGGATTGGTGATGATGTTATGGATGACTCCAGAAAGATATATTCCTAAAATATCACTATAATACCAAGAAAAGGATTGGATATGATTAAAAATGAATGTTATGAAATATTAGTTTTATTTAGAATCTAAGTATTGGCTAACTCTAATGTTTCGTAAGACCTTGAATGTTCCTATTTTAATATAAATTATGACTCCATTTTAAAGACTATGAGAAGAATAAGGTATGATATTATTTAAATATGAATCCCCTACCCCTAAATATTTTAAGATAGAGCCATCATCCCAACATTCCATTACATGTACTAAGGATTAATTTTCATCTATTAGGTCAGGAAAAGTTAGGGAAAGGTATAGGGTTTTTTCATTATTTTGATAATTTAGTGGTTCTAAGTGAATGGTGATAATAATAAAAAGTTAGGTAGGATGTAAATGGTATTGTTGGTTATTATAGGAGAAACAAGTTAGGTTGATGGTGCTTCATCATCCATATTTATAGAGATATTGAATGGCAAAGTGCTATCATTATTAGCTTCAAGAGTTTTCTTGAAATTGAGGCCATGTTTTTCATGTGGTTTTGTATGGTCATTTATCATAACTTCATACGGTCCTTATTCCAAATGTCTTATTGAAAATCCTTTCCAAGAACATTATTTTAGATAGGTTTAGGCAAAGATTAGTTTGTCAAAATAGGAAAAATTAGCTAAGAATGTTTGGTACATTTTTTACTTTTCCTATATAAAGGGGACTAATTGATTTTCCTATAGATTAGGTGTGTTGGAGGTAAGGGTGACCAAAGGGATAATATATCCTAGGTTGGGTTGGTATATACACTATTGGTCAAGGCATCCATATTCCTAAGGGGTTGAAAAGTTAATAAGAGTTAACAATGTGTACTCCCCTAAAGAGAGCTATTAAAATGCTAAGTCAAGGGAGTTTTCATCAAGGATACGCTACGAGATTATTATAGAAATAGTTTTTCTTTCCCCCAATAATAATGATATTGAGTTAATTAGTGGGATCAAGGCATCATTAGGCTAATAAGTCAAGTTACACATCTTGAATAGATGTGGGTCTACTAGGATGACATGGATATTACCTTCATGTTCATATTTAAGGCATCAATTTAAAGTAGAGGGGACACAACACATAGTATGTATCTAAAGATGTCCTAGTAAGATTTTATATTGAAATTCCCACTCTATCATGTAAAATATCTCTAAGAGGGTATGTATACCAACTTAGATGGGGAGGATGACTATAAAACGAATGTGAGGAAAACATTATCATTAAAGGTTCATAGGATGATTAGAGATTGAGCCACAATAATTTATGGTAACTAGTGTTTCAAAAAAATGTGTGAGGAAATCATATATATACTCACTCCATTGTCAATCATAACTCTTTTGATCTATGTTTAATTAACTTGGGTATTGATAAATAATGGTGGGTACTAGTCTTTGAGTTGTAATGGGGATATTTTAGAATCAGGAAACGTGATAGATAACTACTTTTGTAAGGATCTAATGAAGTCCAATAGAGGGTAAGGTTCATCTAATTGTACCTAGGTGGTCTGTAAGGACTATATCATATCTTCATCATGTTGTGAAGATTTTTGGATGAGTTCATATAAATACATTTTGATGGGAAGTTAGTGGATTTATTTCAAAACTAATATCTATATCAATTCTAAGGGATTTTTATTTTATGACTTCCTTATAATAGAATTTTTAGGTTTTGGGATATGTGATGTTGGATTGTTTATAGTATAATTAGGGGATTTTGTAATAAACACATTAGTTTTTTTAGGATTTTGGGTTATATGACCTTGTGTTTGGGATCAAGTGGCTATATGTATTGCTTCTATTGAAATAATGGTTGGTTTATTTTGTTTCTAGAATCATCTGAGTCTAGAGGGTCTAATAGGGGTTGATATTGGGTTTCATTAAGGGTTATATCTTCCTTATTTAAGTTTTTCCTGACCCTTTTTATAATGTACTAGTTCTCAAGGTGGTCACAACTCTAGTAGTTCGATTATAAGGATAATCAGAACCAAACTATTCCCATAAAAGGTCATCATCTACTAATACATATTAGATTACAACTTTGAGAGCATAATAACTTCCAATATCATGCCTTAATATTTGATGGTAAGTACATTTCTTATTTTCCCAATACCATGATGGCTTTTGAGTATGGGGATTAATAGTATTTATAAGTGGTAGTGTGATAAGGGATGTTACAAGGATTTGATAAATAAGAATGGAATAAGACCCCCATAATATATCTTGGTTTCCACCTTCTGAGGCATTACCATGGGGGCTACACTCAATTTCCTATTTTGATTTATTACATTTATTGTTTGAATGTTTCTAAGAGAGGGTACTTTATGTTGGGAATAAGACCTTATACTAATATTTTGAGGGTAATAAGTATTTAAGGGATTGTGTATTAGCATTATTATTGTGGGAACATACTTTTATACTTTTGTATGTTTCTTAGAAGGGGATTCCATAATGGTGGATTTTGACCTTACAGATTGATAAGGTCTAAATATGGATGTTTTAGTTTGAGCTAGTGACAACCATTTTCAATTTTAGAGATCAGTCAAAAGTAGTATGAATATCCTCTTTAGGGAGATCAATTCTTTATGGTTGATGTTGTAAGGATTTACCTCTTGGAACCTTAAGGCATTTATCTCCACTTCTTGAAACATTTCCCCAATTTTCACCTTTTATAATAGTTATCTCTCCTTGAGCTATAACGAAAGTTAGTTTTAGAATTGGTTGATGTAATGTAGATGACATATCAAGAGGGAGTGAGTTAGAGGGAGTGATAATGCTACACAAATTTTATATAGTGACAAAAGGAGTAGCATGTGTATTTTATAAGATATCCAAACAAGTATCCCCCTTGATAGTTTTTTCGTCCTTTATTTTTGATTGGTTGTCTTGAACAAGCTTAGGTAGAATTTCTTCAAGAAAATCCTAAATAATGTGATTATGAAATCTTGAGCGGATATTAGGAATACATCTAGCTGGTTCATATGGTATGATAATATCACATGCAAGGATATCTAGGACCCTTGTTATTTCAGAGGATTATGAAAAATAATTGTAAACTTCTTTAGGTAAAATTTGATCATGGATTGTGTTTATTACATGGGTTTCATGATTTGAGGTGCTTCCTATGTTTTCTTATACATAATTATATATACAAGGATGGTTAGGGAATGGTTTCCTAAAGACATCAATGGATTGATTGGGAGGAGAGTTAGGATTATCCAATAGTATTTCTCCTTAGTCGATAAACTTTTGAACCAGACCTTCGAAGTACCTACACTTATTGACCCCATAGCTAGGTACATGACGATAAGCATAGAAATCACTTTTGTTGTATCAACTAGGTTTGGGGAAAGAATTGTCAAGGGGTTCAACTAGAGGAAGCTCAATAATTGAAGATTTTATTAGTTTATTAAAAATATAAGCATATGACTCCCCTAAGGTTGTGTATTTTTAAGGGGGGAAATCATGTTAAGGGTTTTTGTGGTTATGTTTGGGAGGTAGAAGGTTTGGATTGGTTCATTGTTTGTGGAGGTGTCAATTTTTAAGACAACATTATTTAATGTGTCTTTAGTTTTATTATTGTTGGTCCCTTTAGAGGGGTTGGGTTTGAAGTTCTTATTATGTAACTTAACTTTTCCTTCCTCTAAGGCTTAGACTTCTAGTTTACAGGCCATGGTAAAGGATTTGATGAATGTTTTAAATGATTGTACTTATAGTGATGCAATATGCTTAGCACATGATCTTGAAAACAACTTTATTAATTAAGGTTGAGGAAGGGAGAAGTTTAAATAATTTAGAAGGCATCTTTAGCTAGCTAAAGAATTAGCAATAGACTCCTCATCAAATTATCTAATGTCATATAGGTTAGTTATAGTTAGTTTCCTTATGATATTAATTGAGAAGTGTTTTAAGAAGATTTGAACCAATTTCCAAAAAAAATAAGTACTAATGGATGGAGTTGTAATAAAATAAATCTAGTCTAGCCAATGACATGGGAAGCATCCTTAAAAGGATAGCATTATTGTGAGCTATAAGGTAAAAATAATGTCTAAAGTCCCTAATCTCTTGCTGGGGATCTTCCTTATTTTGAAATTTCATAAATTTAGGAAGTTCCCACTATGAGGGATATGACCTAATTTGAATGGAAAGATTGATAGGTTCATTTTAGATTTTATCATATGTGAGCATATTTTTCTAGATGGATGTAGAAGCCTCTAGCTTTACCTCCTATTCATAAGGATGTACATGAGGTCAGTTTAGGTATTATACTAATGCATACATCCTATGAAATTTTTGTTATAAATATTGATAGGTGGGGAGTGGATTTAAAAAAAATTGTGAAAGGGGATAACCAACAAAAGTAGTCATTACAGGTTGATATGCATCCACATACTATGGGATTTGAAAGGTCATGTTTTTTTATGGGGATGAGTGAAGGTGAATGGTCATAAGGGATTATGAGGGAGCTAGGTATTGAGTATCTAAAGGAACATATTTCTGAAGAGGTTGACTTGGAGGAACATGTCGTGTGGGTTGTAATGGTTGGGTTTGATGATTCAAAGTTATGTTTTGTTGGATAGGTGGGAGATTCATAGGGATTGAGACTAATAAATTTTGGAGTGGAGTATTGGCTAATAGAGTAAGCATAACTTGCATTGTAGTAAGATTTTGGGTTTGGGTAGTGGTCATAAAAGGGTTACTAGATACTAATTATGGTTAATTATCTAGGGGTTGTATTACATTAGTATCATAACCCATTAGAGGTGGATTGGTGGAACAAAAAACCATGGCCACAATATGCACTTCAGGTCCCTTTGGGGGCATGCCATAAAAATACCCAAAACATTGGGTTTGATGGGAAAAAAAATT